>JAXQQM020081815.1:0-188733 GCA_034641835.2 Pinus albicaulis
TATTGAAGACTGAGATAACAACAACGGTGGTTTTCTCCCCAATTGGGTTTCCACCTTAAATCCTAGTGTTCATATGTATTGCTTATGTTTGATGGTTTGTTATGTTATTTCTGTTCATGCTTACTGCTTATCTAATGAATAAATGATACAATAATCTAAGTAAAAACATAATAATATCTCTGGACATACAAGTTGGATGCAGTAATGTAACATATGGTTTTAAGAGAAAGAAAAAGTAAAAATTGTCATTCAGCTCTAAATACGGATTCACCCCCCCTCTCAGTATTTTTCCAACAAAATTCTTGATCAGTATCCATTTTCCTACTTTTCTTCTTCCATATACTTCAAATCTAAATGAATGGAACATTAGATAAGGTTCGTGACATTTTCCAAAGTCCAAGATTTTTCATTGCACTTATCATGTGTATCAGTGTCTCATTTCTTCTGTCTCCTTGACTTCGATACAAGCAATTTTTACCGACCCATTTAAAGGTAAATTTAGTGTAATTTAAGAAATGAGAATTATGAAAATTCACCATTATTGCTCAAGATGAATCATGTCCTCTTAAATAATTTGCAAAATAATACTATAATACATTAATTTAACTTTTTTTATATTAACAAATAATACTTATGAATTATAAAATAGTTGTACCATATATATATATATAAAGGATGTATTTCTGAAATAATAAAATAGTTGTAACAAAAATAATATAGAACAGAAAAACTATAAACTACTAACATTATAAAAAACATATATAAAAATATTTACTTGATCTAATGGCCTAAAATATTTCAATTGTCTAACATTTGATCCAATGGCTCAAAACATGGACATAGTAGTAGCTAGAGAAGTTGTTTTCAAATGGTGACACCCTATGGCGTAATTAACAAGGCATGAATGATATATCAACCGCATGAAAAATATATCCACTAACAAAAAAACAACTTTCTATTGAGTTAATCTTTAAAAAAAATGACAGAAACAAGAAAGCGACTTAAAAAAGAGAGTGTCGAGACTACATAGCAACCAATGGAGAACTAGGGTTAGTCTTTGAACCTAGCCAATGAGAATAACTTCCTGACCTAGAGACAGTCCCATTGTTTCAAGACAGTCCCGCTATTTCTGGAAACAACAAATTTCAGCGATGATAAGTATACAAACATAGGGAGATGCATATATTTTCTAGTTAACGATTCTACTTATTGTCGAATTTAAAGAACCCAGAAACATAAAATTAAAGAAAGATTTTAAACATTAATTAACTCAGGTAAATATTCTTGTACAACATTTCTAAAGAAATTGCAAATAAACAACAGGGTAAAACATTCCTTATCAACTTCAACAATGAAAATCTCAGCATTACGTCTACCAACAACAATAGTCCTCACTATAAACTACATTACAAATTGTAATAGGTTATAATACCTGTAAATTATAAACATTCCTTATCAACTTCCACAGTGAAAATCTCAGCATTACGTCTACCAACAACAATAGTCCTCACTATAAACTACATTACAAACTGTAACAGGTTATACGACCTGTAAATTATATTACAAGCTATAATAGGTTATACGACCAGTAGGTTAAACCTACAAGAACCCTAAAAATACCGACATGGTTAGACACTGGAATATTCAATTAACCCGGTAAAGGCTATGGGGTATTTCTAACATTTATCCACAAAAAATCAGCCCATATGGCATCGCAACACAAAATGAGTGTAATGGAACAGCTAGAAGGAAACATGAACCTTGTCTCCATCATTTTAAGAAAAACCCTCTAGCAAGTAGGCCCCACCATACATGGAAAACGGTGTGGGATTATTAGCATTCCTTGTTTATTTCACTTGAAATGAGAAGAGAACAAGGGAAACCCAAATACCTACAAAATAACAAGGGCGTTAGGGGGAATTCAGAAATGTTTATAAAAGAACTTGTTACGATACAACATTTGCACCAGAATTTAACTATAACATTTGACATTGTGGAATTCCATTTCCATGGTACAGTGGTCAATATAATATAGAGATGAGAGAAAAAAGCCATTGCCGACACGAGAAGGGTTTTACCTGAACGGTTGAGAATCTCCTTGCGTCAAACATTCACCACCTATAGAGGACAATTTTTTACCAAACCGATGAAGGATAACTCCATCACAAGCATAGAGAAAATTGTAATGTTCCTCTTTCCTCAATTTTTCTTTTCTCAGTACTCTACTTAACTTTATTGGCGACACCATTCTGGCCCTTACATTCAGATTATTCCCTATAGGGAAACCCGATTAAAATTTGACTAAAAATTTTACTATACTTTTCAGATTCCTTTTGTTTCCTAGTATAGTCGAATACAGGGCTTCAACTTATTTTATTTGTGCCTTATTTTCTTTGTGCCAAAATTTCTCTATATACGATTTATACTACAACATGGTCTTATCTACTAACATGATATGCATCATAGCAAATTCTCCTGAACCCTTAAGGACTTTGTCACATTATTCATTTTTAATTTAATTTAATACTTCCAAAGGTTCACTAATATAAATACCTTTGGTTGGTGACCTCCGTTTTTACCAATTTATTTTGGCAGGGTACATATATATATTAAATCTATGTTATGACCATGTATATGTGGGTTATTACATGATTAACTATATTCATTAGTTCGTATTTGAATTACGAATTCAAACACATTTTACTCATATGGTTATTATGAAAACTATGTAGGGTTTATTTCATTTCATTCATAATGTAACCCTCAACACAGGTACTGTGTCTTCTCATCGATTGAGACATGTACTCTTGGCCTTAATACAATCTCCATGTTGGATTTCGCGAGCCCCACGACAAAATATTGGTTTATATTCCCTTACTCCCATTATAAACACACATTTACTCTCACATCTATACTTGTACATGTAACAATTAATGGATTTATGGTGTTTGGTACTCCCCATTGAATGCGTTTCAATTTATGGGAGAGCCGACAGATTTTTGACACTTGCAAGGCTGGATGATTGATTAGGGTTTAGCAGTTGTTCTCTACCTAATCCATCACCTCAATTCTATTCCACTTCTCCCCTCGTTCATTTCTCTGTCTTTCTCAAAGCGTTGAGGCTCAAACGAATCATGCAACCTGGGTTTGGTTATGGCATATCACACATTCGAACTTACGTCTACTTCCATACGCTCACAGGAAATACGTATTTCCTTGCCTCTTTCTGTGGAATGCATTGAGATTTTGAAATTTATCATGGCCGGATGTTTGACTTACAATCCTACAATGTCATATTGAATTTTATGTTAGTTCTTCTCTCTAAAGATTCATTCACTCATTACTTATTTGAGCGAGCCTAAGATGAAAAGTTTGTTTACGCATCAGAATCATCTGGTGTCTTATGATTTCCATAACTAGCCTCGAATATTTGTTGGGGTTTAATTATAATCGTATGGCCTGTTTTTATTCTTCGTATGAATTTCCTTACTGCTCATATAATCATCTCACTCAATTAGTTTTCCACTACTTACCATGCACGTCCCACTGGATTTGTTTTCATTCAATACTTGATTGGCGTTTTACTTAATGTTTCGAATTCATTTCTGGGTCTATATAGAATTTTTCTAGTAATAGATTTGCATCTTCCATGCCCTAATCAATTTTTCACTAATTTTCTTCGCAATATCTGTGGGATGAATGTGTCGTTCATCTAAAGAATTTGATTCAGTGGGCTCTGGTTATCAATATGTCAAGGCATTCTTCTCAGTTTTGCCTCTCTGTAAGTTACATTTCTCGGTAACTTTCATAAAAAAATTGTTTATTATTATCGTGTGTTTTATTTCTTCTCTAAATGCTAGTATTATAAATGTCAGTGTCTCATTCCCTTTGAACGATGTTATTGCAGGAGTTTGAAATTCATTGCCATCGTTTTCCTCGGTAAGGTACTTAACTTGGTTATGGAATTTTGTTTTATATAGAATTGGAGTCAACGATGACTCTCGGCCCTTTTAGCATCATCAATCTATATCTATATACAAGTTGAATCTACAATGGCCTCAGGACGAATATGCTATTTCTATTATCCCAGAATGTATTGGGGATGTCTTTGATTAAACGACTTAGGGTTTTTATCTCCAACTATCCTCAAATGAAAATTCATACAAAACATATTTAAAATTATTTTTGTGTCGTTTTATTGACGTTGACTAATAATAGTCCGCCATTTACTTCCCAATTGAATGTCGTTGTTTTATTCCAATTACTTTGTTATTTAAGTTAACTTCCCTTCTGTTGTTGTGACTAGTAATTGATGAGTTATGCTCATAACTATATATCTATCGGAACATTACTCTATGTTTAAGTTATGTTTGCCTATGCATTAAATTGTTTGTTTATAGTTCATTTTCGGATGCCTAACACTTGCAGTGAGGCCTGTGTGTATAAACTTGATTTGTTTCCCTTTCGGTACAATTTCAAAAAGATAATATACATGTTTTTACCATAGCTACTTTCATCTTCTGGTTTTATTTTTAAATGGAAATCACTTCATTTCTCTTCTAAATGTAGAGATTCCTCCAGAATTTGTACATTTCATAAATGCATATATGTAAATTATTTTTAAATTTATTTCCAGTTTTAGCTAGCAGAGTTATTTTACATCAACATAATGGTGTTTTCTAGTGCAGTTCAATGACTTCCTTTTGTTTAAATTTTCTCTCGTTAACTCTGTAAATGAAGAATAGTGGCAATGGTTTTCTCTCTAACTAAAAATATATTCCATTTAGGCTGAATATATTATTTATATATTTCAGCACTACTCCTAATATATATTTTGTTCAAATTTGAGAGGAAGTCTTGTTTTATACTGTGCATGTAGATAATAGTTATGTTTATGGAACTTTTACTTTACATCAGGAAATGCCGTCTATAAGCAGGATAAAATTTGTCAAGTTAATTGTAAATTTTCCTGAATATATATATATATATATTTAGGACAGACTAACTCTTTGATAGATGTATCAATGACATCTATCTTTGTGTTATAACATTTAATCATTCTCAGCAGTATAAGATTCTATGTTACCGAATTCACTTTTTCCTTAACCTGCCTACTAATTTTATTCCGTAGAGTAACTTGTTGTTTCACTTAATTTAGTATAATTACTAAATTACTATAGATTGGTAGCTTCTACTTGAATTTCTGATCATGCAGCTATACATTCTAGAATTAGCATTTAAAATTGTAATATTCATTGTTGGTATGTAAATGATATATATCTCCAGATTTAGACCTTACCATGGTTTAGAGATTCTGGATGATAATATTTCCATACTTTATTTTCCTACAACTATACAGACTATGGAAGATTTATTTCTCCTATTTTGTTCTGTTAAATGTAGGAAATAAAAATATCAACTTAAAACAACATAATAACTATAACATTTACTAGTATGATACTACAACATATAGATTAACCTTTCATAACAATTTATGAGCATACCAATTCTGCAGATGACCAATCCTCCCAAACTTAGAGTTACTTTGTCTCCCGAACTCACCCCCTAGCTGAGATCCCCTCCCAAAATAGACCCACCTCAATCTATTCTGGAATAGCTTATTTAAGTTTATGCTCTCCCCAAAGCCTGTTTCTAATTCTGCGTCTAGAATTACAAGATGATTTTATTCTTGTTTGCCTAGGCTTCCCTTATTTAGGGACTTTAAAGATGCTTTCTGCTTTTCCAGATTTTTACCTCTTCCCAACTACTCTCCACATCATTGGGAAATCTTATATTTTTCCTCAAAAATCTAATTTAGAAATAGATTCTTTCAAGGATTTTTGAAAGATTTTTAGTGAAAGTCTTAGCCTCTTTCCACACCTCATTGATTTGGCAAGTGATCTCAAAAATATCATTTGGTCAACATGCACATAAATATTTTATTTATTTTTCATAATTAAATAATTAATTACATTCACACAATAATTATCCATTGGGGTCCACTCCCCTTTGGACTGAAATTGAAATGTCAAATTTGAAAACATAAAACTAGGGGTGTTACATATTCCCCCTCTGAAAACAAACATCGTCCTCGATGTTAAAAACCAACTACTAAAGTTTATTTTGAAAATAGATATGGACATTTTTCCATTATCTCAGCTTCTCTTTCCCACATAGCCTCTTCAGCAGTAAAGTGCTTCCATTGCACCTTTACTCTTGCGATTGTTCTGTTTCTCAATTCAATTTCTTCCCTCTCCAATATTTGAAGTGGTTCTAGAAGGAACTCCCCTTCTGGTTCCACCTGTATCACATTCCAATCAACAACGTGAGAAGCATCATCTACATATCTTTTTAATAATGAAACATGAAACACATCATGAAATTTAACATGGGCCGGTAAGGCTAGCTTATAAGCCACTAGTCCCACCCTTTCTAACACCTCAAAAGGCCCACAATATCTAGGAGCCAATTTTACACAACTTCCAGCATAAAGTGTGCTCATTTTGGGTTTAATATGCAAATACACATGATATCCCACTTTGAACTCTCGATGCACTCTCTTCTTATCAACATAGATTTTCTATCGATCTTGTGCTATCTTGATGTTTCACTATATTTTTTTGACAACCCTTTCCATTTCTTGTAAAGTATCTTGCCCCAATACTAGCTTATCTTCAGGTTGGTTCCAACTTAAATGAGTACGACACTTTCTTCCGTAGAGTGCTTCAAATGGACTCATTTTGATGGAGGATTGATAGTTGTTGTTATAAGAAAATTCGACTAAATGAAAATAGTCTTCCTGTTTTGATGGCCTATCCATCACATACATTCTCAGCATATCCTCCAAAATCTTGTTTGTTCTCCCTATTTGACCATCCGTCTGAGGGTGATAAGCAGTAATAAAATTCAATTTAGTGCCCATGCCCCCAAACAGACCTTTCTAGAAAGCTGCTATGAACTTAGAGTCTCTATCTGAAACAATCATCTTTGGGACCCCATGTAGCCTTACTATTTCTTTTAGGAACACATCTGCTACTTGGGCTGTCCCAAAAGTAGATTTTACAGGTATGAAGTGTGCAGATTTTGTTAAAGTGTCTACCACTACTGTCACTGAATCATGCTGGTAATTTGTTTTGGGTAACCCAGTTATGAAATCTATAGAAATAGTGTCCCATTTCCATTTTTCACTTGGCAAGGGATTTAAAATACCAGCTGGATGCTAATGCTCAACTTTAACTAGTTGACATTCCATGCATCTAGCTAAATAGTCTGCTACATCCTTTTTCATTCCTGGCCAAAACAATTTATTTTTCAAAGCTCTTAGAATTTTATGATATCCAGGATGTCCTGAATATGGATGATTATGATATTCGTCTAGGATCTCTTTTTTCAAAGACTCTACATTGGGGATATACAATCTGTTTTTATAGCAGATCAACCCTTTTTGGTTTTGGGTGTATTCAGCCATTTCTTTCTTCAACATTTTTACTTGTAGATTCTCATAGTTTGGATCTTGATCTGCTACCTTTTTAACTAGTTATTCTAAATCAAAACTAGCACTACTCCTAATGCTGCTTATGTTTTTGCAAGCATATCTGCTTAGCACATTAGCAATTTTGTTTTCTTTCCCTTTGATATGTTTTATGTCCATATCAAATTCACTTAGAAAATACAACCATCTGACTTGTCGAGCATTCAAATCTGTTTGAGAAAAGAAATACTTGAGAGTAATATGATCTGTCATTAATGTAATTTTTTTCCCAAGAAGATAGTGTCACCACATCTTCAAGGCATGAATTACAGCAGCCAATTCCAGATCATATACAGTGTATTTATGTTCATGTTTCTTAAGTTTTCTATATTCATATGCAATAACAGAATTTTCCTGCAACAAAACTCCTCCTAATCCCTCTCTACATGCATCAGTACACACAACAAACTCTTTGTCAGGATCTGCAATCTTCAGTATAGGGGATGTAGTGAGTTTTAATTTTAGTCTTTTAAAACTATTTTGTCATTTTCCAGTCCACTCAAATTTGGTGCCTTTTCTCTGTAGTGAAGTTATGGGATATGATATTGCAGAAAACATTTCCAACAATCTTCGATAATAACCTACAATCCCCATAAACGATCTTATTGTTGAAACATCAGTTGGCACTGGCCATTCTCTAACAGCCTTTATTTTCTCACGGTCAACAACCAATCCTTGTTCAGAAATGATATGCCCCAAATATTGAATCATGTCTTTATAAAATTCACATTTACTGAATTTAGCATATAACTGGTTTTCTTTCAAAGTCTGCAAAACTATCCTTAAGTGTTCTTTGTGCTCTTCCTCACTTTTTGAGTAGACTAGAATATTGTCTATGGACACTAGTATGAACTATCTAAGTACTTGTTCAAAACATTGTTCGTTAAGCACATAAAAGTGGCAGGTACATTTGTCAAACCAAAAGGTAGGACTACAAATTCGTAGTGACCATACATAGTTCAAAAAGGTGTTTTGCTAATATCTTCCTCCTTAATTCTGAGTTGGTGATAACCAGTCCTCAGATCAATCTTAGAAAATACTGAAGCTCCTCTCACCTGATAAAAAAAATCATCTATTCTGGGCAAGAGATACCTATTTTTGATTGTCAACTTATTCAGTTCATGGTAGTCAATGCAGATTCTAATGGTTACATCCTTATTTTTCACGAACAGCACCGGTGCTCCCCAAGGGGATACACTCGGTCTGATGTAAAATTTATCCATAATTTCTAGTAATTGCATTTTCAACTCCATGAGTTAAGGAGGGCTCATTTGGTAAGGGGCTCTGGAAACAGATGTTTCTCCAGGCACCAAATCAATGGAAAATTCAATCTCTCTTTTGGGGGGAAGATGAGGAATCTCATCTGGAAAAACTTCCTTAAATTCTCTTACCATTGGCAAAATGTCTAACAGGTTTTCTTCAAGTTACTGTCCTAATTCTTCAACATGTACAGCATATACTTGATATCCTTTTATAGTTGTTCTTTTTAATTACAGAGCTGATATTTGTCTTACAGATATTGTTTTTGGTTTTTCTTTGAGTATAAAGGGTGTCCCTTCTTCATCTATGCAATGTAGAGTTTTATCCAAACAGTTCATCATAGATTTTCTCTTTTTTAACCAATCCAATCCTATCAACAAATCATATGAGCCTAAGGGTAGAATGTTTAAATTTACTTCTGTCTGAAAATAATTCAATTTAATTGTTGTTTGAGGTAACTTATGAGCTACTTTTCGTTTGGTGCCAGTGGCTAACTGGACCAACCAGGACTGCTGAAAATTTTCAGTTTTGAGATTGCATTTTTCTACAAATTTTGGACTAATGTAACTCAAAGAAGCACCCAGATCAATTAAAAATGTAACAAATTGGTCAGTAATATTACCTTCCATCTCAACCATAGTAGCCTGGTATTCTTCTTGTCGATTCTCTAAGGCTGCACTGATAGTGGGAATATTCCTTGCTATATCATTCACCGTGGTAGCTTCTCTATCTCTCATAATCATCTGAATAATTCAGTGTGGACAGTCCCTCAATAGATCAGGTTCTCCACAACCCCAGCACTTCAAAGGCTCCCATATTTTAACTGTTCCTTCCTTCTTATTATCTTTGTCTATTTGTTTTGAACCAGCTTGGGACTGAGCAGTTTGACTTTCCTTTGGTTTGTTAAATTTCTTCTACTAATGATCCCTACCAAATTTCTTCAAGTAAGCTAGTTTTTGTTTCTTTCCTTTGAATTCACCCTTGTTTACCCAGCTTTTTCCATGATCACTCTTTACTTAAAGCTGCTGGTAGCATAATCTATGTTTTCTCACCTCTTCATCCATAGTTTTTGGATTATCGAACTCTATTTTCTCGTTGTACACCGCTCACAAACAGTTCAAAAACCTTTGCACCTTTGCCTTCTCTTCATGAATATACAGAACATATCTTAACAGATTTGTAAACTTGGTGAAAATCTCATATATGGTGAGTTGTCCCAATCTGAGTTTGTGTAACTCCTTTTCTTTATCATCATAATAGCATTCGTTCAAATAGCGGTTTTTAAACTTGACTTGGAAATCTTCCCAGGTAACTCTTTTCTCATCAAGGGCATGAACCATTTTTGTCTCCTCCCACTACAAGGTAGCCTTTCCTTGTAGCTGGTAGATAGCTAATCTGGCCTTCATATTTCTTATAGACCTGAAAATACTTAATCATATTCAACAGCCATGCCTCAGCATCTTGCACCTTCTCTCCATTATAGGAGGTGTTGGGTATGTGTTATATTCTTTCCACGACCAGCCCCACGCGCCATACGTTGCACCGGGCATAGCAGGGGGGTCACAAGGGGGGAGGAAGCCCTCACTATTGGGGTCTGGGGTAGCACCCCGGCGAAATTTTTTTTGGTGTGCAGACCCACTAATAGGCGAACCCACCCATTTTTTGTGCATGAGTTTGCACATGGTTTTGGGGTACGATGGTTTTTGGCCCCTGGTATTTTGTAGATCCGGTCAGGGGAACTACAGTTATGTTCTAATCCAAGGTTAATGGATTGGGGTTTATGTATGCTTTAGCACGTATATATATGTGTTGTAAAACTAAAAAGAATATAATGAAAAAATCAAGCTCGTAGTCTCGATTTGGGATCTAGGGGAAAATCACTGTGTTTATCTATTTTATGTTTTATGGTCTCGCTATTGTTTATTTTTTGTTATAATATTCATGTGTAGATAATTCTTTTTCAGGGTTAAAACCTACATTTGGTATCAAAGCTGTTTCGGATTCAAGGGGACACCTTTGCTGCTGAGGGTTTTTTTCTTGGGCCTGAGGTAGACCCTATTCAGTGGGAGATCTGCGGGATTGATTCTTGTGGTGAAAGAAGATGATGAGCGGTGGAAATATAGAGATCGATAAATTTAATGGTCAGAGTTTTTAGTTGTGGAAGCTCAAGATGGAGGATCTTCTGGTGGATAAAGATTAGTGGATCGCGGTAGATCCAGGTACTAAACCAACGGCAATGTCAGATGAAGACTGGAAGAAACTAGATCGGAAGGCTAAGAGCACAATACGGCTGTGTGTCCCAAATTTATTATTTTTGAATGTATCTATGGAAGCTACAACGAAGAATTTGTGGGAAAAACACCAATCTATGTCTCTGGTGAATAATATGTTCCTGTGGAAAAAGATGTATAACTTGAGGATGAAGGATGGAGACTCGGTGACAGAGCATCTAAATGCCTTCAATACTGTGGTAAGTTAGTTGTCATCTGTTGATATTAAAATCTCAAATGAAGATAAGTGCATTAGTTTTTTGTGTTCTCTACCAGAATCATGGGATATTCTGGCTATTGCAATAGGTAGCAATACAACTACCTTGAATTTTGATGAAATTGTCTCAGCCTTGCTATTGGAGGAAATGAGATGGAGAAATACGGAGGGCCAGAATGGAGATGCCTTATCTGTACGAGGAAGGTCCCAAAACAGAAACAAGAGTAAGATTTCGAGTGGGAGATCCAAATCTAGAGGGAGATCTAAATCTCCTGTAAATTTTGTAAATGTATGCAGGAAATGCGGAAAGGAAGGGCATTGCAAAAAGGAATGCAGATCTAAAGCTCCTGAGAAAGGAAAGAGATATAATGATGCTCCTTCTACAGAGACAAAAACCACCTTGGATGAAGGTGGGAATGTGTATTTGGCTTCTTCTTCAAATACACATGTACATCATGAGTCATGGTTGATTGACTCAGGTGCATCCTTTCACTTCACTCCCCATAGGGAGTGGTTCTACGAGTATGAAAAATATGATGGTGATGTCTTCCTAGGGGATGATAGGAAGACCAAAATCATCGGACATGCAAAGTTCAAGCTAAAGTTGCAAGGTGGAAGGATTAGAACACATCCTGGTGTTCTGCATATTCTTGCATTAGCCAAAAATCTGATTTCTGTAAGCAAGATGGATGATGCAGGTGTAAAAACAGTGTTCGAGAAAGATTCCTGTAAGATGGTTCAGGGAGCACTGGTATTGATGTGGGGAGTTTAGACTAAAACTCTGTACAAGCTACAAGGTAGCAGTGTTATTCATGGGTGTAACAATTATGTGGTTCCTGAAAGTGGAGCGGAAAGCCTAGTTGTCTCTGGAGAAAATACCATGCTATGGCATCAAAGGCTTGGACATATTGGAGAGAAGGGCCTTCGGATACTACATAGAAATGGTATGGTAGAAGATATGTCTAATTGCTCTCTGGATTTTTATTTCTATGAACATTGTGTATATGGGAAGCAGAAAATGGGTGAATTTCTAAATTTTCAGAAGGAGTAACAGAATATTAGAACTTTTACATACATGATGATATGTTGGACATCATTTAGTTCCATTGTTGGAAATTAAACTTGTACTATGTTTCATTCATAGATAAAATTTCTCAAGACCATAGTTATATTCTTGAGGAAGAAATTTAAACTTTTAATGATTAAAGGCCCAAGGCTCCGGTGAAGCCGGACGACGGAGAAGAAGATAAAGGCACTAAGAACAGATAATGGTGGGGAGTTCTGCAAGAAGGAATTTGAAGAGTTCTGTAAGAAGTGTGGTATAGCACGGTAGAAGACTACTCCATACACACCTCAGCAAAACAGAGTTGCAGAAAGAATGAACAGAACGCTAATGGAAAAGGCAAGAAGCATGCTTATTGGTAACGGGTTAGGACAAGAATTCTGGGTAGAGGCAGTGGAGACTGCATGTTACTTAGTTAATAGATCACCTTCACTCCCAGTGTTGAGGCCAGACTCACACTAAGTCTGAGTGGCTGCTTCTCCTACATCTAACGGTGTTTGGATGTGATGCATATGTACATGTTCCAAAGGAGAAAAGGACCAAGTTGGATAAAAAATCTGAAAGGTGCATCTTTATTGGGTATAAGGATGGTTTAAAAGGTTACAAGCTTTGGAACCTGGAAACAATGAAGGTTGTGTACAGCCGAGATGTGGTGTTTAGAGAGGTGAAAGATGTTGTTGAACATGAAATCATAGCAAAGGAACCTGATAAGATAGAGTTTGAGCTAAAGGAGTATGAATCAAACTCTACAGTAGAAGAAGATTCAGAAGAGGAAGAACCACAAATTCCAGCTTTGAGAAGATCAGTTTGGGAAAGAAAGCAACTGGAAAGGTATATTCCATCTACTTTTTTTTTCAGGTTTTTCCTTAACTATAACTGAGGATGATCCCAAAACTGTCAAGGAGGCAGTAGATTCCGAGGATGGAAAACTCTGGAAGGAGGCCATGGTTGATGAAATGGCATCCTTGCACAAAAATGAGGCATGGGATCTGGTGGAGTTTCCAGCTGGAAGGAAGCCCATTGGGAGAAAATGGGTGTTTAAGAAGAAGATGAATGTAGAAGGAAAGGTGGAGAAATACAAAGCTTGGTTGGGAGCAAAAGGTTATTCCTAGGTGTTGGGAATTGATTTTGGTGATATTTTTTCTCCTGTTGCCAAGGTTACTTCTATTAGATTACTTTTATCTGTTGCTGCTACATTTGATTTTGAGATAGAACAGATGGATGTGAATACAAAAGTTCTTCATGGGGATCTAGAAGAGGAGATCTACATGAAGAAACCTAAAGGCTTTACGGTGAAGGGTAAGAAAGAACTGGTATGCCGGTTGAAGAAGTCTCTGTATGGATTAAAACAGTCAGCAAGGATGTGGTATCAGAAATTTGATACCCATATACGGGGACTTGGCTTCACCAGAAGCAAGGAGGATCACTGTGTTTATTTTAAATTAATTGGTGACCATGTTATTTATTTGGTCTTGTATGTGGATGATATGTTGTTGATTGGAAATGACAAAGAAGTTATCCAATATTTGAAGACCCAAATATTCTCCAAATTCGACATGAAGGATATTGGTGCTGCAAACTATATTTTGGGCATGGAAATTAGAAGAGATCAGGCAAAGAGGAAGCTCTGGTTAAACCAGAGGAAGTATGTCGAGACTATATTGCATAGGTTCAATATTCAGGATAGTAAACCGGTGAAAGTTCATATTCCTGTAGGTGTAAAGCTATCTTCTAAACAGTGTCCCAAGACACAAGAAGAAGAGGAGGATATTTTCCATGTTCCATATGCAAGTGCAGTGGGTAGCTTGATGTATGAAATGGCCTGTATTAGACCAGACATTGCACATGCAGTGGGAGTATTGAGCAGGCTTATATCAAACCCAGAGAAGGAGCATTCGACAACAGTGAAGTGGGTTTTCAGATATTTATGTGGCACTAGTGATTATGGCTTCTGCTACCAGGGAAGACCAGGATTGGAAAGAATGTGGAGAGCCCATGTTTTTGATGCGAGGCCAGAGTGAAGATGGAGCAAAGAAGATCTACAAGTAGATATGTATTTAACTATTTGAAGCCTGATCAGTTGGATGAGTAAACACGGTCTATGAGTACTGGCTCTTTCAACTCTGACGAATACATGTGACCACTCACTGCAAGCAAGGAATAAGTTGTTGGAAGGTGCAACTATGTTGTTGTTCAGTTATAGGTAGATCTGACAAGATATGATAGAATGTATTAGCCAAAGTGAAATTTTCTTGGCTAGAACCCTTCTTATCATTCAAGAGACAAAGCACATTGATATTCAATATCTCTTTATTAGAATGGTTCGGGCAAAAAGGGTGTTGTTTGAGTAAAAGTGGACATGAAAGATGTTGAGATGCACATTGACAAAGTCTGTGAGCACTAAATTCAATTATTGGTGTTAGCACGAGATAAATAAATTCTTAGGACAAGACCAATCTCCCTAGTGTCAGAAGACAATCTAGCAACAAACGAACAACTAAGTTTGTCTTTCTCTAAATATATTCATTTTACAAATAAATGCTATGAAGGTGTTGATCCTACCTTAGATCCAAATGCTTATTTGCAGTTGTAAATCTTCCGTCGTATCAAAATCCTTCCGTCGCAACAAGAGTTCTTTCGTTGCAAGAAAGTGTCGTATTTCGTCAATCTGCAATCACAAACAAGCAAATATTAAATAGCACCTATATAACAAATAATCATAAAAAATACCTATCGTAGTGATCAAGGAATCTATGAAATAAACGATCAAACGACAACTTATTGAAACAAACAATCGAACGACAATTTATTGAGAAAAACAAAACTTTATTGTATTAATCTTAAAAATAACAGAAGAACCTTACAACCTTAGCCTTGATTTTCGAAAGGCCTTCATGGGGTCCGAAACAAGAATCTCCTCTACTTTGATAAGCCTTGCACTCTTCCAACCAAGACAAATAGAGGTATGTAATCTCTCCTCACAAAAGTCTTAGTTAACTGAGTCTGAATCTTAACAACACTTAACCTCAAATAATCTAATGCTTCAACTCCTCAATCCTCCAATATTTTAACCCAAAAAACTTAACTTTTTAACCTTAACCCAAAAATCTTAACCCTTTGAGGCTACCCAATGCCTCCTTTTATAGAGCAGATGAGGAGGTTAGGATTCCACCCTTGAAGGGGTAGAATCCTCCTTCAAAGGGATAGACTCCTCACATCAAGGGATTAGTTCCTTAAGGTGTGGGATACATGCACCTTATCAAAGTGTACTCATCCCCAAAAAATCTCATCTAGAACCTTCTAGAATTGACCAAAATTCAACTTTTTCACTTTACTTTCTTGCCTTTTCGAGTTTTATAGGAGTCCGCACCTATAACACAGAGAAAGTGCATTTTAGGTCCGTAGGAGAGCTGAACATTAGGTGCAGGACCGTAGGAAAGATATAGAGAAAGTGCGATACCAAAGTTTAGGAGATTTTTAGGAACTTTTCTCTGATTTTCAGGGCTTGACATGAGGAACAAAGGTTGTAAGACTTGCAGAGGAGGCATGTATGAGTGTTAATGAGCTCATACAGTCAGCAAAATGTCAAGGTGACAATTTTTAGTAAAACAGATTGCCCCCTAAAGTACAAAGTCTGGAATAGATGATGCTGAAGTCTGTCATATATGAAGAGTGAAGTACTTTATCATTTGAAGGATCATCCTGTGGACACCCCAGTCGGAACCTGTAATGACATTCAATGCAATATATATATATATGTATGTATGTATACATATCATCACTAAGGTAGGCATTCCCATACTTAGATCAAAACTAACTAGAAACTAACTCAAATTGTTCTAATACAAGAATGATTTTGAATACATCACAGTATAAACATGTGTAGACATAGTATGGATGTAGCCATCTGTTTATAAATATTCTACTGTATAAATGATAAAAAAATTCCTCACAGCCTCGATGGTAGAAACTAGATCCAGGGTCTTGATTTCCGCTTCTCGAACTAGTACGATTATATCCATGTGAATAAATGTGTTGAAGTCGAAGATGGTAGAAACCACTTGATTACCAGTCAATGATGTAAACTGTTAACAAGTGTGAGAGTAACCACCAGTAATGTCAATGTTTTTCAAAGTACCCAGTACAATCCATGAAATGTGAATAAATGAACTGAAGTCGAACGTCTCATGGAATTATTCGATCGAAGGTCAATGATGCAACCTGTCATCGAAGGCGAGAAACCTACCATTGAGGCATGTAGATTTCAATGTACTGATGATTTCTGGATCAACTTCCTAGATAATGAGTTGTCATCGATAGAAAGTGATCTGTTGTAGGCCAGCCCACAACACAAAATCATAGATCAAATTTTGAAAATATATTGGCAAGGACTGACTCAGGAATGGTCAAAATGGATGACAGATATTTTGTAGATGAATGGTTTATTTGAATTGTCCTCTTGAACACATAACGACACTACAGATGGCTTGGTACAATTGACCCAAAGCTAATACCCAGAAACCGGCTGAATACTTTCAATATGGTTTGATTAACTGTTAGGAAAAGTATTTCCCAACCCAGGTGAACAAAAGTGTCGTGTTTAAGAGTGGTTAACGGTTTTCCGAAAAATCAAAATCTAGAAAACAGGTTCGTTTTTCTCTCTTTTCCCCCACCATTTCTGGCAAGTACCTCTTTATTTTTGACAAGCTTGAGGAGGGTAACATTTGCTTGTTTATAAGCTCATCCTTCGGATGAGTCCTACTTAGTTTAAGATTCGAACCCTAAGGAATGGTTCATTCCTGTTGAAAATTAAACAGGTCCTTTACTGTTAAATTTTAACGAGTCCAGTATAGAAGAAACTCGGTGTTTTTCAATTTTAATGAGTCAGAGGAAAAAACATAAGAAAATTCCGTGGGTGTACTTTTTCGTAAATTTAGTCTCTAGAGCCCGAAAAAGGATAAAACAATGTGGGAGAGAACTCTATTGATCGTATTTAGTTAATGTATAGCTTTTTCGTAAATAGTCCATTTCAGTCCGTAAAAGGGGTAAACTTATACTGAAGGGATGATCATTCATTTACTTTAACGAGTTCGAATAATCAAGTGCTCGACAATCTTTTCAATTTTAGAGAGTCTGAAAAGGGCTTAAAAGAGTTCTCCAAGGTTTCACTTTTTCGTAATTTTCAAGAGTCTGAAAAAGTGATAAAAATATACTCAGTAGTTTCACTTTTTCTGTAAATTTTAACGAGTTCGAAAAAGGGATAAAAATGTACTCATGGTTTTCACTTTTTCATAAGTTTTAACAAGTTCGAAAAAGGGATAAAAATGTACTCATATGGCCGACTTTCAATTTAATTTATGAGCAGGAAAATATGGAAAGAACTCGACATTTTCATGTGTTTTACGAGAATGAAATATAGCAAAATAATCTCAGGATTTTCATGAGTTTAATGAGTCTAAAAAATAACCGAAATTGACTCAATATAGGTTTCATTTTTACAAAAGCTTGAAACAGAGAAAAACTATGCTTTAGAGTGGTTTCATTTTTACACAAGCTTGAAACAGAGATAAAACTGTGCTTGATGCCCCCTAAGCGTAAGTGCTAGAGCGCATGCCCCCCCAGCTTCATTTCATTCAACTAAATACACTGCTGGTAATTAATAACTCGATGGAATGAAGGTTCATTTACGAGATCATATGAAAGACCCGACCTAGAACTGTAAGAAAATTATGCAAAAACTGAAATATAAAACCTAAATATATGACTTAACATTTACGAGATCTAGTCAAAGACTCGACTCAATTAGGGGAGGATTTGTTTCATTTTTTAACGAGCATGACACAGGAAAAGAACTATGCTCATGGCAATGTGTTTCATTTTTTAAACGAGGTTGACACAGTGACAGGAACTATCCTCACCTACATGTTTCATTTTTTAACGAGTTTGACACCGTAAAAGAAACTATCCTCGTATCTAATTTCTAAAATATACCTATATAACCTACTGATTCATTTTTTAATGAGGTTGATACAGGAAAAGAACTTTCCTCATACCTAATTCATCTGTTAACAAGGTTGACTCAGTAACAATAACTATCCTCTGACCAACTGATTCATTTTTTAACGAGGCTGACATAGGAAAAGAACTGTCCTCATACCTGATTCATTTTTTAACGAGTTTGACTTAGTAACAGGAACCATCCTCATACCTGATTCATTTTTTAATGAGGTTGACTCAGTAATAGGAACTATCCTCATAAACTACTTATTTCTAATATACCAATCTACTCTCTTCAATCTACCTACTGATTCATTTTTTAATGAGGTTGACACAGGAAAAGAACTGTCCTCATCGCCGAATGATTCATTTTTTAACGAGGTTGACAGAGTAAAAGGAACTATCCTCAAAGACACCTGTTTCATTTTTTAACGAGGTTGGCACAGGAAAAGAACTATCCTCGAACTCACTGATTCATTTTTTAACGAGGTTGAAACAGTAAAAGGAACTATCCTCAGACACACTGATTCATTTTTTAATGAGGTTGACACAGTACAAGGAACTGTCCTCGGACTCACTGATTCATTTTTTAACGAGTTTGACACAGTACAAGGAACTATCCTCTCCAGCCACTGATTCATTTTTTAACGAGGTTGACACAGTAATAGGAACCATCCTCAGACTCACTGATTAATTTTTTAACAAGGTTGACACAGTACAAGGAACTATCCTCGCATGACTAATTCATTTTTTAACGAGGTTGACTCAGTAAAAGGAACTCTCCTCGGACCAACTGATCATGGCTTCCAACTGGAAGAAACACATGTCAATGGACACACCTCGATCATGGCTTCCAAGAGGTCTTCGTCAGATGGAAGAATAGTTCTCTGGAAGGAACACATGTCAAAGGACTCAAAAGGGAGAAGAACATCATGTTCAAATAATCCCATAGAGTTTTCCATGTCAATTACCGGATCTAAGTCAAAGGAAGACGAGCAAACAGTGAGAGGCTCACTTTCATCGGTAATTGAAAACATGGGACTAGTTGCCACATAATTAACCCGTGGCGGGGTAGATACCACTTTAGAATCAGGAACATTTAGGGATGTCATATTATTGGTAGTCGAAACAAGACTAGGGAATGAAAGTTGGTCTACAGTCACAATATTGCCATTGTGAGGGAAAGACATCACGCGAAAGAGTGTCGATACGATAGCTTTCATTGCATAAACATAGTCTCGCCCAAGGAGTAAATTGAAATCCAAGGGACCTCGAACTACCATAAGATCAATACAGACAGTTTTACCTTCCAAAGTAATAGAAAAATTAGGAAGGATCCCTAAAGGTTCACTAATGGTTCTGTTAAATGCTTTCAGATTCTGCGTAATAGGCACAAGCTGAGGGGAACCCAAAGCTTTCCAAGCAGTTGAGGATAAAATACTAACAGAAGCACCTTCATCTACCTGTGTGTGATGTATGTCCCTACCACCAAACTTCACAATGATTTGGAAAGGGATGGAGGAAGGAAGACGAGGTTCTGTCAGTCTATTCCAATCAAAGGAAAAGACCTCAGTACTTGGAGGGGGTTCTGTAGAAATAGGTGAAATGCCCCCCGGCATAGAAGAATCTGATGTAACAAGAAGAACCTAAGCGGTATGAAGTTCACTCTCTATAGGGAGAATGGGATCGACTGAATGTGAAATCGAATCGACCACTTGATCAACTAATAGATCATCAACCTGAGTGATATGAGTTTCACTCTCCAGTGGAAGAGTGGGATCGACTGTACTTGAAATTAGATCAATCACTCCGTCAGTTGACGGTAGGTAACCAGTTGGAAATTCTTGCTGTGGAACAGTAAGGTTTTCCAATAATTTTGAGGCTTCATCCATGTGAGGATAAATGTGAGTTTTATGACTCCCTTTGCATAACTTATAAGGAAACCTAACTTTACCCTTTTTCCCAGGAACCTGACTATCACTGGTTGATGGATCAACGGAAAGTTGATGAGATGTTTCTGACCATACTTCCAAGACCTTAGGAATACCGGGACAATTGATAAGGAAGTGGTCACCCTTACAAAGCTTGCAAGGGTATTTGGGTTTACGATGCATGTTGGAAGTTTCCTCAACACAACTAACACTTACAGCCATGGTTGGTTGGTTGACTTCTTTCTTATCTTGCTTCTTCTTCTTCTTCTTCTTCCCTTTCTTCTTCTTCTTAGCCACCTGGTTACTAGCGTCAAGGCTTTTACCAAGCGAAGAGGAAGAAATTGAGGAAGAAATATTAGGCAAAGAAGGTAAAGGGTCAACAGAAGGTTGGTGATGTTGAGATGATGAACTCTGTTGAGGTGAAGCATCCGGTTGAGGTGGAACAATTGGAGTATTCGGGGCCAACGAAGTTGAAAATAACCATATCGGTAAACCTATTGTAAATCCAGGTAATGACAATGTAGCCATATAAGGAGATAACATTTCCAAAGCGAGAAAAAATACAAGCAATTCTAAGTGAAGAGGGATTCCCTTGGATTTGGTAAATTCAGACGATTTTCATTATATTCAATAACTTAGGTGAATTTTATTAAAACTAAATTAACAATTCACAATTCACACCTATGGTCTCTAAGTAAAAGCAAACAAATTAACATGCTTCTATCAAATCGAATTGATAAACTAAGCCTTACTTCGGTACTAAAAACACTAGTTGGTGATGAAATCCAACTTAGTAGAAATTTAATACAGAAAGGGTGGTTGGAACAGTTACCCCGACAACCTGCTTAATGAAACAGACTGGCACAAGTTTCCTCACAAAACCATCTCGTGTGAAGAGAACCCCCCAGAGAGTCCAAGTGAGTCTAGTTGACGTCTGCTCTAGGTACAGTGAGATCTTTCCTTCACCGTCACCTTAGGAAATAATCTTAAGTTTATGGACACTAAGGTTACCAACAGTAACAAATACAACTGGGGGAACAGTCTATGATCCGATTCCACGCGCAAAGGGCAAAGTAACAAACCTCAATCCCCTTTAAGGTTCCTCGACATGGTTAATCCAAGGTTTACCGACAAGTGACCCCAGGCTCCTTGACAATGGTTAATCCGAGGTTTACCATTTGTAATGCGTGTAGAATCTTCTATCTTCCCCAATGAAACATAATTGATTGTCTCAAAGGTTCGGACATGATATCGTGATTGACTTCTTTAAGAGAAGCTTCCCAGAATTTACCAATTACAATTGGATTTATTTCCTACCGCAAGATTTATCTACTTGTTTGTTTTAGTTGCTTTGGAAATTTAACTACAACCTATTCCAAAGCACTAATCCTGAGCTATATTGGTGGAAAGAGCCCTAAAAATTTAAAAATTTACTAGATGAATTTTAATTAAGCGTTGTGTTATTTAGGATGTTATTACTCAAAAGGTAAATGGATATGAAACCAATGGTGTTATGACCCAACCCAAAACTGAATGCAATCGAATATGATAATGTAATATTTTCAATTCGATGAATCCTAACTAAAGTAAGGAGAGAGATTCCATTCACTTCCAACAATGCAAAAAATTGATCACTAAGAGAAAATATAACAAATTCTCTAATGCACTAATTTCATCAAGAAAAACGAATGCAAATCAATCCCAAAACAATTTTTATATTTTTGTGTTTTAAAAACAAGCATAAAAACATCTAAATTGAAATCAAAGAAAACTAATCTAAATCTATGATTGATTTTTCAGAATGTAAACTATGCAGTTGTAATCTATGCACAATTCACTCGAAAATTATGCAAATGTAATCTATGCACATTTTTCATTCATATTCTGAAAATGACAATTCTAATTATGAAAATGTGATCTATGCAAGAGAATTCTCAAACACAAGATGATTCTAATGTAATCTAAGAACCAATCAAGTGCGAGTCAAGAAAATCGGGTGAGAGTTCCAAAGATCAAAAAACACTCAAAGGCGATTAACACTCATACACAATGAGGGGGAATTTTTTTTGCAAAAACAAAAGCAAAAATATGGAAAATTGTGAAAAGACTGAGACAAAACTCCAAGTAATGAACAAAGGAAATCAAATTAAGAATTTCTCAAAAAAGAGACTCAAAACACCCAATGAACTTAATGGATATTGATGAGATGAACAATTGCTAAAAGTAATTCAGAAACAAGAGATTTTTGATAGAAAAATATAGATCTGGGTAGATGCTAAGAATCCTAAATCAAATCTAAACTAAACTGGAAAAAATAAATCTAATGTTTTTAAAAAATTTTAACAGGGTCCGCAGGCTCCCAGAAGTAACAGGTACGGTACCGCATTGTTTACTTAAATAAGATGCGAAACTGCCCACACTGTCAAAAGAAGACAGAGTGCAGTCCCTGGAAAAACAAGAGAAAAATACAAAGATTTGAAAATTTTCTAAAACACAGAAAACCTAAACTACCCAGACAGATATCTATCAATCAAAAACCAGGAAAATTGTTTCCTCAAATCTAAATAAAAGAGAACCAAAAAACAAATTCTTTCCCCAGCGGAGTCGCCAATTTGTTGGCCGGATAAATTGCTCTTGCGGGCAAGACCAATATCCCTAGTGTCAGAAGCCAATCTAGCAAAAAACGAACAACTAAGTTTCTCTTTCTCTAAATATATTCGTTTTACAAATAAATTCTATGAAGGTGTCGATCCTACCTTAGATCCAAATGCTTATTTGCAGTTGTAAAGCTTCCATCGCATCAAAATCCTTCCATCGGAACAAGAGATCTTCCGTCGCAACAAGAGTTCTTTCGTTGCAATAAAGTGTCGTATTTCGTCGATCTGCAATTACAAACAAGCAAATATTAAATACCACCTATATAAAAAATAATCATAAAACATACCTATCATAGTGATCAAGGAATCTATGAAATAAAGGATAAAACAACAGCTTATTGAAACAAACAATCAAACGACAATTTATTGAGAAAAACAAAACTTGATTGTATTAATCTTAAAAATAACAGAAGAACCTTACAACCTTAGGCTTGATGTTCAAAAGGCTTTCCCGGGGTCCGAAGCAGGAATCTCCTCTACTTTGATAAGCCTTGCACTCTTCCAACCAAGACAAATAGAGGTATGTAATCTCTCCTTACAAAAGTCTTAATTAATTGAGTCTGAATCTTAACATCACTTAACCTCAAATATTCTAAAGCTTCAACTCCTCAATCCTCCAATATTTTAACCCAAAAAACTTAACTTTTTAACCTTAACCCAAAAATCTTAACCCTTTGAGGCTACCCAATGCCTCCTTTTATAGATCAGATGAGGAGGTTAGGATTCCACCCTTGAAGGGATAGAATCCTCCTTCAAAGGGATAGACTCCTCACATCAAGGGATTATTTCCTTAAGGTGTGGGATACATGCACCTTATCAAAGCGTACTCATCCCCAAAAAATCTCATCTAGAACCTTCTAGAATTGACCAAAATTCAACTTTTTCACTTTACTTTCTCGCCTTTTCGAGTTTTACAGGAGTCTGCACCTATAACACAGAGAAAGTGCATTTTAGGTCCATAGGAGAGTTGAACATTAGGTGCAGGACCACAGGAAAGATATAGAGAAAGTGTGATACCAAAGTTTAGGAGATTTTTAAGAACTTTTCTCTGATTTTCAAGGCTTGACATGAGGAACAAAAGTTGTAAGACTTGCAGAGGAGGCATGTATGAGTGTTAATGAGCTCATACAGTCAGCAAAATGTCAAGGTGACAATTTTTAGTGTAACACTTGGTGTAGAGAAACAATGGGTGTTGAAGAATTGGCCCAATGACTAAGCGCTCCTGTGGCCCCCTATGGAAAGAAAACAACAAGTGGGAGAATGTTGGGTATGTGTTATATTCTTTCCATGACCAGCCCCACGTGCTGTATGTTGCGCCGGACACAGGAGGGGGGTCACAAGGGGGGAGGCAGGCCCCACTATTTGGGTCTGGGGCAACACCCCGGCGAAAATTTGTTTGGTGTGCAGACCCACTCATAGGCGGACCCACCCATGTTTTGTAGATGAGTTTGCACATGGTTTTAGTGTACGATGGTTTTTGGCCCCTGGTATTTTGTAGATCCGGTCAAGGGAAGTATGGTTATGTTCTAATCCAGGGTTAATGGATTGGGGTTTATGTATGTTTTGACACGTATATATATGTGTTGTAACACTAAAAGGAATATAATGAAAAAATCAAGATGGTAGTCCCAATATGGGATCTAGGGGAAAATCTCTGTGTTTATCTGTTTTATGTTTTATGCTCTCGCTATTGTTTATTTTATGTTATAAGATTCGTTTGTAGATAATTTTTGTTCAGAGTTAAAACCTACAGGAGGGAGATTTAATTTTTCAAAATTCCCCCTATAATTCCTTCTTCTGTTTAGACTGATGTCTAATAGTGTCATATTCCTCAGAATTATCTGAGAACTTTCCTTTCTTCCTCTTTCCGAAGCCTTCACCTTCTTGGCTGTTCCGTGAGGTTAGTTCTCTTATCGGCTTTTCATGCTCCTCATTGGCTAATGACAGCCTGTCATTCTGGCTTCTTAACTCAGCCATATCTCGTTGCAACCTGTGCAACATAGCCATCAGAGGAGCATTGGGATATGGCGTGTTATCTCCATCACCCAGATCAAAATAAATTTCATCTCCTCCAGCCATTGACCTTTCAGTTCCAGTACCACTATACACTAAACAAAACAACATCAATAATAATTTTTTTTTTCCAAAAAAAAAAAATGTATACAGTGAACACAACAACAGCCCAGTTTTTTCTAACATGAGCTCTGATACCATTTTTAATGTTCCACTTTCCTCAAATTTTTTTTTTCTCAGTACTCTACTTACATTCTGGCCCTTACATTCAGATTATTCCCTATAGGGAAACTCGATTAAAATTTAACTAAAAATTTTACTGTACTTTTCAGATTCGTTTTGTTTCCTAGTATAGTTGAATACAGGGCTTCAACTTATTTTCTTTGTGCCTTATTTGCTTTGTTCCATAATTTCTCTATATATGATTTATACTACAACATGGTCTTATCTACTAACATGATATGCATCATAACAAATTCTCATGAACCCTTAAGGACTTTGTCACATTATTCATTCTTAATTTGATTTAATACTTCCAAAGGTTCACTAATATAAATACCTTTGGTTGGTGACCTCCCTTTTTACCAATTTATTTTGGCAAGGTACATATATATATTAAATCTATGTTATGACCATGTATATGTGGGTTATTACATGATTAACTATATTCATTGGTTCGTATTCGAATTACAAATTCAAACACATTTTACTCATATGGTTAATATGAAAACTATGTAGGGTTTATTTCATTTCATTCATAATATAACCCTCGACACAGGTACTGTGTCTTCTCGTCGACTGAGACGTGTACTCTTGGCCTTAATACGATCTTCATATTGGGTTTCTCGAGCCCCACGACAAAATCTTGGTTTATCTTTCCTTACTCCCATTCTGAACTCACATTTACTCTCGCATCTGTACTTGTACATGTAACAATTAATAGAGTTATGGTGTTGGGTACTCCCCATTGAATGTGTTTCGATTTATGGGAGAGCCGACAGATTTTTGACACTTGTAAGGCTGGATGATTGATTAGGGTTTAGCAGTTGTTCTCCACTTAATCCGTCGCTTCAATTCTATTCCACTTCTCCCCTTGTTCATTTTCTCTATCTTTCTCAAAGTGTTGAGGCTCAAACGAATCATGAGACCTAGGTTTGGTTATGGCATATCACACATCCAGACTTACGTCTTCTTCCATACGCTCACAGGTAATATGTCTTTCCTTGCCTCTTTCTGTGGAATGCATTGAGATTTTGAAATTTATCATGGCCGGATGTTTGACTTATGATCCTACAATGGCATATTGAATTTTTTTTTAGTTCTTCTCTCTAAAGAGTCATTCACTCATTACTTATCTGAGCGACCCTAAGATGAAAAGTTTGTTTACACGTCGGAATCATCTGGTGGCTTATGATTTCCATAGCTAGCCTCAAATATTTGTTAGGGTTTAATTAGAATCGTATGGCCTGTTTCGATTCTTCATATGAGTTTCCTTACTGCTCTTATAATCATCTCACTCAGTTAGTTTTCCACTACTTACCGTGCATGTCCCACTGGTTCTTTTCCATTCAATACTTGATTGGCGTTTTACTTAAGGTTTCGAATTCATTTCTGGGTCTATATAGAATTTTTCTAGTAATAGATTTGCATCTTCCGTGCCCTGATCAATTTGTCACTAATTTGCTTCGCAATATATCTGGGATGAATGCGTCATTCATCTCAAGAATTTGAATAGTGGGCTCTGGTTATCAAGACGTGAAGGCATTCTTCTGAGTTTTGCCTCTCTGTAAGTTACATTGCTTGGTAAATTTCATAAAAAAATTGTTTATTATTATCATATGGTGTATTTCTTCTCTAAATGCTACTATTATAAATGTTATGGTCTCATTCCCTTTGAACGATGTTATTGCTGCAGTTTGAAATTCATTGCCATTGTTTTCCTCAGTAAGGGACTTAATTTGGTTATGGAATTTAGTTTGATATAGCATTGGCGTCACCAATGAATCTTGGCCCTTTTAACATCATCAATCTATATCTATATGCAAGTTGAATCTACAATGGCCTCAGGACGAATATTCTATTTCTATTATCCCAGAATGTATTGGGGATGTCTTCGATTAAACGACTTAGGATTTTTATCTCCGACTATCCTCAAATGCAAATTCATACAACACATATCTAAAATTATTTTTGTGTGGTTTTATTGACATTGACTAATAATATTCCGCCATTTACTTCCCGACTGAATGTCTTGGTTTTATTCCAATTACTTTTTTATTTAAGTTAACTTCCCTTGTTTTGTTATGACTAGTAGTCAGTTAGTTATGCTCATAACTATATACCTATCAGAACATTACTCCATGTTTAAGTTCTGTTTACGTATGCCTTAAATGGTTAGTT
Organism: Pinus albicaulis; assembly: GCA_034641835.2. NCBI lineage: Eukaryota > Viridiplantae > Streptophyta > Pinopsida > Pinales > Pinaceae > Pinus > Pinus albicaulis. Next base: position 27,340 of record JAXQQM020081815.1, read on the forward strand.
TATAGTTCGTTTTCAGTTGCCTAACACTTGTAGTGAGGCCTGTGTGTATAAACTTGATTTGTTTCCCTTTCAGTACAATTTTAGAAAGATAATATACATGTTTTTACCATAGCTAATTTCATCTTCTGGTTTTATTTTTAAATGGAAATCACTTCATTTCTCTTCTAAATGTAGAGATTCCTCCAACAGTTGTACATTTCATAAATGCATATATGTAAATTCTTTTTAAATTTATTTTTGGTTTTAGCTAGCAGAGTTATCTTACATCAGCACAATGGTATTTTCTAGAGCAGTTTAATGACTTCCTTTTGTTTAATTTTTCTCTCGTTAACTCTGTAAATGAAGAACAGTGGCAATGGTTTTCTCTCTTACTCAAAATATATTCCATTGAGGCTGAATATATTATTTATATATTTCAGCACTACTCCTAATATATATTTTGTTCATATTTGAGAGGAAGTCTTGTTTTATACTATGCATGCAGAGAATAGTTATGTTTATGGAACTTTCACTTTACATCAAGCAATGTCGTCTATAAGCAGGATAAAATTTATCAAGTTAATTGTAAATCTTCCTGAATATATATATATATTTAGGACAGACTAATTCTTTGATAGATGTATCAATGACATATATCTTTATGTTATAACATTTAATCATTCTCAGCAGTATAAGATTCTATGTTACCAAATTCAATTTTTCCTTAACCTGTCTACTAATTTTATTCAGTAGAGTAAATTACCGTTTCACTTAATTTAGTAGAATTGTTGAATTACTATAGATTAGTAGCTTCTACTTCAATTTCTCATCATGCAACTATACATTCTAGAATTAGCATTTAAAATTGTAATATTCAAAGTTGGTATGGAAATTATACATATCTCCAGATTTAGACCTTACCATGGTTTAGAGATTTTGGATGATAATTTTTCCATACTTTATTTTCCTACGACTATAAAGATTGTAGAAGATTTATTTCTCCTATTTTGTTCTGTTAAATGTATGAAATATAAATCTCAACTTAAAACAACATAATAACTACAACATTTACTAGTATAATACTACAACATATAGATTAACCTTTCATAACAATTTATGAGCATACCAATTCTGCAAATGACTAATCCTCCAAACCTTAGAGTTCATTTGTCTCCCGAACTCACCCCCTAGCTGAGATCCCCTCCCAGAACAGACCCACCTCAATCTATTCTAGAATAGCTTATTTAAGATTATGCCCTCCCCAAAGTCTGTTTCTAATTCTGCGTCCAGAATTACAGGATGCTTTTATTCCTGTTTGCCTAGACTTTCCTTATTTAGGGACTTTAAAACTGCTTTCTGCTTTTCCAGCTTTTTACGTTTTCCCAACTACTCTCCACATCATTGGGAAATATTAGATTTTTTCTCAAAAATCTAATTTAGAAATAAATTCTTTCAAGGATTTTTGAAAGATTTCTAGGAAAGTCTTAGCCTCTTTCCATACCTCATGGATTTGGCAAGAGATCTCAAAAATCTCATTGGTCAACATGCATAGAAATATTTTATTTATTTTTCATAATTAAATAATTAATTACATTCACATAATAATTATCCATTGGGGTCCACTCCCCTTTGGGCTGAAATTCAAATGTCAAATTTGAAAACATAAAACTAGAGGTGTTACAAAAACGCTAACATTTCGAGAGATAAAACTCAAGAAAAGAGATCTCAAACCCAATAACTATCCAAAACTTAGCTAACGCAAAATGGATCAAATCATAACCGTAGGAAAAAACGCTATAAGAGTGCTAGAATAGCAAGAAAACATCAAATAATTCACCCTCAGTGATGGACGAAACCCTACGCAGGAACGGCTCGGAAAACCCTCGAGCACGTTGAGCCAAATGAGCCACGGACGGAGCGAAATGGGCATGTAGTTGCCAACATCCGACTCCGACAGATCTCCACCATCCAACGCGTGAGCCAGCCGATGAACCGTCGATGCAATTCGCCAGTTATAGAGCTTCTCGAAAATTCCATAACCCAGATTGAAGTCTAGGTGGCGTTACATCGAAAAATTTAACCGTGTTAATAATCAAACCCTAATAATATGGTGCAGGACTTCATATATCAAATAAATATTCCACCTAAACACTATACCGTAACCCAGATGGAAGCTTAGGTGGGGTTACATCGAAAAATTATAGTTTAACAGTGTTAATAATCAAACCCTAATAATACGGTGCATGACTTCATATATCAAATAAATATTCCACCTAGTAAACTTCAAAACCATGGAAAACCCGACATTCTTAACATAACAAAATACGTTGCATGAAGTTTAAACATTTTATTTATTTATTTAATTTTGAATCTTTACAATTAGTTAATAAAATTTATTTACTAAGAGGCATGTGACACAATTGGAGAGAAATCCTTTTAAAAACATTTGTTTTTAATTTAAAACTTTAATGAAACATATTTTTATAGTAAAACTATAAAAAGTTTTTCAATTTAATTTTTTTCCATCTAATTTCAATTTATTGGATCTGGAATATGTCATTGCTTCTTAAAAAAATTATATAGACTTCATCAATAGGCTTACGGTGATGTTTCACGAGAATGAACCCTTTTTTCGGTGCGTGGATTTTCTAAAATGATCCTGTTTTTCCCTCACTAAGACGACCACTTCTTTGGTTGTAGGTTCATTATTTTGGGGACAAGTTTGGACGGGTAATTTTGTTCCGTTTTTACATCCACTTTTAGAAAGCAACACGTAGCTTGTTCGGATGCCATATATGATTTTGCAAGGTTTTCAACTTGTACACCAACGAGTAGTCCAAAGTACTAAAGCATACCATAGCGCATATGCTCCACATGTATTATAATAATAATAATAAAGATATGTACAAATAGTCGGATATATACATTCACTTTTTTTTTTTAATCATAGTTACAAGATTATAACATTATCATTTATTTATCTAATAGAGATACTCCTAAAGTTTGCTCAGGATATAAAAACCTTTCCGTTAATGATATTGTTTTCATAGGCAATTACGACTTCCTCTAAGAGATAAAAAGAATATAAATACTTTTTCATTTAATGATTTCTTTTGTTTGATTAGCAATTACGACGTTCTATCACCAATAAAAAGAATCAGATTATAGCACCACCTAAAAAAATAAGATTGTAGCATGACCTTTATTAGATATGGCCCAAATTTCGTAAACAACTCAAGATTGTTATTAAGTTATCTCAAAAATGAGAAAATCACTTTCAAGAATCTTTTCAAAATAGGAAACAAGTTGTAGTTGTGTTTCGAGAATTTATGAGTATTATTTTCATATTTGAACAGGGTGATAATGATGTGATTAAATTTTTTATTAATTTATATTTGTATTTTAGTATAGGGATATGTTGTAGATGTTGCAGTGAAACATTAAATTAATAATAATAATAATAATAACAAAATTAATAGTTACAATGTAGTATAGTTTTCTTTTTACTATTATTGTTAATTAATTGATTAAGTGTTTGTATTTCTATTTCTAATCACACTCACGCCTCTTCCACATAGCTATGTCCACACTTGTTCTTCAACACATTGACCTCTATACAACTTTCTCTGCACCTTGTTTCTTTCACAACTCACATTTCACCAGAACTCACTCTATTATGTTTGAGCTTGCTCCATTCTTTGTTTTACCATCCACTAATCTAACTTAAATATTTTTGTTTTCCTTGTGCATTTTCTATTCCATCTAAGCAATACAACTTAAATATTTGTGTTTTCCTTGTACGGAAGTGTGAACATTTTTCTTTAATAATAATATCCTTGTTTTCTTTGTGTGGAATTTTTTTAATAATATTATTTGTGTTTTTGTTGTGGAGAAGTGTGAACATTTTTGTTTAATAATAATAATTTTGTTTTAGAGAAAGTGTGAATCTTTTTCTTTAAGAGTAATATTTTTGTTTTCTTTGTGTGGTTGTGTGGAAGTGGCAACATTTTTTATTAATATAATATTTGTGTTTAAGGAAGTGTGAACATTTTTTTTTAATAATAATATACATTAATACAATATTAATAATATATGTAAATCAAATATAAAATCGATATGCAAACTTGTTTCATGATTTTACTTTTTAATAAATAAATAAAGAGAATAATGACATTAGATATTTCTTATATTTTATAAGGAATAATTAAAATAAAAGTTTCAATTTGCAAGACTTTTGTTACTATATTTATAACTAAAATACTTACAAAATATGTTTGTGATTTTTTTTTTTTAAATTGTTTCAAGTTGGTTATTCCTAATAGTTGCACGTGTAAAACAATTATCAAAAGAAAGCATTAATGTGGGAGAATTAATAACAATTGCACAATAGTCTATTAATAATCAAGTTAATAATATTTAAATGCAATATTTGTTGGAATGTAGAGTTTAACTCATTATTTATTAGCTATTAATGAAAATAGTTAATAGCTATAGTATTATAGCTTAAAAGGTTTCCTTGTAATTTTTATAGTATTATAAAAATGTAGTAGTTTCATGAAATTATTGTTTGTGTTTAATTATTACAATTATTAATAGTTATATTTCATTTTGCTATTACTATTGTGTTGCTATCATTTATAGCTTCTTAATTAATTAAAGACAACTAATTAATTAATAAATATTAGCTATTAAATAATAGTTTTTTTTTAAGGCTTTCATTTATATTTCTAGTTGATGGGTTGTGTGGAGATTTTTGGTTTGGTTAATCAAAATAACTAATTTTAAAAATAAAATATTTGAAGAGTGTGTGTTGGATTTGAAAAGGGGAGTAGAGTTACAGAGTTGTAGATATTTCTGCATTCATTTTCATTGTGTGAAGCTTTGCTTGTGTAGATATTTTCACACATGGAAAGCTCTACTAGAGGTAATCCGTCACCACTAAGTTTTGGAAATCACTTCACAAGAGGTAGTTTGTCACCACTTAGTTTTTTTCTCAAGAATTTGAGAGTGATAGTAACTATTTTCATTTTAGGGAGGTAGTTTGTCACCGCTTAGTTTTTTTCTCAATAATTTGAGGGTGATAGTAACTATTTTCATTTTCGGTTTTATTTAAATTTTTTGTATTTCTTTCTTTTGATTCCGGAGTAGTGGTTTGCAATTTCTCATAATTCTTCTCGTCAAGGACCATGTAGTGGAAATATGGCTATTGCAAGTGTGAATGAATGAATTTGTAGGAGATAACTATGCAACAAATTATCCATGTAGAATAATTATCAAAAGCTAAAAGTATTAGTGCCAGATAATTAAATGGCTATAATTAAATTCACATTAATCTATTAGTAGTGAAGTTAATAATACTTAAATGTAATAGTTATTGAGCTGCAAATTTTAACTCATTAATTATTAACTATCAATAAAAAATAAGTTAATAACTATATTGTTATAACATTTTTCTATGTGAAATAATTATCAAAGGAAAGCATTATTGTCATAGAATTAATAGCTATAATTAAATTCAGATGAGTCTCTTAATAATCAAGTAAGAAATAAGAAATAGTTAAATGTAATAGTTATTGCACTTCTGAGTTTAACATATTAATTATTAACTATTAATGAAAATATTTAAATGCTATGGTATTATAGTTTAGTAGGTTTCCTTGTAGTAGCTATAGTATTATTAAAATGTAATATTTTCATAAAACTATTGTTTTTGTTTAATTATTAGAGTGATTAACTAGTTTAATCTTAATATTTGTATTTCCGTTTTGTGGAAGTGGCATCATTTTTTTCAATAATAATATATCTTGTTCAGGTTATGCAGAACTGTGAACATTTTTATTAAATAATAATATTTTTATTTTTGTTGTGGGGAAGTGTGAACATTTTATTTAATAATAATATTTGTGTTTTTGTTGTGTGTAAGTGTGAATATTTTTGTTTAATAATAATATTTGTGTTTTTTTGTGTGGAAGTGTGAACGTTTTTTTTTTAATAATAATATTTGTGTCTTCATGTATGGAAGTGTGAACATTTATGTTTAATAATAATATTTTTGTTTTTGTTGTGTGGAAGCGTCAACATTTTGTTTAGCAATAATATTTGGGCTTTTATTGTGCATAATTTGTGCAATAATAATATTTATGTTTCCATTGTACATAATTGTGAACATTTTTGTTTAATAATAATATTTTTGTTTTAGTTGTGTGGAAGTGTGAACATATATGTATAGTTGACCTGGAAATATTTCACTTTATATGGAAATTGACATAATACTTTTATTATCTACATTGTCCATATGAAAATATTGTTCTTTTATTAATATATTTTTAAATGCACATCAAGATTATTTAATTTTCCATAGAGAAATATTTTATTTATGTTATATAATGAATATTTAAATTATTAATAATAATTTTGTCACTCCCACATATCAAATTTAATATTAAAATTTTAATTATTTATAAATCTCCTCTTATTAGGAAAGAAACTAAAAAAATTATCTTATTAAGAAAGAAAAATGGTTTACTTTTAATTATTTCTTTCTCTGCACAATCAATGTGTGTGTGTTTTCTCTCTATATATTACTTAATATGAATATCCAAACTTTTATTTAAGTCCTCTATTGAAAAAAAAATTATTGTTTATTTTTAAATTTTTATTATGTTATTTCCAAAAGTTAATATAAAATATAAACATAAAAATATTTTATTTATGGTTCTCTCTTTCATATTAGGTTGTAATATTAAAAATAAAGTCATCTATCACAATAAAAGTGAGATTATTAATGTTTTATAGTGATTTTAATTAAATGTAACCAAATATGTATATTCACTTATGTCTTTATTCAAACTGACATAATTATTGTATTTTTATCCGAAATAAAAATCCAATTTCATTTTTGTTATGAATTATTAATATGATAAATTGTTATTAGAGCTAAATATTAAGATGGTGGTTTGAAATATTAAGCACCATAATAGATTGGTATTAGAACTAAATAGTAAGATAGCATAAGGAAATATTAAGCACCCTACCACTTTAATAGTACATAAAGAGATTGAAAATGTTATATACTTATTGATAGACTAAATTCAAATCAACCTTAATAAAAATCATGGCATATTTGAGATAATTGAGAAAATATTTAATCTAATTTATGGGATACTATTTCTCATCTATGATTTTGTTTATAAAAATGTAATAAAAACAAAGTTAGCATATCTTATACTTATTTTACACTAACACAATTAAGTTTAATCATGGCACCCTTGAGATAATTATGAAGACCTTTAATCTAATTTATGGGACACTATTTCTCATCTATGATTTTGTTTATAAAAATGTAATAAAAACAAACTTAGCATGTCTTATACTTATTTTATACCAACACAATTAAGTTCTCACAAATCGAGGAGCTTGGTTGAAGTTGACCCTTTTAAATTGGCTCTTAAATATTACATTTGATCTCCTCATTCTTCATAATAAAGCCTTTCTATATGAATTTATTAGGTAAATGTTCATCTAATGTCAAATACATTCCATATTTTTCATAATAGTGAAAATTAACCCATGAATGTGTGGTGAAGATATATTTGTACGCTTTTACTATATAAAGAGATACTTGGAAGAGGACTTCGTAGTTGCGATGATATTCCATCTGCACGTTGACTAATATATAAGGATCACATGAATTTACCAATATAATAGTAACCTACTTGCACTTATGTGATAAAAATACATAATGATAATTAGGGTACCCATGGTACCATGTAGAGCTAATCTAGAAAATAAACACTCATAAAAATAATGACGCTTACATATATATGATTTCCATAAAATAACATCACAATATTCAACCTAGGAAAAATCATGGAGCAACTCGTATTTAAAGGTATTGATATCTTACAACACGCAAGATTTTCCTCTGATTAAGTGTATCATCCCGAACTTAGTGAACCAATGATATGCGGTTGGAGTTACGGCATCATTAATAGCTTCAACTTCTTCATGACCTATATAAATATAAATTCTCTGTTGCATTGATGTTAACAAGAAGAATTATATTCTGTAAAAAATGGATATCTGTTTATGTTATTAAACTTATCGATTCCCAAAAAAGAAAATTATGGAACCAGATTTGGGAGACTGATTGTTTTCCAAAATTTGATGTGTTTTGTTGGGTAATTTTATATAAATTAATTTTGAAAGGTGTTATTCTTAAAAATAAAGGCATATAAACTCCCTCAAGATGTCCATCATGATATGAGCAAAGTGAAACAATCTATTATATTTTCATGAAATGCATCTATGCTCGCCAAGTGTGTGAACACAAATGCTTAAGATAATTTTGGAAAAGCCCATTTTTCTTTATGCATGGAAAAATATTACTAAGGTTGTATGTAGGGACACTTGGTTAGTGTGTCTATATATATATATAAATGAAATCTCAACTTATATAATGACGTACCTCATATTTAATTTAGTTTATGAAGTACTCCAAATAATAGCGATGAAAATATAATCTATATTAATCTAGACATAGAAGAGAAAAATTGGCTCTCAAATATTCCTCATTTAAAATAGGTTCTTCCATTCAATTAGATCCAAAAGAAAATAAAGTGGAAGTTGTGGCTCACCAATGAGGAATTGGAACACTGGAAATAGATATGGGAGAGACTCGTAATTTTATTTGATAGTGCTTATAAATTAATCTAATAGCCACAAGAGTAGGTTGGAATTTATTGAATCCAGATAAAACACAGATCATTGATTTCTCAGAGGGATTAAGACATGTAAGCAATAATCAAGAAAAATGTTCTAGTCTATTTATTGGGCTTCAATTGGCTAGCATGAGGTATATTAAAAAATTTATATTTCTAGGAGACTTGATGATATAATGAAAGCAATGCAAGAGCACAAATAAAAAATTCACATGCAAGCATTGACAAGCACTTGCTAGAAAATATGCTAGGATTCAAAAGAGCTAGTGAACTTTTAAGAGGTGTACTTCTTTCACATTCTTAGGAAACACAATGAAAGCATTAATATCTTTGCAAAAGAAGCATGCTCCATTCCAAAACGAAATATGCTAACTTCTTTTGGAAACCATAAATTCTAAGCTTGTTAGCCAACATCTGTCATGTAATCCACTTATAAAATTGGGTTATTATATATGTAAATTCCCCTCACATTTTAATTATAAGTTTCTATTTGTTTCAATAGGAAATCTATCTATTCAAACCATGACCTTCCCCCATGATATGGCATGATCTAGACTTTCCTACATCTGAATATCGCATCTACATTTATCCTCTCGCCCATAAATATAATTAATTTGGCTGGGATTAAATTATGTGTGTGGAAAGTAGGGTTATATATATTTGTTGCTAGTTATCCTTTCCATGCATCGTTATGAATTTATATGTTTTTTTATGTTGGTATCATATACTTTTCTCTTGGTTGATGTGTAGATTGAATAGTCCCAATATTATTATCTACATCCACCTCTACCATTCAAGTAAATTTGAGGCTTTTCCTTTTGAAATTTCAGTTTATTTATTCTCTCTTGGAATTTTAGTTTATTCCAACTCTCTTTGTTCTAACATTTCAACTTGTGTGTTCAAGGGTTTTTTGACTCCTCATTAACATTATAGTCTAACCAAATAGTGTTTTTCTCAAATATTTCCATTTTATTGTTAGGCTCTTAGTTCACCATTTTCCATTCCACCACAATGTGGCATAGAGCTCTTCCTTTACCCAAATCTAACATATGTGAAGGAAACCAGCATAGGAAACACAACTTTTTGTAGTGATTGTAGAGGCTTCAAGGAATCCAAAAACAAGTTTACGATAAAAAAAATAAGACCTTTTTTGAACACACTATTAGCTTATGGAGTAGAACTAATTGGATTCAAGATAAAAAAAAACAATGTCTGGAAAAAATTAAAGAATTAACCTCTTATTTTTCACACCAAAAGAATTCTTCTAAGGGCTCCCTAATTTTTATTGAAGAAAGCATATTTAATCAAGGGTTGTTAAATAATGAGAACAAATATCTAGTTCAAGAGACACTGAAAAGAGAACAATAATGGGTGAAATTGGACTAAAAAATGTAATTCTTATTTACCTTATATGTTTGGTAAGGTGGATTTTCTTCAAGGGTTTTATGTTGGGATCTATAATTGTTTTTGTGAAAGAAAAATTCTATAGAGTCTCATTTTTGTATAAATATGAGGAATGCTAAATTGATAAGTTGTATCAAAATATTATGCAAATTTTTACTTGTTTGTTGCTTCTACATGTGGACTTTATTAATAAAAGTCATAGTCAATTTATTTTAAAAAAAAGAACAATAGAAGGTGCACATCTATGAGTAAAATAAATAGTGGCCTTATTTAGCCTCGTATGGTCCCTCTAGTTGTGTCTTTTATGATAGTGATTGTGGAATTAGGCTCCACATCAATGATCCATTGTCCCTTATCTTGATCAAAATTAGATTTTCCTACAAAATGAAAATTTAGACTTTCAAGTCAACTACGAACAATAATTTTGAATGGCATTCATTAACACCATGTGGATTTTTTGGATCTCACAGTGGCTTTACAATGTCCCTCTTCAACCTATCAATGTATATGTGACTTAGCCATTTGTCTTAAAGTTTTATATCCTTATTGCATCCTTTGTATTACCAGTTAGGGGCACCTTTACTATTTTTTTACTATGATTGATTTTCTAACCCGAACTCAATCCTTCTCCACTACTAAATAGTTTTCTCAATATTACCAACAAAAGTGTAAAAAATCCCATCAAAGAGATGTTCAAAAGACAAATTTGTTCTTATATGTTCATGTGTAGGTCACTAAAGTATTTTGGAACCAAGTGTCACCTAGAGTCCCTAATACTCAACTTTAAAGGTAACTTATGGAATTTTCTCAAGCTTACCAACATCAGTGTAAGTGACTCCTGCTAAAGGTGTATTCAAAGGATACATTTATTCTTAGATGTACATTTGTATATCAGTACGCTATTTTAGAATCAAATTCCACTTAGAGTCCCTAATAATCAACTTCAAACGTAAGGTATGGAATGTATTGGTGTACTTTAACACAACCTTATATTTATCCTCAAAAAAAGGTGTCCATCTCATGCATAAGTCACTATAGACACAAGTAGAGTAGAATTCCTCATGAATCAACAAAATCCACCTAATTAGATTGTGTCCCAAATTATTTAAATTCATTTTCAACATAGTAAGTGTCCCACATGATATGGAGAACTTATTTAAGAAGCATGGAGGAGATATTTTCATTGTCTAAGGATTTTAAAAATAGTAATAACCATGTAGCATATTTAACCATATCTCTATTTAGCTTATGCTTCTTAGAATAAAGTAATTCTTTGAATGGTTTTTTACCTCCAATGGGAATACCTGCTAAAGGTGTCCTCCCATCATTTGGATTTATTGGAGGATCCACTAGAATTTATCAATCCTCTCATTTCTCTTTACATGAAATTTTCCTCTAGTAACATCGAGATATGATCTTCTACTACATCATTTTTCATTCTATCCACAAGCAAAGCTAGGATACTTACTTTAATGAGTTAACTCTTCACCAATATTAGTTAGTATGAAGGTTAGATCCTTGTAAATTGACCTCATGCCCATAGAGAAGCAAGAAATATTATATTTCTTTGATACCACTAATATAGATTATTTTGAAAGAAAAATTACACTAGTACAAAAATGATAATTAGTTACTAAAAAAGTGACTAAAATTTGCATATAAACGACTATTTTTCCGCCGGTGAACAATAGTAGTTGATTTACTGTATCTTATAGCGTGACCAACTTTTGGTCATTTTTCTCTTAGCCATTAATTGGTTATCTCAATTTTTTTGTCTAGTTGTATATTTGGTCATTAATTTGGTAATTAATCTAGTCATTGATTTAGTCATTAATTTATTCATTGATTTGATCATTCATTTAGTCATTGATTTCGTCATTAATTTGTTCATTTATTTGGTCATTGATTTAATCTTTGATCTGGTCATTAATTGTCACAATTAATGACCAAATATTCAACAAAATATATTACTATATGATCACCCGAGAAAACCAATTAATGACCAAAGAAATATGACCAAAATGTTGGTCAGGTTATAAGATACTAGAAATTATATATATATATATATATATATATATATATATATATATATATATATATATATATATATATATATATATATATATATATGCAAATTGTAGTGATCATTTGAAACTAATTAATGACTGAAGAAATATGACTAAATTTTAGTCATGTTATAAGATACTGTAAATTAGCTACTAATAGTCGTATATATGCAAAATTTAGTCATCATTTGTAGTCACAAATTTATCATTTGCAGTAGTCATTTGTTCATTATATAAATGACTAATTTAGTAGTTTATATTCATTTCATTTTCTTTTATTAATAATCATTATAAATGACTAATTTAGTCGTATATTAATTTTATTTGTATTCATCATTAATCAATATAAACTACTATTTTAATAGTTTTAGATTAATTTTGTGTGTTCGTTATTGATCAGCATAAATTAATTAGTATGATTTTGCAACTAAATTTAAAAAAAATGTCATACAATTTACATGTTCATTTAATATGAAAACACAAAGTTACATATGTTAATTACAATACCAAGTAATATCAAGTGCAACTATAAATAATTCCAACAACATAAATTATTTTATATAAAATTTCAAGTATTACAATATGATTTTCCATATTAATATTGGTTGGAGTACAATTTACAGATAAAATATTGTTCATCACTTGAAAACATTATCATTATCTTTACAGTGAACTTCAAGTGAATTCACCAAATTTGAAAACTTGACCATCAGTCTTTATGTGTGTGTCTTATGTGGGATATTGGCTCTACGGGTAACACTAAACCAGTAAAATTCTCTCTCTTTGTCACTCTAGTGTTATTTTTCCCCTCTTTCTTCAATCCTTGCTTCTTACCATCAATATTGAGTCCATTTTCTGCAAAAAGAAAGAAAAAAAATGACAATGCAGAGTATAAGACATGAAATTCGATGACCACTGGAATATAAACTAAAGTAGACTATAAAGGATTTATATGATATATACCTCAACATCAGAAATATTTTTAATGTCATTTTTCCCCATAAAAGCAAGAAAATTGAGCAATTTTTCTTTAGTTGGAAAATAGTGGCCACTATGTGGCAAAATGACTTGTATAAACAAAAAAAATAAAATGTCATAAATAAACACAACATAGCTAGCAATTTCTACTAAGAATGTCTCATGCTTCACTTTTGAAGTTGTATCTTTTCCTCTAGTTATCTCTAAGAAGTAGTGACACTTCAAAAATAAAATTGGTTAATAGAAATCTAATGGGTGGAGCAAAGTATTGCTAAAATAAGATTACAATAAGAAATTAAAAAAGAATAAGACAAGACTTTGTAAATTGTGATACTAACCAGGAATATAGCTTTAATTTAGTAAGATTCAATTATTAACGTACTATTCCAAGGGAAAAGGAATCCAATTCCCATAAGCAAAAAAATTATGTATGCCCCTTGTTTTCCTTGTAATTAATTGAGCAAGATTAGCACACGCAATTTCCATTTATAATCTCTAAAATGATTCTATAAATATTCAAAGAAAAATTGATGTTACTCATTCATTTTACTCTGATGCAGACAAAACAAAATATGCTAACTTTTTTTTGAGCTGGAGAGTTCTGTAATTCATCGTGTCCAAAATCATTGTTTATTGTCGTGACTATTTTTTTTTAATAACCAAGAAACGGGCCTATGTTTGACCAAAAAACATATTTTTCTGAATATATTCCATTTTTCTAATTCAAAGCTAGATTTCCTTCCAGTTTATGAGATTCAAGCAAAGCAGAATCATTTTCCTTTAACAAGTCACTGTTGTAATATACTACTAAACAGAAAACTACGTAATGAAGTTATTACTAATGAATACTAATAAATCACAAATAGAGGCAAGAAATAACACGACTATTTCCTAGACATGCCAAGTCCTTATCCTCTTGGTTGGAAATATTAATTCATGAAAAAAACATATTTGACAAAGAGAAATTTTCTAGAACTAACCAACGCTAGTGTATCCAACAACATTGAAATTTCTATTTGCATGCCCTCAAAATGTATCAAGGTATCGAACACGTGTATTGCACTTCCCTGTAAGGTTAAATTTTGGCAATGGAATATGTTATCCCTTAGTCTAATCAGGTTTTAAATTTCCGTTGATAACTTGGAGAGAATGGGAATCCAATATATAACAATGACAGAAAGATTTTATTCATTCACACTTACCTATATCCTAAACAAGCATTGAAGCGTTATACAAATCCAAGAATGACTCACATTCCACGAGGAAAAAAAATATTCTAGATTTTGATTGTAACCATTGAGGTTCTCAAATTTGTAAACAAGTAACATCATAAATATTTTTCCTTAGTTCTCAAACCTTATTCTATGTGGAACTTGAGAAAATATGTGCATACACATATCACAATATAGCATGTTGTGGAGTACATTGACATGAAACCAATCATTCAAAATTTTATATTCTATCAAGATTGAGGCATATGTTAAATTCCCATTGTCTGCATCTCTGCGCAATGGTGTCATTAATAATTTGAAGGTTCTTGGATTACTAGTATAATCTAATTATTGCTTTGTGCAAGATGTTTTTTGACTCCTATTTTTAAAAAAATTATGTTTATGAACAATATATAGATACAATGGATGCTTCGAATAATAAAAGAGGCATTTATTTTTCCATCAATATAATTCAATTATTTTCATAAGGTGTAAACTCAGTAGTTCTATTGGTGGTACTTAGGGTCAACCTAAACAATTATTTCGCATGCATCAAAAAAAGTACAAAGTGATAATAGGAAGGACTCATGCAAACCTTTCTAATCTTACATATTGAATCTGCAATTTTTAATTTTGTTGTGCTCAATTTATTATTGGGGTACATATTAGCTGACAAAGTTTGTACAAATGTTTGAAATGATACTAAATAAGGTGGACCTGAGGGACTAAATAATGAAAGCACAAGACAATACTTGACTGAGATCTATAGGTGGTATATATATATGTGCGTGTGTGTGTGTGTGTGTGTATAGTCATGGGCCTAGTCCTTTCAACGACCTATCCTAGAGTCTTACACCATAACTACTTTCCCATGTTAAACCTTCATTTTGCATCATTAGACAACCTTCTTTAGACAGTCCATTAGCCTCTGATTTAAATTATCTATAAATATGATGGAATTATATCTTCAAGAATTGTGCCTTGATTGTCTTCGACTACTCCAGAATGGGTTGCAAAAATAATTCTTCCATCCTAAGTCTCCATTCAACCAATTGATAACCAAGGAATCCCCGAAGACCTAGAATTCAGTCACCTCTCCCCTACTGCTATTGTTAAAAAAAAAGGAGTGCCTTTATTTCATCACAAATGTTAGAGCCTGTACCAATAAATGCTTTAATTTTTGAAGATATGAGTATAATAGAATCACTAAGGTGTAGGATACCCCCTGCAACAAATTCTGCTTGTTGACCTTGACTGGCAGTGTTGAAAATTTAAATAAGACCATTCCCACTCTTAACAATAGAAAGATGGATCAATGTCCTTTCTTTACCAGTGTTAGCGGCTCTTTCGCTTTGAAATATGAGTCATTACTTGGAGACACACCAAAATGATGGCTAAAACTTACCTTGAAAGATGTCAGAGTTTCTCGCAAGCCAAATACATCAAAACACCATAAGATGCAATGCCTTACAACCCTTTAAGTCTTTATTCAAAACCCAGTATTTAAAAATTGAACATTATATCCCTCATAGGTATATATGCATCTAGTCACTTTGATTTTTAAATATTTTTGAACTTCTAGAGCTTCTTTCACTACGAGGCTGCTCCTCATGAATTATCTACAAATATAGAGCTATATAATAGTCTTAGAGTATATACCCCTATGGTAGGATTATTTGAATAGACAAAGGAGACCTCCTCCTCTCTAAGCCTGATGTAATTGTTCTAAATATTTACTAGATATTCCTTACACTATTCTGTTTCCCTCTGTGATAACTTTAACTCTACCTCACTTTCTTATCCCTCGTTCCAAATAGGTTGGGGATTTAGATCTATTGTTGTGCCAAGTAATGGATTTTATATTTCCAAATAGGTGTGGAAATTAGATCTGCTGCAAGTAATGGATTCCCTAGTTCTACATTTTGATGATCAACAAGACAACCCATCTGATCCAATCTTTCATTGATAGTGGTTTTATGTACTTACGAATAATCACTTTCCTGTGTATGGATTTCTTAGAAATCAAAATCTATATACTCTTTCACCTTTTTCCTCCATTAAATCCCTCCATAAGCCTCATTTAACCTTCAAAATCATTCACAAGCCCCCTTTAAACCCATTATTTCTCTTTTATTTGGTTTAAAAAGGTTTCCATTTACCCACCGAAAACCTCAAATTGGCTTAAAAATCACCATTTTGGGCCTAAAACAATTTTTTTCCATTGTAAAGGTTTTTAGCCCCTGAGGGCTTAAGTCCTGTAACCCCCTATTTTCATAAGACCTTAAGCCCCAAAACCAGATGCTAAAGGTTTAAAATCCCTTCCTAAACCTCTTTTTTCTTTATATTTTCCATTCCCCGACATTGTAATTCTAAATCAATATCGATTGTTGATCCTTCCAGATCAATGACCCTCACTCTTTCTTCTGCCTGTTTCATCTTCCCATCCCTTTACTCTTTTCTTATGACTCCGCTCCATCATTAAATCTCGGTCATTCATTCCTAAGATCTAATGATCGAGACTTAACCCGATCTCTGCCCATCTATTCAGCTTACCTCTCCTCCCTTTTAAACTCCACCCTGAGATCAAATCTTAACAGTCCATCATAAGAATCTAATGGTCGAAATGTAATCCGATAGGCAAAAATCCTTTGGGACCTACCTCCCACCTCATAAAATTCCCATCCACTCACAAGCTACCACCTGGACCCCACTATTTCCCCGCCCCGCAACTTACCCCATCGCAATTTTTCTACACCGTCGGATCTGGGCCCTCTGATCTGATGGTTGATAATGATTTTCGCAAATTTTTTGTGACAGAACATTAATGTCCAAAAAAATTCTGAATCCAGTGGTATTGAAAAGGACACGCATTGACAAGTGTATTGTATTGCATTTTTTTTGTGTGAAAACCACAAACCACCTCAGAGCTGCATGAAAACTATTTTGGTTTTCCACCTTACCACCCTTATCCACTGCATTGGAATTTCATTTTTTAATCCTGACTATTGATTGATTTGATTGGATGGTCCCGTCTTAACTTAACCCCAAGCCTTTTCCACTTTGTTCATTCCCCAAGCAATGTCATTGGATGATCTCAGCCGTCGATCTCTTTAATCCAACGGCTCAAATCATAACTCGACCACAACTCACTTGCCCTCCGAACTGTTCTCCCAAGGGTTTCATCACCAAATCCTGACCATCCATCACTTAAATCTAACGGAATAGATCACTCTACAGTTCGAAGCTATTTCTATTCCATCTATCCTCAGAATATTTTAACCTTTGATCTCCACCGTCAGATATTCTAATTCAATGGCTCTGATTAAACTTCCCCACCAATTCATTCGCCCACTGTCTAAACTCCCAAGCACTCCATTCAAGTGATATCAACTATTTATCTTTTTCATCCGATGACTGGGACTTAATCTAAGCATCATTCATCCAACCACCTCCCAATTGACCCCGTCAAATGATCTTGATTGTTGGTTGTTTTCATCCAACGACCACGATTTATTCTCGCACCCAAAGTAGCTTTTGACCCATTTTCATGGATTTTCTTAATTTTTGTTCATTTTTTGTAGGTTATTAAGGTTCTGTTCACAGTTTTAAAATGAAAAAAAAGCCAGGGATGATGATCCCTAGAACATTTATTCATGAAGAAGGTGAATCCACAAGATTCAAATTATGATTCCACCTGTGCCTCATGAGCATTTGTGAAGTCACAAAACCTCTGCATGCCTAAAAAACACAACAAAACACAGTGAATATCAAACACCCAAAGAGTATCAATGTCAAATGATAAAATCAGAGTGAAAGTGAACATTAATGATCTTAAATAGAGTTTAAAGGGATTTAGGCACCAATTCGAGAATCAAATGCCTAATCCACAGTCAACAGAGGATAAAGACCTGGAGATGAAGATTAAGGCTAATTAGGCCTAAAACACAAAGAAAAGACAGATTAAAGGTGTTTTAGGATAAAACAAAGAAATCTATCAGTCCGAAAAGCCTCCACTGCCACATCAAAGGCTAATTGAATCCTCTCTAGCTACCAAAGTGCCACCTGCATCTTTCAACAAATCAGAAGAAGGTAGAGTTATTGCCTAAGTCAGTGATATTTTACCTAAAGACAGCTAGAGTTATTGCTAACTCACCTCAAGAGTTTTTAAGTCAACAAAATCTGCCCAGCATGCTTAATACTTAATGAAAATCAATTAATACAAATAAATATTAGAAAACTTCTCTATTGAGCCCCTCAAAGGCTGAGAAGCATTCACTTGTATTAATTGAGGCTAGAGATCTTTTCTCTCATCCCACATCCTCGTTTCTTGTCTAAATACTTCTATAGAAGATGAGATAAAGGTTGGTCTCTGGATATCTGTTGCATGTAAATAGTTTACTGAAGCTGTTGTAGCCCTATTTGTAATTGAATATACATAAGTTGAGATGAGAAGTTTGAAGCTGTAGAGACCCACTGGACTTAATTATTGTAACTGGTTTGAACATCGAATACAAGCTAATTTATGGGATTCTCGTCTATGTCAATGGTGATGTGTTTCTCACTGTAATTCTTATTTTTATTTATGTTTCCATTCTATCCAGTTCTCTCAGATAAAGAATAGCAAATATAGAGCTAGGATTTAATTTCACAGGTACCCTAATCTCACTGATAAGCTTTATCTTTATGTTTTCCTCCTTTGTGTATTTAAGAATAATTTAATATAGTCCAAGAAGTTAAGGAATGTTTGTGTTCCCACGTATTACTGTATAGACTTTAAACATTGTTTTTGAATGATATTTTCACTACATGCTAAGTAGAGTTGGAATACAAAATTTTATGGTTTTCCCTGTCTTCTAGTTATTTTTCCAAAGGTTGTTTGAAGGTTTCCCTTAAGAGTATGTTGAAATCGGGATAGGTTCAAAGTCCTTACCTAATCTTAGACTAATTTTTATGTTTATCTTCAATGTTTTCCTTTTGAATATGGTGAATGCAGGATAGGTTCAAACTCCTTACTTGATCTTAAGCTATTCTATGTGTTTTAAATGTTTTCTATTGAAACTACATCAAAAGAAGGATATTTTCAAAGTACTTATCTGATCTTGGATCACTTTTATGTCTTTTCTTAAGTGCATGCCAAAACTAGGATAGTTTCAAAGTACTTACATGATCTTAGGCTGCTCTTGGTTCCTTCATCCATTTGATTTCCCTCACTCCATTCCTTATTGTTCCATTCCATAAATTCAACTTGAAGAGATCCTTTGACATATATGAATTTCCCCATGGACCACTCTTGAACCTTGTTGTTTCAATTAAATCCTATTATGACTCAATAGCCCAATGGATTGAAGCCGCTCCTTGCCTATCTTATTAGCTGAACCATTCTTTCACCTACATATTCACCCTTCATTTATAATTCCTTCACCTTCAATATACCCTTGCCCAACCAAAACAAATAAAACCCTTTCTCTTAATAACTAGCCTAATATCACACCAAAAAGACCTTTAAAGATAAATCAATATTTTTACTTATAGAGAGATCCCTCTCTAGATTCAGGAGGGCTAGATCCTAGAATCCCAAAGTGGTTCATATGTAGGTTTGCAATTTTTATTTTCCAATCTTGAAAATTATAGAGACCTAACATTCTGGTGACTCCACTGGGGACAAAAGACCAATTAGCCTATATTGCCTTCATAATAAACATGGTGGTGGAACCATAAAACATTTTACCTCCTTAAGAGCTAAAATTTTTCCACCTGGCGACGCCACACTCTATAACTCCCAAAAGACCAAATGACTCCACTGGGGAACCAAGACCATTTAGCCTAGATTGGTATTTAATTGCTGATGGTGGAAAACAAACCTCATTTAAACATTGAGAATCCTCCACCTACCGACTCCACAATTCCTAATAGACCTAAAGACTCCACTGGAGGAAGAACTTGAAACATGGCCAGACATTCGAGGAGGATATAAAATTCAGGCTCGATTTGGTTTAAAGAATTCATTGCCTTTATCTAAAACTATGTTCTATCCTACTTTAAGCCTGATAAAGTGTACAAAGATTAGATCCACACTGATTATGGGAAAGATCTCAAGCCTTCGTTTTCAGACCATGAGCAGACCTATACACCTGTGAAAAACCTAGTGGAAGAAAAGCCTTATGTTGTATCTCTCACCCCTAATGAAACTTCAAACAGTCATAGGTCTCTTTTTGCACTACCTACACCCACAAAGGTCATAGAAAGATATAAGCCTCTAGTTTTTCCTCTTATCTTCCAGCCCCTTCCTGCAAAACTTACAAATAAGCTGCCCCTTTTTTGATGGAGAAAATGAAAAGATCATTGCTAAGCAACATGTTCAAAGTCTTGAGGATTTACTTGAATTGTTTGAAATAGAAGAAGATGATGTGCATATTATAATTTTTTCCTTATCATTACAAGGAAAGGTTAAAAGTTGGTTTAAAGAGCTTCCAACTGCAAGCATTATCAAATTTCATCAATTTGCTCAAGTTTTCCTTGATAAATGGGTAATATTGGGAAATGTTTTCCTCATCCTAGAAGAATACCAGAAATTGAGAAGACAACCAGGGGAGACAATACAAGACTTTTCAGCTAGGTTCAATAAGGTATACAATGCAATACCTACTAAGATAAAACCACCTTTGGGATGGGCCCTAGTGCACTATCCAAGTTCTTTTGACCCTGAGGTGGAATTCCATATAAGAGAAATAGAGCCTTCTAACCTGGAAGAAATGAAAAACATAGAAATTACTATTGAATACAACATCTTATGCAGGGAGGAAATATTAAATGCAATAAAGAAAGACCAAGCAGAGAAAAGAAGGTTTATCTCTGCAGAAGCCAAGCTGAAACAACTTATATATAAAACCAACAGCTTGATAAAAATAAAAGAGGAAGAGCATGAGGTTGAAGCTAGAAATTCTTATTCAAAGGTACCCACAACATGTCCTCAAGAAAAAAAAACCAGATCACTGCAAGACATAAGCAACATGCAAAGCATGTATGATAAACAACATTCCAAATCAGAAGATGAGCTTGCAGATTATTTTGAAGAATGACTTGCTGAGAATCCAGTAGGTTTGATTGGTGACATTGCTTATAGTTATGATTCTTCTACTTTTGATCTATCTGATGATGATTTTTTCCAAATAGAAGCTAATCTTGTAGGACCATCATCAGTAGATTTGTGGAAGGAGGATCATGTCTATCAACTTCATGAAATTGATGAGCCAAGTCAAGCTATTTATGATACTGATGAAGAAAGTTATGAAAATATAGTAGCAGGTGAAGATTCATTGAATCTTCATTCTGCTTTATATCAGATAATCAGTAATAATTTCCATGAAGGTGGAAGTCAACAACCCTTCAGTTCATGGGATGAGGAAGAAAGCAATGAAGAAATTCTTGATCAAGTTGAATACCCTAAACCTTCTCCTGAAAGGGTTGAGGTAATCAAAGAAACCCCTGCTCAAGAATATGTTAGTCCTTTCACAGAATTTATTCCACTCAAGGAGGACCTATCAGGGTTACAATAGAACAACACTACAAAATATGATGAGTCCTCTAGTTCGGATAATAATGAAGATGAGGAAGTTCTTTCTTTCTCAAGAAGATCTTTATCTTGATCTAGTGGAGAAAGAAGAGGTAATCCTTGTTGAAACCTATATTCTAAAAAATTTCAACCAGGTTAAGAATGATGATGCTTCCAAGGGACATGCTGAAGATATAGTCCTCAAATCTGATTTCTTGGAAGCAGATTATCTACCAGACATGGAAGGCAAAAAATAAGAGAGTTCTCATCTTTTCTTTGTTGATCCTATGGAAGAGTGTGTGGAGGCCCCAACTGGCTCAAATTATGAAGCATGGATCCTTTGCAAGAGCCAAATGCATGAAAAGCTGTCAACTTTTGTGATAGCCTTGCTTTTGAAGAATAATCTTCAAAATGTACTATGGATACCCTTGAAAAGCAGCCACAATTTCTTTTTCTTTTTTTGACTCCTCAGTTGGCTACATTGGCACTTTTGTATCATATGAAAATTGTAAATACTCCAAGTTAGCATAGGTTATATAGGAATGTCAATAAAGCTCAGTTTTGAGCATTTATTTAGTTGTTGATTTTTGTCTTGAAGAAAAAATAAAAATACAAAAAAATAGAAGATAAAAAAGAGGGCAGAGTAAAAACAAGAAAGGTACAACCCCATACCAGAAAGAGAAACAAAGTCTGAAAGTGTGCAAGCTCAAATGTCACTCCTAAAAACACACTTCTAGTTAGTCATACATCCTAATCATGACTAATTAATTTTTCAATTTACTACTGATAGGTTAGCTAATAAGATTTTCCAAACAACTCAATCTTGGCTTATCAGTAAGGTACATTAGGATAGAAAAAAGAGGGTTCAAACAAGCTGAAAATATGAACCTATGAAATTCAAAAGAAGAATGGCTCTGATCAAATCAAATATTGAGCCAAAGGTAGAAAACAAACAAGTTCTAATCTACCCAAAACTTGAATTATCAAAGAAAGAAAGATGGCTCAAACAAATTCAAAATAGAGCTAAAGGAATAATGAAGGGTGTTTTGATTTTCAGATCTTAAGCCTTCACAATTGTGTTTTCATTTTCTGCAAATTTTAGTCTATGTGCAGCTTGTTTTTATGCCATAGACTAGCGGCAAGTTAGACTTCTTAATCCTAGCTTGGCTATTTTTAATTTTTTTTTTAGAATTTAGAGAATAAAAGTCTGTCAGACAGTTTAATCCTGACAGATAGTAGTTAGGTAGAGAAGCTTATGAACTCAACTATTTAATCTGAGTTCATGGAGAAATAAGAGCAGAAATAGATTATTTTTCCTATTTTCAAAAGAATAAAATGTTTATGTTTAAAGGTCTACAAGTCCAAATGCACCTTCTAAAGAAAAAAATGTTAGGAAGTAGGTTGTGTAGGTAGTTTTTTGGGAAATTTTTTTTCTAATGATATCAAATGCTCTAATCATCTTACAAGCAGCTGATCAAAGAAGAAGAAAAGGTTGTCAAAGTGCAAAGCCACTGATCTACATTCAGAGAATGTTTTTCTGTGGTTCTTGAGACCTTCAAGGAGCTGCCATCCCAAGTTGGAGTCGTTGTTACCCACCTATAAAATTTGTCATATCAAATGGTGGCTAAAATTTTTTTAGCCTTTAAGAAACAATTTCATGAAAAAATTGTTAGTTCTCAAAGGCTTATGATGATATTTATCTTTTCAATTAATCATCACTGCTCTTTCCATATTTTTCCTAAAGAACCTGCTGTTAATCAAGAGAAAGACTGCTTAAAACCCCATTTTCCGTCATTTTTACCCCTCCTTTCACTCATAAAAACCCTCCATTTTCTTTCACCTTTTTCCTCCATAAAATCCCTCCATAAGCCTCATTTAACCTTAAAAATCATTCACAACCCCCCTTTAAACCTTATATTTCTCTTTTATTTGGTTTAAAAAGGTTTCCATTTACCTACCGAAAACCTCAAATTGGGTTAAAAATCACTATTTTGGGCCTAAAACAGTCTTTTTCCATTGTAAAGGTTTTTATCCTACGAGGGCTTAAATATTGTAACCCCCTATTCTCATAAGACCTTAAGCCCCACAACTAGGCACTAAAGGCTTAAAAACCCTTTCTAAACCTCTTTTTTCTTTATATTTTCCATTCCCCAACCTTTTAATTCTAAATCAATATTGACCGTTGATCGTCCCAGATCAACAACCCTCACTCTTTCTTCTACCCGTTTCATTTTTCTCTTTCCTTTCCTCTGTTCTTATGACTCCACTCCATCATTAAATCTTGGCCATTCATTCCTAAGATCTAATGACCGAGACTTAACCCAATCTATGCCCATTTATTAGGCTTAACTTTCCTCCCTTTTAAACTCCACCCTGAGATCGAATCTTAACCGTCCGTGATAAGAATCTAAGGGTCGAGATGTAATCTGATATGCCCAACTCATTTTGGACCTACCTCCCACCTCGTAAAACTCCCGTCCACTCACAAGCTACCACCTGGACCCCACTATCTCCCCACCCCGCAACTTACCCCATCGCAATTTTTCCGCACCATTGGATCTGGGCCCTCCGATCCAATGGCTGATAATGATTTTCGAAAAAAATTTGTGACAGAATGTTAATGTGCAAAAAAATTCCAAAACTAGTGGTATTGAAAAGGACATGTGTCGACAAGTGTATCGTATCACATTTTTTTTGTGTGAAAACAACAAACCGCCTTAGAGCTGCGCGAAAACCATTCTGGTTTTTCGCCTTACCACCCTTCTCCACTGCGTTGCCATTTCATTTTTTTAATCCTAGCCGTTGATTGATTTGATCATATGGTCCCGTATTAACTTAACCCCAAGCCTTTCACACGTTTTACATTCCCCAAGAAATGTCATTGGATGATCTCAACCATTGATTGCTTTAATCCAACGACTTAGATCATATCCCGACTATAACTCACTTTCCCTCTGATCTGTTCTCCAAAGGGTTTCATCACCAAATCTTAACCATCCATCACTTAAATCTAACAGCCTAGAACACTCTATGATCCCAAGCCATTTCCATTCCATATATCCTCCAAATATTTTATCCTCTGATCTCCACCATCGGATATTCTAAATCGATGACTCTAATTAAACTTCCCCACCAATTCATTCACCCACTGTCTAAACTCCCAAGCACTCCCTTCAAGCGATCTCAATTGTTTATATTTTTCATTCAACGGCTCGTACTTAACCTAACCATCATTCATCCAACTGCCTCCCAATTGACCCCGTCAAATGATCTTGACCGTTCGTTGTTTTCATCGAACAACCACGATTTATTCTCGCGCCCAAAGCATCCTTTGACCCATTTTTCATGGATTTTCATAATTTTTGTTCATTTTTTGCAGGTTATTAAGGTTTTTTTCACATTTTTAAAATGAAACAAAAGCCAGGGACGATGATCCCCAGGCCATTTATTCATGAAGAAGGTGAATCCACAGGATTCAAATTATGATTCCACCTATGCCTCATGAGCATTTGTGAAGTCAAAAAACCTCTGCGCAACTGCAAAACACAACAAAACATAGTGAATATCAAACAACTGAAGAGTATCAGTGTCAAAGGATAAAATCATAGAAAAAGTGAAGATTAATTATTTTAAATAGAGTTTAAAGGTATTAAGGCACCAATTCGAGAATGAAATGCCTAATCCACAGTCAGCAGAGGATAAAGAACTAAACATGAATATTAAGGCTAATTAGGCCTAAAACACATAGCAAAGAAAGATTAAAGGTGTTTTAGGATAAAACAAAGAAATCTATCATTCTGAAAAGCCTCCACTACCACATCAGAGGCTAATTGAATCCTCTCAAGCTACAAAAGTGCGAGCTGCATCTTTCAATAAATCAGAAGAAGGCAGAGTTATTGTCTAAGTCAGTGATATTTTTCCTACAGACAGCTAGAGTTATTGCTAACTCACCTCAAGAGTTTTTAAGTCAACAAAATCTGCCCAACATGCTTAATACTTAATGAAAATCAATTAATACAGAGAAATATCAGAAAACTTATCTATTGAGAACCTCAAACGCTGAGAAGAATTCACTTGTATTAATTGACCCTAGAGATATTTTCTCTCATCCCACCTTCTCATTTCTTGTATAAATATTTCTGTAGAAGATGAGATAAAGGTTGGTCTCTGGATATCTGTTGCATGTAAATATTTTACTGAAGTTGTTGTAGCCCTATTTGTAATTGAAGATACATAAGCTGAGTTGAGAAGTTTGAAGCTGTAGAGACCCTCTAGACTTGATGATTATAAATGGTTTGAACATCAAATAAAAGATGATTTATGGGATCCTAGTCTATGTGAATGGTGATGTGTTTCTCATTGTAATTGTTATTTTTATTTATGTTTCCATTCTGTCCACTTTTCTATGATAAAGAATAGCAAATATAGAGTTAGGATTTACTTTCATAGGTACCCCACTCTCACTGATAAAATTTATCTTTATGTTTTCCTCCTTTGTGTATTTAAGAATTATTTAATACAGTCTAGGCAGTTAAGGAATGTTGGTTTTCCCACATCTTACTGTCTAAAATTTAAAAAAATTTCTTGAATAATATTTTCATTACATGCTAAGTAGAGTTGGACTAGGAAAGTTTATGGTTTGCCCTGTCTTCTAGTTCTTTCTCCAAAGTTTGTTTGAAGGTTTCCATTAAGAGTATGTTGAAAGCAGGATAGGTTCAAAGTCCTTACCTGATATTAGACTACTTTTTATGTTTATCTTGAATGTTTTCCTTTTGAATATGCTGACAGCAGGATAGGTTCAAAGTCCTTACTTGATCTTAAGCTATTCTATGTGTTTTAAATGTTTTCTATTGAAAGTACATCAAAAGTAGGACAATTTCAAAGTACTTACCTGATCTTAGATTAATTTTATGTATTTTCTTAAGTGCATGCCAAAAGCAGGATATTTTCAGAGTACTTACATGATCTTAGGCTGCTCTTTGTTCCTTCATCTATTTTATTTCCCTCACTCCATTCCTTATTTTTCCATTCCATAAATTCAAGTTGAATAGATCCTTTGACATAGGTGACTTGCCCCATGGACCACTCTTGAACCTTCTTGTTTCAATTAAAACCTATTATGACTCCATAGCCCAATGGATTGAAGCTGCTCCTTACCTATCTTGTTAGCTGAACCATTATTTCACCTACATACACCTTCACCGTTCATTTATAATTCCTTCACCTTCATTATACCCTTGCCCAAACAAAACGAACAAAACCCTTGTTCTTAATAACTTGCCTAATATCACACCAAAAATACCTTTAAAGATAAATCAATATTTGCACTTATAGAGAGATCACTCTTTCGATTCAGGAGGGCTAGATCCTAGAATCCCAAAGTGGTTCATATGTAGGCTTTGTAGTTTGTATTTGCCTATATTTAAAATTACAGAGACCTAACATCACTAACAAGAGATTTCTACCAAACTATTCCTTTGTACACCATCCATACATGCTTCAATATGTCTATATCCCCAGAACCAATTTTAGGCATCATTGTTGTTGTGATTTTGAGTAAATGTGTTGAAAAGGATAAAATACCATCTAGAATTGAAAGGCATATCATAGTTCATATGTGTTGTGCTACCTCAATATCTACCTGCTTTGTTCTAGCCAACAAATCCATGAAGTCATTTGTAGGTTTCATGTTTTCTCTCAAAGTAGTACAAACAACCCTTGTAAGAGGAGATTATTTTTGCACTAAAAATTTCTTAAATGAAAAAACAATATTCTGGCCACCTTAAAATGAAAATGGTAAGAGGCACAAATCAAACAGTTGCAACATAGCCTCTATACCCTTTTTCTAAATAAACACCCATGTATCTATATTATGCAGAATATTCTCTAAGAGACATGTATCATTTCTTATACAATCTCGGAGAAAACATTCCATGTTTGAATACAATTTTTCAGCAGAAGTATCAACCCCTGACTCAGACGTCACCCTCGATGATTCATCTCCATCCACTGAACTAATTGTTTATTGTTCTAAATCAGTCTTTATGGGAACAAGCACACAAGAGATGGAAAAATTTTGCAAGAGGGAAGACACTTCAGCCCCAAATCCAAATTTTGCAATAGTATTTAATATTTCAATCAATACATCCACCTCATGCCCCCTCAAATAAGGAGCATGTCGTATTATCTCATCCAAGGAAGATGATAAGACCCTGAGAGTGTCACCTGCCAAAGCCCATAAGTAGGCTTTCGATGTAAAAAAATCACAAAAGATCTTAGAGCACCACAATCATTAATAGTTTGAAGTCAGAGGTTATTAAGTCATAAAGTGTCTAAGAGTTGCAATATACAATCTATTGCATCTGCAGAAGGGAGGATACCAACCATGATGACATCCAAAAAAGCATTAGGCAAACCAATAGCATCTAGAGAAGAATATCAAGTCGGATCATTGTAAATAAGATCACTTGTGACTATAGTTGCAAGTGAAAAGACCCCAACACCAAAGTCCTTTGATCTTCTGAATATAGTTCACAAGGAAAATGACAAATAACTCTCTTCAGATCTTATAGTCGTGTAGTATTTCGAGGAGCATATGTGCCAAGAGATAGAGCCCAAGGTAAAGCCTTCATAATAATTCTTCTATGATAAGGAACCAATGTGTCAAGCCAAGAAATTTTCATTGCCTCTAACCTAGCAACATTTTTCAGACGAGACTTGTTGTTTGAATGCGATTATGATTCTCCACTCTGCTTATTTTCTCCTCAAATGTGGACTTCAAACGCGCTATGGTGTTGTCCAAGGCTCATAAACCCCTAAAGGAGGTTTCAGTAGGATTACTATAGTCCATAAAAGGCTCAAGAACATTCACAGTAGTTGTCACCAAGTTTATATGTTGTGGATCCAAATATATGAGAAGAGGGAGCAAAGTTGGCATTAAACCCACATCCCATAATGGAGTGCAGCCAAAAGAAGAAGAAACTAGAATTGTTACAAGAGAAATTAGTGCTTCTACTAAAGATATCAAATAATAGGATGATTCACTGGAAACTTATTTCCATTTAGCTCAGTGGGATATTGGATATTGTTGATGCAATATTGAGTGTAGTTGAGAGGAAAAATATTATTACAAAGGCTTACCAAAACTCCACTCCCAGTCCTTCTGAAATGCATGTGACATTCCAATGTTTATTTTCATTAGATCTTGTTGTGGATTAACCAACTCCATAATTGAATTTCTATTAGGGCTGAGAAGGTCATTCTCTTGAGACAAGCACTACCAATAAATCTAATATCAATTAGTTGCATCTCACATGTATCCCCAAAAGAGGATGCTTTTCTTGCTGAATGTGTGAGCATGAAGGTGGTGCAACTATCGAAGGCAATCACCGTGTGTCTCCAACTCCAAATGGAGTGTGTGCCAGATCCCAATTTTTCTTTCATGTTCCACCTAGCCAAGCCCACAATTGCTTTCCATGCTAACAAATTATTCTAGGAAATTAAAATAAGTGAGCTTGAGACCTGGAATTTGATGTGCTAAATTTTCTTAATGCTAGCAACTGGAAAATTTAGTTTCTAGTAAATTTACGTGTTGTAAATTAATTAAAGTTTTAGCTTACTAAATAAAAAACACTGTTGAGATTTAACAGGTAAATAAAATAAAATCAGCAGCAGAAAATTGTACACCAATCCCACACATGCATACACAGAAAATATGCACATCAAATTTTTGTGTTCATTAAATAATATCTTATCATACAAGGGTTTCCTTACTGGAAACATGCTCCTTTGTGGAAAATTACAGTTTCCAACAACTATAGAAATTTTTTGGGCACCTGTGCACGTTGTACTACCCAAATTCTCCTAAGCAACAACATGACTTTCCATCTTCTCAACCTAAAGTGCAAACTTTCTGTCACCTCTGTGGTTGTTTGCACCCCTGGCCATAGCACGTGCAATAGTTTA
The DNA here is from genome assembly GCA_034641835.2 of Pinus albicaulis. Taxonomy (NCBI): domain Eukaryota; kingdom Viridiplantae; phylum Streptophyta; class Pinopsida; order Pinales; family Pinaceae; genus Pinus; species Pinus albicaulis. Next base: position 57,215 of record JAXQQM020081815.1, read on the forward strand.
CTACTTCCTATGGCATGTGTAACTTGTCTGCTCACTTTGCACAACACATGCGGCTCTACTGTAGCACACTTGATTTTTTTGAACCCTCCACACAACTCGTGTTCCTCTCTCAAGATGAGTATGGCCGCATTGTGCCATTTTTGTTGGCTGATCTATAAACCTCTGCTATAAAACATTATTGGGAATGATCCTTGCTGTAGAAATCACTCTATTGAACTTCATATTTTAGACCATATATACTTGGATGAAATTTCCTTTTCATCCAATCACATGTCTAAACACTAAAATCTGTTTGGAAGTACTTGTCCGGTGCTACTATCTTGTAGGGAGAGGATTTTCTTGTAGGGAGAGGATGAAGGAGATGATATCACATAAAGAAAAAATCCCTCTAACATCACACCTCCGCATTCCAAAAAATATATATTTTGTTCTATTTAAAGTATTAAGCATATACAAATCAATATATATTACCACTTTGTTCTTTCCAACTCAAAGTTCCACTAACCCCCTTTGCCAATCTATAATTATATCCATAGATACCTAGCCATATCGATTACCAAGAAAACACTATACTTCAAGTCTTATACTTCATTTACTCACTTTGACAACATAACGATGTGACCATATAATTTTAATTATTAATCTCTCACATTTTCCACTCATATGTCAACACTACGTACATACTCTAATGTTGAATTTGAAGATCTTTGTATTGGTTGTCATGGCGCTAAGTCCATTCGCTGTCTGATATAATATTATGGTTAATATGTTTGGACTTGGTAATTCGTCTCATGAATGTATGTCTAACGTCGTTCCTTTACCAGAATTTAACTTCTCGTTTGGATCTAATGTTAGCTCAACGATACGAAGAGTAACGTAATTTCTGAATGTTTATTGTGTACCATGCTAGGTCCACACGATACGTATAACATTAATTGATTGGAGAATACTCTACCTCAAGCCTCCCACTGCAGCTTGGTTTAATTGTGGACAAGACGTCTGTATGCCTTGAGACGACTTTGCTTATCTATTTGTGTACTTCGTCATACGATCAAATTTAGGGTTTCTGACCTCGGGATTTTCATCGTCGATCCTTGTGATACTAGCCCGATGAATGAAAAGTGTAGCGTTGAGACGTTTAGGGTTTTCCTCCTATGTTTTCTATTAAATCTCTTTTAAATCACTTGTTCATCTTTCTCCAAAGTCTTCTCCCTTCTCAGCATCATTTCAAGAGGCTTGTTCAACTGAAGTTCAGTGTTTTCTATCCAGACGCAATGCGTTTCCCATAACCAGGTAACTCTATGGTTCTTCCTCACACATTTTGGTTGTTATTTCTTAATTTTGAATTTGGTTTCAGCGTCAAAATTCCCTAATCGTTCTCACCCTATCTCACAGGTGTAGACAAGGGTCGTTTTGGACAGAAAGGCGTAGAGAATTTTGTTTAAATACCACCGCCATGCCTTGGTAAATTTTCTATTTTCGTTCTCAAATATTTATGTGGTTTTAAGTTATAGCTATCGTTGCATTGTTCGATTTCCTCCTCTAACTCTTAACCAGAAGGTGTTGCTTTGTTGCCAGCCACAGAGATTAACTTAGTTTTCGTTTTGTCTCAGGTATAATGATTTCGTTGGTTTGGTATTCTTGGTGTCGCAAACCCTGAATGGTAAATGTCACCATTTCACCATAAGCCATACCTTGACACTGAGATTTCTTTATTGAATTTATGGATACGTTCTACGTTAAGATTTCTCTGTCACTAATTTAATTTGTAATTAATTTGGTTGCAGGTAATGTAGTTTATCCATCATCTTGTCACGAGCTTTGGTTTATAGCTCTATTTTGTATTTCCCTACTGATTTAGGGTTACGCTCTTTGTTACAGGTTGGTAGACGTTGCTCTACATGTGTCGACTCTGAAGATATAATGTTACTTGAAATTGTCTGCTATAGTTATGAAGGCTAGCCCACTCGGATATTCTAATTTATTGTGTAATGATGACTTAATTTAACTTTCTCATCCTTCATAATAGAGTTTCAACTCAAACTGCATAGTCTTGGATTTTGTTCATGACCCCATGTCGACGAGATGCTCCAGCTCTTTCTATTCTCTGCTATTTTATTTGCTACATTGGTGTTGGTGTAAATATTTTATTAACTCGCAGCTGGATATACATTATCATAGCCTCTATATTGAGTCAGTTTCTATTTCGTGCATGCACAACCCTAGTTTGATGTAGTTGATTTCTGTTAATTTCAACCATGATTACAGTTCAGTATAACGCATATAATTTAGTAAGTGAAATTATGTTGAAATTGTCGAGTTTGTTCGATAAATAGAATAGGGTAGTTTTAAGACAATTTTTGTTTTCACTGAAAATTTCTCTATCTCATTTACATTTCAATCATGCACCCTTAGGTTTCACAATAATTATAAAAATTACCTTTAAGTCAAGTAATATGTGAGGATTCTCCCAGTTGACTATATAATTTCTAGTCCATGAGGAGATCATCATTACTCACCTATGAAAGTTTTAGTTCTGTTTCTAATACACCTTATAAGAACTAGCTTTCTGTTTACATATCAGTTCATAAAATGACGAAATGTTGTGTATAAGAACAGACTGCTTTACCGGTTATGAATCTATCAAGCATCTTACTTCCTGTCATTTGTTATCATTTAATTTTAAGAAATTAAATTTGCATACTTTGGAAATATATATGTGTAAATGCATGTATCTGTTTAAAGCTATATAATATTCCTTCAGGCCTACTCATAGTCACTGAAAAGGGTTATTTACATTATTTGTACTCTGAAAGAAATATGATACGTACACGGATTTAAGTTTTCTAAAAGCAACGGTGTAAGAGAGTCAATGACTCCAACTACTAGTAAGCACTTCTAACCGGCCATTTCTTTAGGATTTTCATTGGATCTGTTTTCACAGCAACTTCGTCTTCTATCTACGGTTTATCATTCGTTCGCATTTTGTATTTTTACTATTTTTCTAAGTATGACTAATTCTATTATGTATAAAATTACTGGTACAAAACTGCCACAGCGTCAGCTTGGTGAGCCTGAGCACTGGGCTTGATAATCAAGCAAGTCAAAGAGTGTCTGGACTACCCAGGATGGGAAACCAGTCCTTTAAACCACAAAGTCTGAACCGCCTATGAAAGGGATACCAGTTTTAAGTTTACACAAAACAAACTAACATGAAAGTAAATACTAAAAATAGTAAGCTGCATATGCAGCAGAGCAGTAAAGCTTGGAAGCATATGATTCCTGCAGAAACAAAACAAAAAAACCTGAGTGACTTTGCAGCTGCTATCCCTCAGTAGGAGAGGGAGGTTCCTCGATGACTCTGCAGGCATAAGCGTCGCTTATGTCCTCTTGTTCTTCGCTGAGAGCTCTCCCTCTACCGGTGTGCCCCGTCGCCATGCTGTACTCGTGCTGAGAAGGAGGACCAAAAGTGGCTGGAACCGCGCATGGGAAGCTGGAGATAGGAGGGGAGAGAGGAGTAGCAGAACAGGGCGGAGCCAAATTGGGAACTTCTTCACGAAGTGTTACAGTGATAAAAGCAGTGAGGGTGGCGTTGCAGGAGGTGCAATCAAACCGGAGCTCAGCACGCTGGGAGGTTTGTCTGATGGAGGGTCGAAGGGGCCGAGGAGCGACAGGAGGGAATGGAGGGAGAGAGACGCAGGGAGACTCACGAGCAGGGGGCGGAGGGTCGGGGGCAACGACTGGAGCAACGACGGAATCAACGCAGAACACAGAAACAGGGGCTCCATCTTCCTCTGGCAAGGTAGGGACAGAGCCATGGCTAGGAGGAGGGCGCTGCTGGTTGGATTTCCCACGACTAGGTCCGCGTCTGCATCTCATGCGTTCGCGGAGACGAGGCATGGTGACAGACGCAGGACCAGGCCCAGCAAAACAAACTGAATTGGCAGGGGAGAACTAAAAATCTGGGACGCCACTGGGCTAAGCTGAGGGAGCAGGAACCAGACCAATGACTCTACGAATAGAGGGAGGATTGAAACTGCACCACGGACTGTGAGAAAAATGATAATCCGGAACTGGTTCAAACCAAGCGGCTAACGAACAACGCCTCCTAGTGTTGGTTTTAACACTTGCATCAGCGCAGCCTAGAGAGAAAATCGCGTGCAGGGGAGGAGGAAATCCATTACCGTCCGCCACACCAGTCGCGCCATTGCAAATGTAATCCATCTCACAGAGAACCGCCATAACCAGGCGCCTGGTGAGCCGAACAAGAGAATTAATGTTGTGTGGGGATTGAGTTAAGAGCAAATAATCTTGAAATCTTGGGGGCATGAACCACCATGAACATGGAAAGTGCTGCAGATTTCCATTCCTAGTGTGCACATTAATCATCACATGAGTGGTTTTGTGTTTTACTATTGGTTATGTACACTGAATCTATTATAAAGGGAAACATTTACACTCTCTCCAGATTTAAACCACCTCATGGTTTAGAGATTTTGGTTGACAGCGTCCCATGGATTTGTTCCTACTACCATACAGAAATTAGGAGAACTATTTCTTCTATTCAACTCTGTTAAAAGTAAGAAAATTTATTATACATCAATATAACTCAACATAATTAACATAATACTTTTCACTACTGTCCAACAATATCATATATAAATTACTCAGCAAAATAGTGTGCATACCACTTCTACAATTTGACCAACCTCCCAAAATTAGAGTTCTTTTGTCCTCAAAAACTCACCCCCGAGCTGAGATCATCTCCAAGAACAGACCAACCCCCAATCTGTTCAGGAATGGCTTATTTAAGCTTTTGCTCCCCAAAGCCTGTTTCTAATTCTGCGTCCAGAATTACAGGATGCTTTTCTTCCTGTTTGCCTAGGATTCCCTTATTTAGGGACTTTTAAAGCTGCTTTGTGCTTTTCCCAGCTTTTTACCTCTTCCCAAATACTCTCCACCTCATTGGGGAAACTAGATTTTTCCTCAAAAATCTAATTTAGAAATAAATTCTTTCAAGGATTTTTGAAATATTTTTGGGGAAATCTTAACCTCTTTCCATACCTCATGGAATTGGCAAGTGATCTCATAATTCTCATTTGGTCAATATGCACAGAATCATTTTATTTATTTTTCAAAATTAAATACTTAAATACATCCACAAAGTACTTATCCATTGGGGTCCACCCCCTTTTGTATCTAAAGTTCAAATGTCTAATGTGAAAGAGATAAAAATGGGGGTGTTACATATTCCCCCTCTGAAAGTAAACACCGTCCTTGGTGTTGATTATTAACTACTAGAGTTAATTTTTCAAACAAATATGGATATTTTTCCATCATCTCAACTTCTCTCTCCCAGGTAGCTTCTTCGGCAGTAAATTGCTTCCACTACACCTTTACTCTTACTACTGTTCGATTCCTTAATTCAATTTCTTCCCGCTCCAATATTTGAAGCGGCTCTGGAAGGAAATCCCCTTTTGGTTCCACCTATATCACATTCCAATCAAAAATGTGAGAAGCATCATGTGTATATCTTTTTAATAATGAAACATGAAACACATCATGAACTTTAACGTGGGGCGGTAAGGCTAGTTTGTAAGCCACCAGTCCCACCCTTTCTAACACCTCAAAAGGGCCACAATATCTAGGAGCCAATTTTGCACAACTTCCAGCATAAAGTGTGCTCTTTTTGGGTTTAATACGCAAATACACATGCTCCTCGACTTTGAATTCTCGATGTACCCTCTTCTTATCAGCATAGTTTTTTTGTCGATCTTGTGCTGTATTTATGTTTCTTTGTATTTTTTTAACAATTCTTTCCATCTCTTGTAAAGCATCTCATCCCAACATTAGCTTATCCTCAGGTTGACTCCAACTCAAAGGAGTACGACACTTCCTTCCATAGAGTGGTTCGAGGGGACTCATTTTGATGGAAGATTGATAGCTTTTATTGTAGGAAAACTTCGCTAAATGCAAGCAGTCTTCCCATTTTTATGTACTGTCCATCACATACATTCTCAACATGTCCTCCAAAATCTGACTTGTCCTCTCTGTCTGACCATCTGTCTGAGGGTGATAGGCAGTGCTAAAATTCAGCTTAGTGCCCATGCCCCCAAATAGCCCTTTCCAAAAATCTGCTGTGAATTTAGCATCTCTATCTGAAACAATCATCTTTGGGACCCCAAGTAATCTTGCTATCTCCTTTAGGAACACATCTGCTACTTGGGCGGTCCCAAAAGTAGATTTTATAGGTATAAAGTGTGAAGATTTTGTTAAAGTGTCTAATACTACCATAATTGAATCATGATGGTACTTGGTTCTGGGTAACCCTGTTATGAAATCTATAGAAACGGTATCCCATTTCCATTCTGCAACTAGCAAGGGATTAATAGACCAGCTGGGTGTTGATGTTCTAGTTTGACTAGTTGGCATTCCATGCACTTAGCTAAATATTTTGCTACATCCTTTTTCATTCCTTGCCAAAGAAATTTCTATTTCAAGGCTGTAAGCATTTTCTGATATCACGGATGTCCTGCATATGGCTGTTTATGGTATTCATCTAAGATTTCTCTTTTAAAAAACTCTACATTGGGGATATACAATCTGTTTTTATAGCAAATAAGCCCTCTCTAGTTTTCGGTATATTGAGCTATTTCCTTCTTTAGTATTTTTATCTCTAGATTCTCATAATTTGGATCCTGGTCTGTTACCTTTTTCACCAGTTCTTCTAAATCAAAACTAGCACTACTTCCAATGCTTTTTATGCGTTGGCAAGCATTTCTGCTCAATGCATCAACAATTTTGTTTTCTTTCCCTCTGATATGTTTTATGTCCATATCAAATTCGCTCAGAAAAGACATCCATCTGGCTTGTCGAGCATTCAAATCAGTCCGAGAAAAGAAATATTTAAGACTAATATGATCAGTCATCAATGTAAATTTATTTCCAAGAAGATAGTGTCGCCACATCTTCAAGGCATGGATTACAGCAGCCAACTCCAAGTCATATGCGCTATAGTTCTGTTCATGTGTCTTAAGTTTCCTAGATTCATATGCAATAACAGAATTTTCTTGCAACAATACTCCTCCCAGCCCTTCTCTACAGGCATCGGTACACACCAAAAATTCCTTATCAGGATCTGTGATCTTCAGTATAGGGGTTGTAGTGAGTTTCAATTTTAATTGTTCAAAACTGTTTTGACATTTTTCAGTCCACTCAAATTTGACACCTTTTCTTTGTAGTGAAGTTATCGGATATGCTATTGTAGAAAATCTTTCCACAAATCTGCGATAATAACCTGCAATCCCCATAAATGATCTCACTGCTAAAACATCAGTTGGAATCAACCATTCTCTAATAGCCTTTATCTTTTCAGGGTCAACAACCAACCCTTGTTCAGAAATAATATGTCCCAAGTATTGGATCTTTTCCTTATAAAATTCACATTTACTGAACTTGGCATACAACTAGTTTTCTTTCAAAGTTTGCAACACTATCCTCAAGTGCTCTTTATGCTCCTCCTCACTTTTTGAGTAAACTAAAATATCGTCTATGAACACTAATACGTATTTATCCAAGTAATTGTTTAAAACATTGTTCATTAAGAACATAAAGGTGGTAGGGGCAATTTTCAAACCGAAAGGTAGGACTACAAATTCGTAGTGACCATATCTGGTTCTAAAATTTGTTTTACTAATGTCTTCCTCCTTAATTATGAGTTGGTGATAACTAGTCCTTAGATAAATCATAGAAAATACTGAAGCTCCTCTTACCTAATCAAAAAGATCATCAATTCGAGGTAAAGGGTATCTGTTTTTAATTGTCAACTTATTCAGCTAACGATAATCAATTCACATTCTAAAGGTTCCATCCTTCTTTTTCAGAAACAGCACCGGTGCTCCCCAAGGAGACAAAATTGGTCTGATATAACCCTTATCCAGCAATTCTTGCAATTCCATTTTCAGCTCCATGAGTTTAGGGGGACTCATTTGATAAGGCGCACGGGAAACAGGTGTTGCTCCAGGCACCAAATCGATTGAAAAGTAAATCTCTCTTTTGGGGGGAGAATGAGGAATCTCATCTGGAAAAACTTCCTTAAACTCTCTTAGTACTGGTAGAGTATCCAGTACTTGTTCTTTATGTTGTTGTTCTAATTCTTCGACATGTACCGCATACACTTGATATCATTTCCTAGCTTTTCTTTTCAGTTGTAGTGCTGATATTTGTCTTACAGAGATGGGTTTCCCTTAAGAATAAAGGGTATCCATTCTTCATGTATGCAATGCAGAGTTTTATCCCAACAGTTCATCATAGCATTTTTCTTTTCTAACCAGTCCATTCCTATCAGTAAATCATATGATCCTAAGGGAAGAATTTTTAAATTTACTTCTGTCTGAAATCATTTAATTTTATGGTTGTTTGAGGTAAGTTATGGGTTACTTTCCTCTTGGTGCTAGTGGCTAACAGGACCAACCAAGACTGGGGAAATTATTCAGTCTTGAGATTGCATTTCTCAACAATGTGTGGACTAATGTAACTCAAAGAAGCGCCTGGATCAATTAAGATTGTAACAGATTGGTCAGCGATCTTACCTTCCATCTCCACCATGGTAGCTTGGTGTTCTGCTTGTCGATTCTCCAATGCTGCGCTGATAGTGGGTATATTTCTTGCTTCTCCACAACCCCAGCATTTCAAAGGCTCCCTCATTTTAAGTGTGCCTTCCTTCTTATTTTCTCCATCTAGTTGTTTGGAACCAACTTGAGATTGAGCAGTTTGGCTTTATTTTGGTTTATTAAACTTTTTCCGCTGATGATCCCTACAAAAACTCGTCAAGTAAGCTGGTTTCTATTTCTTTCCTTTGATTTCACCCTTGTTTATCCAACCTTTTCCATGCTCACCTTTTCCTTTAAACTTCTGGTAGCATAACCTAGCTTTCCTCACTACTTCGTCCATATTTTTTGGGTTATCAAACTTGATCTTCTCTTTGTACACAGCAGTCAAACAGTTCAAAAACCTTTGCACGTTTTCTTCTCTTCCCGAATGTAAGGGACATATCTCAACAAATTTGTAAACTTGGTGACAAAATCATCGATAGTGAGTTGCCCCAGTCTAATTTCATGGAATTCCTTTGCTTTATTATCATAATAACGTTCCTTCAAATAGCAGTTTTTAAACTTGACTTGGAAATCTTCCCAAGTCACTATTTTTTCATCGATGGCATGGATCATTTTCGTCTCCTCCCACCACAAGGTAGCCTTACCTTGTAGCTGGTAGACAGCTAATCTGGCCTTCAGATTGCTTCCATATTCATAGACCTGGAAATACTTAATCATGTTCAACAACCAAGGTTTAGCATCTTCCTCCTTCTCCCCATCATAGGAGGGAGGTTTGATCTTTCGGAATTCCCCCTGTAATTCATTTTTCTGCTTATACTGATGCCTAGTAGCGTCATCATCCTCAAAATCATCAGAGAACTTTCCCTTAATCCTCCTTCCGGAACCTTCACCTTCTTGGTTGTTCCGTGAAGTTAAGTCTCTGATGAGCTTTTCTTGCTCCTCACTGGCTAATGATAGTCTATCATTCTGGCTTCTTAGCTCAGCCATCTCTCCTTGAAAAATTTGAAACATATCCATCACCGGAGTGTTGGGATCTGGTGTATTATCTTCATCACGAAGATCAACAAAAATTTTGTCACTTCCAACCATTTGACTTTTTATTTTTCAGCACCACTATACACTAAACAACACATATCAGTAATATTTTTTTTTTTTTTAAACAAGAAATAATTTATATAGTGAGCACAACAACAATAGCCCAGTTTTATGTAACCTGGCTTTGATACCATTTGTCACATCTCCACATTCCAAATTTTTTTTTTTCTATTTAAAGTATTAAGCATATACAAATCAATATGACTTACCACTTTTTTCTTCCTAACTTAACATTCCTCTAAACCCTTTGGCCAAGCTATAATTATATCCATAACTACCTAGCCATATCAATTACCAAGAAAACACTATACTTCACTTACTCACTCTAACAACATAACGATGTGACCATATAGTTTTTATTATTAATCTCTCCCTTTTCCACTCGTATGTCAACACTACGTACATACTCTAATGTTGAAGTTGAAGATATTTGGACTGGTTCTCTTAGCGCTAACGCCATTCACTTTCTGATATAGTATTATGGTTACTATGTTTGGATTTGGTAACTCATATCATGAACGTACGTCTAATGCCGTTCCTTTACCATACTTTAACTTCTCGTTCGGCCCTAATCGTTAGCTCAATGATACAAAGTTTAACGTAATTCCCCAATGTTTATTGTGTACCAAGCTAGGTCCACACAAGACGTATAAAATTAATGGACTAGAGAATACTCTGATCTCGAGCCTTCCACTACGGCTTGATTTAATTCTGGAAAAGATATCTGTATGCCTTGAGATGACTTTGCTTATCTGTTTGTGTAGTCCATCATACGATCGGATTTAGGGTTTCTGACACCGGGATTTTCGTCGTCGATCCTTGTGATATTTGACTGATGAATGATAGGTGTAGCATTGAGATGTTTAGGGTTCTCCTCCTACGTTTTCTATTAAACCTCCTTTGAATCACTGGTTCATATTTATCTGAAGCCTTCTCCCTTCTCGGCATCATTGCAAGAGGCTTGTGCAGCCGAAGTTCACTGTTTTCTATCTGGACGCAACACATCTCCCATAAACAGGTAACTCTATGGTTCTTCCTCACACATTTTCGTTTTATTTATTAATTTTGAATTTGGTTCCAGCGTCGAAATCCCCTGAGCGTTCTCACCCTATCTCACAGATGTAGATGAGGGTTGTTCTGGACAGAAAGGGTGTAGAGAATTTCGTTTTAATACCATCTCCATGCCTTGGTAATTTTTCTATTTTCGTTCTCAACGATTTATGTAGTTCTAAGTTATAGCTATCATTGCATAGTTTGATTTCCTCCTCTAACTCTTAACCAGAAGGTGTTTCTTCGTTGCCAGCCACAGAGTTTAAATGAATTTTCGTTTTGTCTCAGGTATAACAATTTCGTTGGTTTGGTCTTCTCGGTGTCACAACCCTGAATGGTAACTGAATGGTAAACCATTTCACCATAAGCCAGAATTTGACGCTGAGATTTCTTTATTGAATTTATGGATAAGTTCTACGTTGAGGCTTCTTTGTCACTAATTTAATTTGTAATTAATTCGGTTGCAGGTAATGTAGTTCATCCATCATCTTGTCACGAGCTTTGGTTTATAGCTCTATTTTGTATTTCCCTACTGATTCAGGTTTATGTTCTTCGTTTCAGGTTGGTAGACGTTGCTCTACCTTTGTCGACTCTGAAGATATAATGTTACTTGAAATTGTCTGCTATAGTGATGAAGGCTAGCCCGCTTGGCTATTCTAGTTTATTGTGTAACGATGACTTAGTTTAACTTTCTTGTCCTTCATAATAGAGTTTCGACTCAAACTGCATAGTCTTCGATTTTGTTCATGACCCCATGTTGACGGGGTGCTCCAAATATTTCTCTTCTCTGCTATTTTATTTGGTACATTGGTGTTGGTTTAAATCTTTTGTTAACTCACAGCTGGATATAAATTATCATAACCAATTTTATACATATACATATATGTATATATGACTCTATACTGAGTCGGTTTCTATTTTGTGCATGCACAACCCTAGCTTTGATGTAGTTGATTTCTGTTACTTTCAACCATGATTACAATTCAGTATATCGCATATAATTTAGTAAGTGAAATTATGTTGAAATTGTCGAGTTTGTCCGATTAACAAAATAGGGTAGTTTTAATACAATTTTTGTTTTCACTGAGATCTCTCTATCTCATTTCCAATTAAATCATGCACCCTCAGGTTTCACAATAATTATAAAAATTAAAATTATGTCAAGTAATATGTTTGCATTCTCCCAGTTGACTATAATTTTTTTTTTCCATGAGTAGATCATTAGTACACTGAATCTGTTATAACTAGAAGAAAGCATTAATATCATGATTATGGTTTATTCCATAGCCAAAATTCTTCCAGGTTCAATTTATAATGCAAATACCCCAAATCCTTTCTAGAGCGTGGTATTAAAATTTCATTGACATATATCTACGTCCAGAATAGTATAACTTACCACCATCCTCAGTTATTAATACAAGAGATTAGTTTATTTATTTATTTTTTTTAATTTTTTTTTTATCTCTAAAGAAGATTAAAGTTACACTTCAATTAATCCAGGGAAACATTTACACTCTCTCCAGATTTAAACCACCTCATGGTTTAGATATTTTGGTTGACAGTGTCCCATGGATTTGTTCCTACTACCATACAGAAATTAGGAGAACTATTTCTTCTATTCAACTCTGTTAAAAGTAAGGAAATTTATTATATATCAATATAACTCAACATAATTAACATAGTAATTTTCACTACTGTCCAAAAATATCATAGTTAAATTACTCAACAAAACAGTGTGCATACCACTTCTGCAATTTGACCAACCTCCCAACCTTAGAGTTCTTCTATCCTCAAGAACTCACCCCTGAGCTGAGATCATCTCCTAGAATAGACCAATCCCCAATATGTTCGGGAATGGATTATTTAATCTTTTTCTCCCCAAATCATGTTTCTAATTCTAAGTCCAGAATTACATCATGCTTTTCTTCCTGTTTTCCTAGGCTTCCCTTATTTAGGGACTTTTAAAGCTGCTTTTTTCTTTTCCTAGCTTTTTACCTCTTCCCACTTACTCTCCACCTCATTGAGGAAACTAGATTTTTCCTCAAAAATCTAATTTAGAAATAAATTCTTTCAAGAATTTTTGAAAGATTTTTGGGGAAATCTTAAACCTCTTTCCATACCTCATGGAATTGGCAAGTTATCTCATAATTCTCATTTGGTCAACATGCACAGAATCATTTTATTTATTTTTAAAAATTAAATACTTAAATACATCCACAAAGTACTTATCCATTGGGTTCCACCCCCTTTTGGATCTAAAGTTCAAATGTCTAATGTAAAAGAGACATAAAACTGGGGGTGTTACATTTTCCATGGCCAGTTTCAAAAAAATTCCAACAATGTTTAATGCAAGTTTTCTTATGAGGAAATCACAACCAAAAGAATGATTGTGCAGATTTGAATTGACCTGCGCATCCGTCTGACCATATCCAATGTTCATTGAATGCTATTCCACGATTTTTCAAGGGATCATAAATTTCTCCAAAACAATGTTGTACAAAATATGTATCATGTGTACGATCATCACTGATATAAAAGTGATATTCTTTAATGATATGTCGATTCTCACTCATGCTTTCTATATGATTGACGTTTTTTTAAGCATGTCTATATAGAATATGGACAAGCATGGAGACTTGGTCAGTATTCACTTTGAATTTCTTTTTTTGGAACAAATGTGTAGTTTTCTGCAAAATCAATCACTAAAAAAATGGTCCCTGGTGGAAAAACTGCACGAGATTTTTTGAATTGCAAGTCTTGCCATCGAGCTCTATGGGAATGCTTGGTGTATTTGTAAATTTCTCCCTCAAACTTTCTCAAAATTCTATCACAAAAATTTCGTCTTCGCGTAATTCAATTCTTTCAACACTATTTTCACCTTCAATCTATGTATGGATATATTTATATCTCTTCCATTTCACCTTCATGTTGGACAATGATTGAAAATTTATATTAGTACGATATTTGTTTTAAAATTTAGTCAATCATCGCATTTTTTACCACCAACACATTTCTTTTTGTAACATAGTTCATCGCTTTCTCTTTCACATAGAATTTGAGATATCAAATCATGGATAGTGGAAGGAGAAGGTAAATCCTTCCATAATGTTATACCAAAATCAAGGAATGTGTCAAAATATAACTCAAATTCCACATGATAATGGCAACAAAAAGTGTCGCGTACGGTGATAGGTTTTACATACCATGGTTTTTGTTGAACAAAATCACTGATTGAAACATGAATTTCATGATTCTCTTCTTTGAACTTGTTGAATAACTCTATCTGAGTGGTTTCTAAGAAATATTTTTCATGTTCTTCGTATTGATTTCGTACTATTCTTCTTATCATCACACGCTTTGCAGTTGGCGAAACACGTGAATTTTTCTTTCAATATTCATATATTATTTTTTTAACATTTTCTCCAAGTCTATCTTTGTATGGTTGCCTACAAATAGCTCTCCAACAAGCGAGTTCATCATTTACATCTATTTTCAGCCAAAATTTCCTATGTTTGTGCAAATTTTTTCGCGAGGTTCCTAATGCTCGTGCCATAGATGTTACCAAATGATTCTCTTTAGTACTTGATGAAACCATTGCCATATGTATTCCTCTACGTATAATTGAAACATTTTTCTGTCTAGATCTCCTAATTGAATTTATAGCACTACTTATATTTTGTATCACATTTTCCTTCATTATTTTATATTTAGTTGATTTTTGAATACCTAGTAGTGTCGTAGCTTCTTTTAATTTCCTTAATGATAGGAGACCTTTCAACATTTGAGCTTGAACTGTCACCTGCTCCTCTATGAAATACATTTCAAAAATGTGGTTAACACGATATCGTATATAATGGTCAGGTTTTTTATCTCCATATGTGTGACTGTCAAAATTTTATAACATCGCATCATCGACACTGATTTCATCTGTACATATTCGAATAAATAGTACATAATAAGTTTACATATTCAATAAATAACTAAATTAATAAATATATGTATAATTTCAATAATACGTGCATGTGTTCAATATATACATATATATACATACCTTGTGATTCAATTTCTTCGCTTGAATTTATTTGAATATTTTCACCATCTTCAATAATTGGTTCAATATCTCTTTCAATTTCTCTTTCAAAATTTTGTATTTCATCATCAATGTTTTGAGGAATATTTCTCTCTATTTACATTGAAAAATATTTTTCTTGAATTAGTTCATCAAATAAAAATTAAGCTTCACATTTTACACTAGGAAAATTTTAAATATATCAATAGATCATAATATTTACATTTACATACCTACTTCAATTTCTAGTTGAGGTTGATCTTCCCCTTCAATATTTGAGAGTGCTTCTATCTTTCTTTTGCGAGATTGTCTCGTCTCTTCTCTACGTTCCTCAGGGTCTCTTTTTTTATCATATTTTCTTGTACAATTCCTTCGATTTCCCATGATAATAGAGTATGAAGTTCAAAAAATTTCCTTGAAAAATTTAGACAATAACTCAATTAAAAAAAGCATCACAAAAGATTTAATTTGAAAAAAACTCATTTTAAATTTTTTGCAAAAAATACATACTCTAATCCAAAACACTTACTTTAAAAATCCGAGAAAAAAAATGTCTTATAAAAATGAAACAAAGCTCAAAAGATTTACTTCAACTCAAAACATGTACTCTAAAAAATTGAAATTAAGCCCAAATCTATACTTTCAAAAAAAATGAACAAAAAACATCCAAAAAAATGTATCACATACCTCCAAGAAATGTCCTTTGAATGTACGTCCAAGAAAATTTCTTAAACCCAAAACAATTCTTTACAAAATCAGACTGCCTCCAACAAATGTCTTCCAAGAAAAGTCTTTAAACCCAAAACAATTCTTTTCAAAATCAGACAACCTCCAAGAAATGTCCTTAAACCCAAATGTCCAAGAAAAGTCTTTAAACCCAAACCAAGACCTTTGTAAAATTAGACCAAATGTGCGAAATGTGCGAAAATTATGTAAGATTTTGTGGCAATTTATATTGTCGATAAATGTTTTTTTGGAGGGGCTCTGCGAAATTTTCTCGCTGCTGGAAAAGTAGGTATAAGTTTGGCCAAACTTTGAAAAAAAATTCGGCTGAACTTTAAAAAAAAATTGACCGAACTATTTAGGCGTGAGACTTAACGACCCATTTGCAAAAATAATAGTTTGTCTGAACTTTGTAGAAAAGTTCGGCCGAACTAGTGCGTCACCAGTTACGCAGATCCAAGCTCTGAATACGTTTCTGCAACTTTGGATAGATTAAACTCCATGAAAAATTCTGAATTAACTGTTGGAATCAAGACAAGCATTTTTAGAATTGAATCCACTTTCAGGAAATACAAATTTTATGGAATTTAATAAATATTTACTGATTTTAATTAATTTTTTAATAAAACGGGTGCAAACAATTTCTGAGGGTCATTGTCATTCAGTCAAATAAAAATTCTGTATCTCCCAAAATACATTTTAAAAAAAATTGGAAAAATTATGGGTCATTACATTGGTCTGTCATCTCTAATGTGTAGCTTTTAGATTTTTAGTTTATAACTTATATGTTAAGAAATTTCTTGCATCGCGAAACATACTCAAAATATGTAGTTTTTTCATATTGGACCAGTTCAAAAAATTCTAGTAATTATGATATGCATCCATTGGCTCTGTAAACATGATGAAAGTAGACTATGTCTAGATTGTTGTAACACATTTTTTTTTCTCAAAAACACAAATTTCAAAGAATACAACATTGCGTATTAACATGACTTCTTATGAATCATGTGATTGTTAAAAACCACACACTCAATGAAATGCTAAGTTGACATATAAAATGTGCACAAAAAAATTCCAAATAATAATTAATAGAAAGCTAACAAAATTTCTGACAACTTTTATTTTTATCGCAAAATGAAAGTCTAAACAGAAAAATTGTTATAGTTTGCATAAAGTTGAAGAATCGAAAAAAATGAAAGTTTTTTCTCAAAAAATGGCAAAAAGTGTAACCCAACTTCACATTTTCACCCTCATAATATTGTTTTTCATCCATCTCGATGAATTTGGAGTGGAAAAAGTGGAGGAATATGCTCATGAGAACATTTTACCAGTTTGGTGAAACACGACTAGAGACCTTCTAAGAGAATTCTAAGGCATCAACGTTTTTTAAGGGTAAATATTTTCTGATTAGGCACAACACCTTTTCTTGGTGTTCTACACAGACATCTTTCCAATGACACAAGAATCACGTCATTTAGAGTCTGTATGCAAATGTTATGCCACTCAGAAGTTTACCTTCCTATTTTCACTCCTATAGTTTGGAGGAGTCAATGCAAGCCCCCATTATTCATGAAAAGGGGATAGCCACATTTGTGATGTAAAATACTCTAGAAGAGTCTATTTTTAACTCTAGTTAAGAGTTGATGTTGCCAAAATTAACCACTAGTATGCTATCAGGTTGTGTTATAACTGGGCCACTAGGAGGAAGAGACATTCAATTCTTTCAAGAGAATTATGTTCCATAGATGAGAAAATATATCTAGGATAAATAGTAAGTAGAGCACATACAGAGGATCTATGAACTGTAGTAGCCCATAGGACACATACATTACTTCTTTGTACCTACAACAATAAATATAGACAGAGAGAGAGAGTGAAGCAACCTCACCTTCTACTTGGGTTTTCTCCTGAAAGCATTTCCAAGAGAGAATATCTTGTGTCTTATGTGTGTGTGAGATTATTTTATTGTTCTTTACTTTTCTACATAATTTATAATTGCATACATGCACTAGTTATAGTTAAATCTACAAATATTAAAGTTTGATAAAACTGTAATATTGTAGAATATTATAATTTTAATATAATATTATCATATATGTTGTGTGGAGTTATCTAGTGGAATATCCACGATAGTTTACAAATTAATAAATACTAAACTTTATGTTTGTGCATTTTAATTTTTATAACTAAAATGTGCTATTATTTACAAAGTTACAAAACTCATTATTATATATTTTAAATTACATATATATTTTTAAATTCATTGGGTCTTATGTGTTTTTGAATAATTTGGGTACTATTTTATTATAATTATATTTTCCCTCTCCTATATATATATAGATAGTGGTGGTTGGTTCATAATATTTGTGTTTGGGAATTTTAATATAACAAGATTTTGAGGAGATGTACCGTAAAAATATTGATTCCTATGGAAGTTAAGCTTTGTTATTAATCTTGAAATTAGTTTCAACTTAGTCATCCCTAAACATTGATTCCTATGGAAGTTAAGCTTTGTTATTAATCTTGAAATTAGTTTCAACCTAGTCATCCCTATACTTGGTTGTAATTTGTTTTTTGTGAGGCTTTTGACAATAAAATTTTATGGAAACTAAAGATATGTTTTATAACATGTGGCTAAAATTTTATATTCTTGATTATAATTTTTGGGGTAAACCACAAAAAGGACAAAGTTTGTAAATAAGCTTGAATTTTTTTTTAGTGTAGTCATTTCATGATTTTATACTCAATTTTTAAAATTTTGTGTGACATAATAAATGAGCACTTAGCACTCATGAGCATCACCCTATGCAATGAGTGCTAAATTAAAAAATCATGAGAAATTAGTTAGTTACAACTACCTCTCATGGAAATGGTCATAGTTGAATGACTTACTTACGTAGTTGAATCCGAAAAATGATATAAAATATAGTGCATTGTGCAAATCGCTCATACTTAAATATAAAGAGTAAAGGGAGCTCTACTTGTATGATTCATGAGGCACAACACTTGATAAGGTTTTGAAAATGGGGTAGCAAGATAAGTGGGCTTGGTTGTGGGGAAAAACTCCACATTTAAGCACATTTGAGCTAGAGGAGTTTTGGGATGGGTGACCTCCCGGGAAGTCCTAGTTGCTAGGTGCAAGCCTCGAAAGTGATGATTGACGATATGCAATTCATTTAACTAGTTTCAATCCCACTTCTTCACCCCTGTGAGAATCACTCGATGCAATGAGTGCTACGTGGACTATTCAAAAATCATGAGAAATTAGTGAGTTATGAATACCTCTCATGGAAATGGTCATAGTTGAATGACTTACTTATGCAGTTGAATCCAAAAAATGATATCTAATATAATGCACTATGAAAACTCCTCATACTTAAATATAAAGAGTAAAGGGAGCTCTTCTTGTATGGTTAATGAGGCACAATACTTGCTAAGGTTTTACAAATGGGGTAGCAAGATAAGTGGGATTGATTGTGGGGAAAAACTCCACAGTTAAGCATGCTTGAGCCAGAGGAGTTCTGGGATGGGTGACCTCCCAGAAATTCATGGTTACTGGGTGCAAGCCTCGACAATGATGATTGACGCTATGCGATTCATTTCAATAGTTTCAATCCCAATTCTTCACCCCTGTGATCACATGATGTAATGAGTGCTAAGTGGACTATTAAAAAATCTTGAGAAATTATTTAGTTACTACTACCTGTCATAGAAATGGTCATAGTTGAATGACTTACTTACGCAGTTGAATCCCAAAAATGATATATAACAAAATGCACTGCGGAAATTCCTCACACTTATATGTAATGAGTAAAGGGAGCTCTAGTTGTATGGTTCATGAGGCACAATACTTTCTAAGGTTTTGCAAATGGCATAGCAAGCTAAGTGGGCTTAACTATGGGGGAAAATTTCATAGTTAATTGCACTTGAGCGAGAGGAGTTCTAGGATGAATGACCTCTCGAGAAGTCCTGCTTATCAGATGCAAGCCCCGAAAGAGATGATTGACATTATGCGATTCATTTCACTAAAACTAACTAACCGAATCAGAGAAATAGAATAAATTACACCCTAGGGACACTGCCCCCTTGAAGAAAATACTCGAGGAAAAGGACACTTAAATAGAACCTCTTCAAGAAATATTGAACATTTGAGATCACAATCCCCATGTTCTTATAGAAGCCTTCAAAAGGAGGGAAGAAGTCAAGCTTCACCTTCGAGAAAAGAAAACTACAATGTGCATCAAGGAAGAAGAGCACAGAAAATCCCACGAGCAACTACAAACAATCATAACATAATTACATGAGAAAGAGGAATGACACTTGAAGATATTGGCGGAATATAATGCTTCAATCGGAAAAGCTCTCAGTAGTGCTCCACCGAGTGAATCTGAAGATCCTAAATTGTTACATATCAAAATCATCCAATTAGAACAAGATTTATAGAGAACAAAAGAAGAATTCGCGAGAGATGAACATAAGACAAATGCTAGCCGTGGGGTGGAAAAATGAAGATTTTGAGAAGATCCAAACTAGACTCAGAGATAGAAATAATCAGGACAAAAAACTCGATGAGGTTGCTTGCATTGCAGTCACCCGGAAGAAGGTGTTAATATAAACCAAGGGGGGGAATTAAGAGGCAGGTACGGAAGATGATCATTACAGTTGAGACATATGTGTGTTGAAAATATTAAAGTCACTTGTGTACCCTATGCAGGTATAAACAGAGTACAAAGGGGCAGCAGCAACAGATGGTTGAGTGCATAGCACTGTACATTCAAGAGGAATGGAGAAAACCGTAAGGATGGAATTTAATGTTGATGGGCAACAACCACCATTGCAGAGGAGAATTTATCTTTGTTTGGGCATAGCCGTGTTTGTAGAGGAAATCAAGAATTTTGTGGTTCAAAACCATGCAATAGCAGAACTTTAATGAAAACAGTCACTTCGGGCTTTTAAGCCCTCAACAACCATAAACAAGAGTTTTTTTTTTAAACACGCCAAGAATTTTTATGAATGGGGCACGTCATCTGTGGTCCCCACCAGACATTTCTATGTCGCAATCACAAAATCGCAGCAACAAAGTTTTTTTTTTGTTTAAGTGTCTTGTTGATATGAAGAGTTTTGATGCTATGCAATTATCGCAATCGCAAATCGCAAAGGGACGATGCATGTTTCACATCCGAAACGTATTACCGCCGATTAAATATTTGTGATGCGATGTGGTCCTACCACCATCACATATTGCAATCGCATTCACCAAACACACCATCCACCATATGTTGTATTCATTGTAAATTCATGATGCGATTGTCGCAATTGCAATCGCAACATCCAAAATGTGTTTTCCACCTAGCACATATGATTTCCGCCGATGCGATATAGCCGATGTCACACATCGCTCATCGCTAATCGCAATTGCAAAGTTCAAGGTCCGCTACACAATAGTTCCGCTGATTTCCAATGTCTCTAATCGCACATCGCAATCGCAAGTTCAAAGCTCATTCCACCAAAGCCATTTGTTTCGCCGATCGCCGATTGCGAAGTGGGCTCCACTCATATATCACGTCAAAGAAATTTTAGGTTAAAGTTTTATGTTCTGGCAATGTATTTTATTTGTAATTTGTTTTTATGTTTTTTATTTCACCACGCCATATAAAAAGTGAAAAGCCCGTAGGCTTAAGTAACGTTTTGTGTTTTATTGTTGTGTAAACCCGCAGGCAGAGAAAAACACAGTGAAGACCAGAAAGCACTATTTTGTGCATTTTTTGAGAGATAGAGAGAGATTTGTGTGAGAATTGTGTCTATAGAAGTCAGTATAGTTTTTTTGAATCCCTCTAGAGAGGAAGAAATCTATCATTTTGTAATAGTTTTTGGTTTTGTTAATGAAATAGAAAGAAAAGTTTTATTCTGTAATCTCTGTCAACTTATTCTCTATGTTAGAAGGAGAGCATTATTCTCTCAGTTATTGTTTTGAAATTATCATAAATTCCAACATGGTATCGAAGCTTATCCGAGCTCTTTCAAGGTTTCAAAGAAGCTGAAGGAAGAAGGAATATTTGTTGCAGCAGTTCTCCAACAGCATGAAGGCTCAACAGAAGACTAAGTCCAGGTATTTCTCAAAAAAAAAAAATAGAGCTTTGTTTTGTTTAGAAGAGCAGTCCTCAGAGACAGAGTTTTTATTTTAAAGAAGGAAAGACAGTTTGTTTAAAAAACACAATCAAGTTTAGTTCAGTGTTTAGTTTATAAGAAATGGCTGGACCAAGCACTAGTATGAGTATTGGAAATGCTCAGATTCCACAATTTAATCGAAAGAACTATGATTATTGGTCCATTACCATGAGAGCCCTGTTTTCCTCACAAGATTTATGGGAATTTGTAGAAGATGGTTTTGATGAACCAGCTGATGAGCAGGCATTTAATGCCTTAACTCAGGTAGAGAAGGATTTATTGAAGAGCAATATGAAGAAGGACTCTAAAGCCCTCTTCTATTTGTATCAAACAGTACATGAGAGTGTGTTTCCAAGGATAGAAACAGCTAAGAGATCCAAGGATTCATGGGATACTCTTAAGATAGCCTATCAAGGTATGGAGAAAGTGAAGACAACAAAACTACAATTGTTGAGGAGAGATTTTGAAATTCTTTGTATGAAAGAGTCTGATAATATAGACTCATTCTTCACACATGTGGTTGGAATGGTCACATAGATAAGGTCCCATGGAGAAACACTAGAGTAAAGAAGGATTGTCGAGAAACTATTGAGGATTCTACCCTCAAGGTTTGATGTTATTGTTACCATCATAGAAGAGACTAAGGTTCTCTCAAAGTTCACAGTAGATGAACTTCATGCATCACTGATGACTCATGAACAGAGATTGGAAAGATCAATAAACCCATCTCTAGAGCATGCCTTCAAGACCCATATGCCTTTTGGAAGAGGAAGAGGTCAAGGAAGAGGAAGAGGAAGAGGTAGAAGCAAAAAAAGGAGGAAGGAACAACCCTTCACATTCACATGGAAGGAGCAACAATTAGAATCAAAGCCACGGCCAATGCAACATCCAACAAGGTGGACACCAACATGCTCATGGAAAAAGGTATGAAAAATCCAATGTCCAATGTCATTATTGAAAAAAATATGTGCACTATGGTAATGAGTGTAGGAAAAATCAAAATGACATGAATAATAGGCAAAATTCTAATGTAGCAAAAGAAGAAAAGAACCCAAGGAATGTGCTGTTAACATGTAATGTAGCACAAGATAGACAAGATGATCTATGGTGCTTAGATTCAGGCTGTAGTAATCACATGACTGGAAACATAGCAAGGTTTGACAATATTGATGAAGAAGTTAAATCAGAAGTAACCATAGGAACTGATACTAAAATTTATGTAAAGAGAAAAGGCTGAGTTAGTATTCGTGCAAGAAATGGTGAGTAGAAATTTGTGCTAGATGTATACTATATTCCTGGCTTGAAGTGTAATATTTTGAGCATTGGGTAGCTTATAAACAAAGGTTACAATGTATTCTTTAAGAATGATGTGTGCAAAATAACGGATATACCTCCAAGCAAGAATATTATTTCTGAAATACAAATGACCAGCAATAGAATGTTTCCACTCAAGCTGAACACCGACTTGAAAAGAAAAGGAAAGAATGTAGCAGCTGTAACTCAAGAGGTATTTCAGAAGGAAGTGAAAGATGAGAACTGGTTATGGCACTTGAGATTTCGAAATCTCAATTTCGGAGGATTAAATTTGTTGCACAAAAAAGGAATGGTAAGAGGACTTCCATTGATTGAGAAATCAGACAACCTATGTGAAGGATGCATCTTGGGAAAACAACATAGATAAAACTTTCCGTCAGGAAAGAACATAAGGGAAAAAGAACCCCTAGAAATTATTCATTCAGATTTATGTGGGTCGATGCAAACAACATCAGTTTCAGGCTGCAATTACATGCTGACGTTCATTGATGATTTCACAAGGAAATTATGGGTTTATTTTCTGAAATATAAAAGTGAAGTTTTTGAAAAATTTTGCCACTTTAAAGCTCTAGTAGAGAAACAAAGTGGGAAACATATCAAAGTTCTTAGAACTGATAGATGAGGTGAGTATATCTCAAAAGAATTTCTGCATTTTTGCAGAGAGAATGGCATACACAAACAGTTTACTACAAGGTACACACCATAGAAAAATGGAGTTTCTAAAAGGAAGAATCGAACCATAATGGAAATGGTGAGAAGTATGTTGAAGGAAAAACACTTGCCAAATGAATATTGGGCAGAAGCTGAAAATTGTGTAGTATACATCTTGAATAGATGCCCAAAAAAAGTAGTAATGAACAGAGTTCCAGAAGAAGCGTGGAGTGGCAGAAAACAAGGAGTCACCCACATGGGAGTTTTTGGATGTGTGGCATATGTAGACATTCTAGATCAATTGAGGAAGAAGTTGGATAGTAAGGGGGATAAGTGCATCTTCCTTGGATATTGTGAATATTCCAAAGGATATAGATTGTATAACCCATCAACAAAGAAATTTGTAATAATCAGAAATGTGTAGTTCATTGAAGAAGAAGCATGGGATGGAAGCATTGAGAAAACAGTCAATGTCAAATTTTATTTATCTCATGATGAAGATGAGGAAGATGTGGCTGAAAATAATACCTCACCAGTAGCACAACCTCCACCAACACAAGGACAACAGGGGAAACCTCAAGCAGGAGTAAGAACACCCTTGAGAAGAAATGAGAGTGCTTCTCCAAGAACATCACATGGAGCAGATTTGAGTGCTTCTTCAAGCAAAACTACACCAAATGAAAGAGAAACAAGATTTAGAAAAATTAATGAGATTTATGAGCAAGAGATAGCAAATGAAGCTATGAACTCCTTACTTTCTTTGTATTGTCATTTTGATGATCCTATTCATTTTGAAGATGCCATAAAAGATAGAAAATGGATAGAAGCTATGGATGATGGAATTAATGCCATAGATAAGAATAAAACATGGGAGTTGGTTGATATCCTAGAAGGTAAAGAAGTCATTGGATTAAAATAGGTATACAAGACTAAAACAATGCTGAAGCTAATATAGAAAGACACAAGGCCAGACCTGTTGTCAAGGGATATAAGCAGCAACATGGAAGAAATTATGAAGAAACTTTTGCACCAGTTGCAAGAATGGAAACAGTGAGAGTAGTGTTGTCCATAACAACACAAAACAAATGGAAATTTTACCAAATGGATGTAAAATCGGAATTTTTAAATGGAGTGTTAATGGAAGAGGTTTATGTGGAACAACCTCTAGGCTATGAGAAAAAGGGCCAAGAGCACAGAGTGTGCAGATTGAAGAAAGCTCTTTATGGGCTGAAGCAAGCACCATGAGCATGATATAGTAGGATAGATTCCTATCTACTGGAAAATGGGTTCGAAAAGTGTGAAGGAGAACCCACATTATACATCAAAGAAAAGGATAGTAAGATGCTCATTGTTGTGCTATATGTTGATGATGTCATATTCATAGGTAATGATAATTAACTCATTGAAAATTTTAAAACAGTCATGAAAGATGAATTTTAAATGACTGACATGGGATTGTTGAGATACTTCTTAGGAATATAAGTAGAACAGAATGAAAATGGGATTTTTATCTCACAAGAAAAATATTTTAATGAAGTATTGGAAAGGTTTAATATGCAGGAGTGCAAAGCAATAATTACTCCCACGATAATGGGATTGAAGTTGAGTAAAGATGACAGCAACAAGGATTTTGATCCAAGTTTGTATAAAAGCGTAGTTGGTAGCCTCATGTATTTGACTGCAACTAGGCCAGATATTATGCATGTTGTTAGTTTGATTTCCATATTTATGGAGAGGCCAAAAGAAGCACATTGGCAAGAAGCAAAGAGAATTCTGAGGTATGTGAAAGGAACTAAAAGGTATGGGATTTTATATACTACTTTAGAAAATACTGAGTTAATTGGCTACATTGACAGTGACTGGGATGGAAGTGTAGATGATTAGAGAAGCACATCCGGTTATGTTTTTCATATGGGCTTAGGAGCCATTTCATAGGCTTCTAAGAAACAGCCTATTGTAACATTATCTACAACATAGGCAGAGTATGTGGCAGCTACAGCAACAGTGTGTCAAGCAGTTTGGATGAGAAGGATGTTGAAAATTTTGTGTCAAGAACAGGTAAAGGGCATAGTGATTTATTGTGACAGTAGCTTAGCTATTGCATTATCAAAGAATTTTGTGCTTCACAAGAGAACGAAGCACATAGATGCCAAGTATCACTTCATCAAAGAATTAGTGAGCAATGGAGAAATCGTTTTACAACATTGTAGAACAGAGGAGCAGTTTGCAGACATATTGACAAAGCCATTAGGGCAAAAGAGTTTTGAATACTTAAGAAAATTCTTGGGTATGACTGATAACCCAGCAGCTGACTTTAAGGGGGAGTGTTGAAAATATTAAAGTCACCTGTGTACCCTGTGCAAGTAGAAACAAAGTACAAAGGGGCAGTAACAACAAAATTTAAGGGAATTTAATGTTGATAGGCAGCAGCCACCATTGCAGAGGAGAATTTATGTTTGTATGGGCGTAGCCGTGTTTGCAGAGGAAATGAAGACTTTCATGGTTCAAAACCACGCAACAGCAGAGCTTCAATGAAAACAATCACTTCGGGCTTTTAAGCCCTCAACAACAACAAAAAATATATTTTTTTTCAAACACGCCAAGACTTTTTAAGTTTTGAATGGGGCACGTCATCTGTGGTCCCCACTAGACATTTCTATGTTGCAATCTCAAAATCGCAGTAGCAATTTTTTTTTTTGTTTAAGTGTCTTGTTGATATGAAGAGTTCTGATGTGATGCGATTATCGCAATCGCAAATCACAAAGGGACGATGCATGTTTCACATCCAAAATGTATTACTTCCGATTGAATATTTGCGATGCGATGTGGTCCTACCACCATCACATATCGCAATCACATTCACTGAATGCACCATCTGCCATATGTTGTATTCATTGTAAATTCGCGATGAAATTGTCGCAATCGCAATCACAACATCCAAAATGTGTTTTCCACATACCGCGAAAGATTTCCGCTAATGCGATATAACCGATGTCGCACATCGCTCGTCGCTAATCACAATCGAAAAGTTCAAGGTCCGCTACACCATAGTTCCTCCGATTGCCGATGTCGCTAATCACATATCACAATCGCAAGTTCAAAGTTCATTCCGCCAAAGCCATTTTTTTTTCCGATCGCCGATTGCGAAGTGGGCTCCACTCGTATATCGCACCAAAGAAATTTTAGGTTAAAGTTTTATGTTCCGGAAATGTATTTTCTTTGTATTTTTCTTTTATGTTTTTTATTTCACCGTGCCATATAAAAAGTGAAAAACCTTGTAGGCTGAAGTAACTTTTTTTGTTGTATTTCTATGTAAGCCCGCAGGTAGAGAAAAACACAGTGAAGACCAGAGAGCATTGTTTTGTGCATTTTTTGAGAGACAGAGAGAGATTTGTGTGAGCATTCCATCTGTAGCAGTCAGTCCAATATTTGTGAATCCCTCCAGAGAGGAAGAAATCTATCATTTTGTAATAGTTTTTAGTTCTGCTAATGAAATAGAAAGAAAAGTGTTATTCTATAATCTCTTTCAAGTTATTCTTTGTGTTAGAAGGAGAGTATTATTCTCTCATTTATTATTCTGGAATTATCAGAAATTCCAACAATGTGAGAATTCTCTCATAATGTGAAAAGTGACTAATAAAGAGTGTCTGGCTAGAGGCGAAGTCTACAAGTGAACTCTTAGAGAAAAAAATGGAAGACCTTGATACTATCATATATCTGGTTAATTTTTTGGAGGACAGAACTATAACAGAGCTCAAGCTGTGAGAAAGGGATGAATGTATTTTCTCATTATATATGTTAAAAGAGAAGCAGGTTGCCATGCAGGCCATGCAAGAGGAGTTTGATAGAGAAATCAAGGAGATAAATGACTTCATAGCTGAATGAAACTATTTAGGAAGATTTAGTGCGCCTTAATTTTGGAATGAAGAGAATTGGATGATTTATTGGCAACGATTCTCACATCAATTGAAGGAAAACGAGCAAGATCTGGGTTGCTTGGCCATGTTAGGAGAGAAATAAATTTCCTCCTTTATGGTTGTTGGAATTTCTGAGAATTCCAGAACAAACAGTGGAGAGAGTAATACTCTCCTCTTTAACAAAGAGAAATTACTAAAATTCTCACAGGAAATAGAGTTTCAACTCATAAAACAAATTTTATTCCATAAAAAATGTTGTTACAAATTCTTCCTCTAACAGAGGGATTTACAAAATAGTGACTGCTTCAAAGCACAATTCACAGAGAAGACCTCACTGTCTCTCAAATAAAACACTCTGTCTTTCTCTGAAAAAATACACTGCACTGTATTTTTGTTTCGCACTGATGTGCATGAAACGACTCTGTTTTTATAAAAAAAACATTACTTTCGAACAGGCTCTCGGCCTTTCTTTTTTAAGTGGCGCACACATATTAAAGCTTAAAAACAAAACATATAAACTGATCGGGTCCGCGCTATTTTAAAACATAACAAACGGCCATCTAAAAATGCGATTGTGCGATGTCGCGATGTGCAATGTTGCGATGGGATCGCATCGCACATATCTGCGATCAGACATATGTTGGAACAAACAAAAATGTGATTTGTGAATTTGCGATCTGCACGATGGCACGACCATGCGATCGCATCGCAGCTCTACCACATCCGCAAGACATTTGAAACTTGGTCGTTGCGATATGCGATTTTTCCATGATGCGATTTGCGATCGCATCGAAAATCTATTATACAACGCCGCGTGGTCTATGGGACCCACGGGCCTTATGCTTTATGGGAGGGCAATTGTTTATATATATAACATATATATATGTTCGTTCTACATGTGGAACTCGCCATATCAACAAGACACTTTGCAAGATATTCTTGCGTTTTATCTCCACTGCCATTACTCCGCCGATTTAAATTGGTAAGGATTTAAAGCCTGATTCAACCCTGTAACCAAAGCTCTACCTGACGGCATGAATTTGAGTCTTGCATTAAACTCTGCTGATAAAAATCGGCTACCGCCTTCATAAAATATCAAAGGGATCAAAATCCCATCTGCTCTTTACTGCACCTGTGTGCTTTCCAATCCTTTTGCAATTTGTTCAAGATTTAAACGACAACCACCTTAGCCTTGGCTTCAATGTGCCGCAATATTTCACTTCTGCAATTAATACTGATTGACTTCAGCAGTTGGAATTAATTTCCAACACTCCCCCTTAATTTCAACTGCTGGGTTTTCCTGTATACCCATGCATTTCCTGAAATGTTCAAAGCTTTTCTGCGCAAGTGGCTTTGTGAGGATATCTGCAAATTGATCCTTTGTTTTGCAATGCTGCAAAACTATCTCACCATTGTTAACCAATTCACGTATGAAATGAAACTTGGTGTTAATATGTTTAGTCCTTTTATGAAAAACAGAATTTTTAGACAATGCAATAGCTGAGCTATTGTCACAAAAAATCACTGTCACTTTTATATGTTCTTGACATAAGCTTCTCAACATTTTTCTCATCCAAACTGCTTGACACGCTGTCACTGTAGCTGCCACATATTATGCTTCTGCTGTAGACAATGCTACAATGGGTTGTTTCTTAGAAGCCCATGAAATGGCTCCTGAACCCATGTGAAAAACATAACCAGAAGTGCTCTTCCGATCATCCACACTTCTAGCCCAATCACTTTCCGTGTATCCAACTAAATCTGAACATTTTGAAGCAGTATAAAAAATACCAAAACTTTTTGTACCTTTAACATACCTCAGAATTCGTTTTGCTGCCTGCCAATGTGCATCCTTTGGCTTTTCCATGAATCTGGAAATCAAACTAACAACATGCATTATGTCTGGCCTAGTTGCAGTCAAATACATAAGGCTGCCAACTATGCTTTTGTATAAGCTAGGATCAAAATCCTTGCTATTGTCCTCTCTACTGAGCTTTAATCCCATCACTGTGGGAGTGATCGTTGCTTTGCTTTCCTGCATGTTAAATATTTCAAGTACCTCATTAACATACTTTGCTTGTGAGATAAAAATCCCATTTTCATCTTGTTCTACTTCTATTCCCAAGAAGTGTCTCAACAAACCCATATCAGTCATTTCAAATTCTTCCTTCATGACTGTTTTAAATGTTCAATAAGTCAATCATCATTACCTATAAAAATAACATCATCAACATATAAGACTACAATCAAGATTTTACTTTTTTTTCTTTGATGTAGAGGGTGGGTTCTCCCTCACACTTTTCAAATTCATTTTCCAGCAGATAGGAATCTATCCTACTATACCACGCTCTTGGCACTTGCTTCAGCCCATAAAGAGCTTTCTTCAACTTGCATACTTTGTGTTCTTTGCCTTCCTTTTCATAGCCAAGAGGTTGTTCAATGTAAACCTCTTCCATTAACACTCCGTTTAGAAATACTGACTTCACGTCCATTTGGTAAAATTTCCACTTGTTTTGTGCTGCTATGGACAACACTGCTCTCACGGTTTCCATTCTGGCAACTGGTGTGAAATTTTCCTCATAATCTATCCCATGCTTCTGTTTATAACCTTTGACAACAAGCCTTGCCTTCTGTCTCTCTATTTTTCCTTCAACATTACTTTTGGTCTTATAGACCCATTTAACACCAATGACATCTTTACCTTTCGGGAGTTCAACCAAATCCCAAGTCTTGTTCCTCTCTATGGCATTTATTTCCTCATCCATAGCTTCTATCCATTTCCTATCCTTGATAGCTTCTTCGAAATGAACAGGATCATCAACATGATAATATAAAGCAAACAAAGAATTGATACCTTCATTTGTTATATCTTGTTCATAAATATCTTTCAAACTTCTGAATTTCTTACCTCTTTCAGTAGGTGTACAAATGCTTGAAGAAGCACTTGAATTTCCTCCTTGTGGTGTGCTTGGAGAAGCACTTTCATTTCTCCTCAAGGGTGTGCTCAGCTGCTCTTTTGTTGGTGTTACTGTTTGGGGATGTATTTCAGCCAACTCATCGTCATTTTCATCATGAGATAAACAGTGTTTAACATTCACTGTTTTCTCTATGCTTCCATCCCAAGCTTCCTCTTCAATGAATTGAACGTCTATGCTCACAATAAACTTCTTGGTGGATGGGTTATACAACCTATAGGCCTTGGATTCCTCACTGTATCCAATGAAAATACATTTCCCCCCCTTGTTGTCCAACTTCTTTCTCAGCTGATCCGGAATGTGTGCATAAGGCACACATCCAAAAAATTTCATGTGTGTGACACTGTGCTTTGCGCCACTCCATGCCTCTTCCGACACTTTGTTCATAACTTCCTTTGTAGGAAATCTATTCAAAATATACGCTGCACAATGTACAGCTTCAACCCAATAATCATTAGGCAAATGCTTTGCCTTTAACATACTTCTTGCCATGTCCATTATGGTTTGGTTCTTCCTTTCGGCTACCCCATTTTGTTGCGGAGTATATCTAGTTGTAAACTGATTTTGAATACCATTTTCTCTAAAAAAACGTAGAAAATATTTAGAGATATACTCACCTCCTCTATCAGTCCTTAAGAATTTGATATGCAGCCCACTCTGGTTTTCCACAAGTGCTTTGAAATTGCAAAACTTTTCAAACACTTCACTTTTGTTTTTCAAAAAGTAAACCCAAGTTTTTCTTGTGAAATCATCTATAAATGTTAAGATATAGTGGCTGTTAGCAAGTCATGGAGTTTGCATCGGTCCACACATATCTGAGTGGACAAGCTCTAAAGGTGCTTTTGCCCTTATGCTTTTCCTGGAAGGAAAACTTTCTCTGTGTTGTTTCCCCAAGATACAACCTTCACAAAGGCTGTCTGGTTTCTCTATCAGTGGTAAACCACTTACCATCCCTTTTCTGTTCAAAAAATTAAGACCTCCAAAGTTGAGATGTCCAAATCTCAAGTGCCATAACCAATTATCATCTTTTCGTTCGCTTTGGAAAGTTTCTTGTGCAACTGCTGCTTTCTCTTCACCATTCTTCAAGTCTGCTCTCATTCTGAGAGGGAACATCCTGTTCCTTGTCATCTTCACTTCATAAATACACTGTTTGCTGGGTGGTTTGTCCATGATGGTACAAACATCATTATCAAAAAAAGCATTATACCCCTTATGGACTAGCTTTCCAATACTTAAGAGGTTACACTTCATTCCTGGAACATAATAAACATCTGCTATGGTTTTCTTTGCACCTAATCTTGTTAAAACATTTACATTTCCTTTTCCCATAACAGAAACTTTGCTATCAGTTCCTACTGTGACTTTTGACTGCACACTTTCATCTAACATAGAAAACATTGCTATGTTTCCTGTCTAATGGTTACTAAAACCGGAGTCTAGAAACCATAA
The DNA here is from genome assembly GCA_034641835.2 of Pinus albicaulis. Lineage (NCBI taxonomy): Eukaryota > Viridiplantae > Streptophyta > Pinopsida > Pinales > Pinaceae > Pinus > Pinus albicaulis. Next base: position 89,241 of record JAXQQM020081815.1, read on the forward strand.
ATCTTCATTCTTTTCTTCATCCATATTACAAGCTAAGAAAAAATTGTTTTGGCTGACATTTTCTCTAGTGAAATTTGCACTAGTTCTACTTGCCATATCATTCTGCTTCTTTCTACATTCATTAGCGTAATGACCATATTTTTTACAATAATGACATTGGACATTGGATTTATCATACCTTTGTCCTTGAGCATTTTGCTGTCCACTTTGCTAGCTGCTGTCTTGGCCGTGGCTGTGACTTTCACTGTTGCACCTTCCATGTGAATGTGAAGGGTTGTTCCTTCCACCTCTGTTTTGGCTTTTGCCTCTTCCTCTTTTGTTTCCTCTACCTTGCCCTCTTCCTCTTCCGAAAGACATCTGTGTCTTAAAGGCATGTTCCAGAGATGAGTTTTTACTCCTACCCAATCTCTGTTCATGAGTCATCAGTGAGGCATGTAGCTCATCGACTGAAAAACTTGTGAGATCCTTAGTCTCTTCTATGGTGGTGACAATCACATCAAATCTTGAGGGTAAACTTCTCAAGAGTTTTTCCACAATTATCTTGTCTTCAAGAGTCTCTCCATGAGATCTTATTTGTGTGACCATTCCAATCACATGAGTGAAGAATGAGTCAATAGTATCTGAATCTTTCATACAGAGAGTTTCAAAGTCTCTCCTCAGCAACTGAAGTTTTGTTGTCTTCACTTTTTCCATACCTTGATAGGCTATCATGAGAGTCTACCATGCTTCTTTGGATCTCTTAGTAGCTGCTATCCTCAGAAACACACTCTCATGCACTGCTTGATATAAGAAGAAAAGAGCCTTGGCATCTTTCTTCTTATTTCTATTCAGAATCTCTCTTTCTGCTTGAGTTAAAACATAAAACTCCGCTTCATTTGCTGGCTCTTCAAAGCCATCCTCAACAAATTCCCATAAGTCTTGGGAGACAAATAAAGCTCTCATAGTTATTGATCAGTAGTCATAATTTTTCCCATTAAAATGTGGGAGATGGATATTTCCCATACCCATACTAGTGCTGGCTCCAGCCATTCTGCACTCTTAAATATGATTCAAAAACACTTGACTGTGTGTTTAAAATTAACTAACTGTATAGAGAAATACCTTTGGATTCTTTTTGTCTGAGTCTTCACACTGCGAGAGAAGCTTCTGCAACAAAGAAATCCTTTCCTTCAGCTTATTTGACCTTCAAATAGCCTGGACTAGCTCTGATACCATGTTGGAATTTCTGAGAATTCCAGAACAAACAGTGGAGAGAGTAATACTCTCCTCTTTAACACAGAGCAATTACTAAAATTCTCACAGGAAACAAAGTTTCAACTCATAAAACAAACTTTTATTCCATAAAAAATGTTGTTACAAATTCTTCCTCTAACAGAGGGATTTACAAAATAGTGACTGCTTCAAAGCATAGTTCACAGAGAAGACCTCACTGTCTCTCAAATAAAACACTTTGTCTTTCTTTGAAAAAATACGCTGCACTGTATTTTTGTTGCGCACTGCTGTGCATAAAACGACTCTATTTTTTATAAAAAAAACATTACTTTCGAACAGGCTCTCGGGCCTTTCTTTTATAAGTGGCATGCACATATTAAAGCTTAAAAACAAAACATATAAACTGATTGGGTCTGCGCTATTTTAAAACATAACAAACGACCATCTAAAAATGCAATTGTGCGATGTCGCGATTTGCGATGTTGCGATGGGATCGCATCGCACATATCTGTGATCAGACATATGGTGGAACAAACGAAAATGCGATTTGCGAAGTTGCGATCTGCGCGATGGCACGATCATGCGATCGCATCGCGGCTCTAACACATCCGTAAGACATTTGAAACTTGGTCATTGCGATATGCGATTTTGCGATGATGCGATTTGTGATCGCATCGCAAATCTATTATACAACGTCGCGTGGTCTATGGGACCCACGGGCCTTCTGCTTTATGGGAGGGCGATTGTTTAGATATATAACATATATATATGTTCGTTCCGCATGTGGAACTTGCCATATCAACAAGACACTTTGCAAGATATTCTTGCGTTTTATCTCCACTACCATTACTCCGCCGATTTAAATTGGCAAGGCTTTAAAGCCTGATTCAACCCTGTAATCAAAGCTGTGCTTGCTGGCATGACTTTGAGTCTTGCATTAAACTCTGCTAATAAAAATCGGCTACTGCCTTGATAAATTATCAAAGGGATCAAAATCCCATTTGCTCTTTACTGCACCTGTGCGCTTTCCAATCCTTTTGCAATTTGTTCAAGATTTAAATGGCAACTGCCTTAGTCTTGGCTTCAATGTGCCGCAATCTTTCACTTCTGCAATTACTGTTGATTGACTTCAGCAGTTGGAATTAATTTCCAACAATGGTTGTTAATTCCTTCCATAGACATTTTACTATATTGGCAGGGATAAATAATATTATTCAGAATATTATTGCCACTAGGTACCAAATCAGATCTCGATTGCTGGTGGAAATCAACATGCACAAAAATGTGCCTTGGATATCTCCTTCTGATTGGGAGAAACAATTGTCAAGGTAAGAAGTCATTTGAGGAGCGGCATGAAAATTCAGTAGCTCAACTCTTCGTCTCGAGTTGCTGAGTTGGTCCTACCAATGCAATCTATCACTAATAAACTAGAGGATTGGAACTATATTTCCCTTATTACAACTCAGGCGCTAACTGGTAAAATGCATGGAGGCATACGCTATCCTCATAAGGGTTGATCAAGAAGTCCAAGTCATCAAATTGCCTAGGCGGCATGATGTTTAAATGATATCGTTATCATCTTATATTTACTTTACTTACTTTATTTTTATTTTATTGTCGAAAACAATTATCAAACAGTTTTCTAAAACAATATTCTTTAAAACCCATTTTTCCCGTAATGGGGGGTTTGTTAGTAGCATGGTTTCTAATTTTGAAGTCTGGTCCTGGCAATTTTTTTCATTTTGTTTTGTCTGTTATACTAAATTGCATATAACCACAAATTAAATGTGAGGCCTGACCTCATTTAGGCATATAGATATTTACTGTTGTGTTCCGATATCGATACTATCATCATGATTGATGAATGATTAACCTTGAATTATAAGTGGCCTAACACTTATCTTTCATTGATATGATTCATGTTTTAAAGTGAATTCAATTCTAAGTGTTACGATTATTTGTTGATATGTTCGTTCCATATTAAAGTCTACGCTGTTTTCTGGAAAATCAACATTTTATTCTTGCGTGAACTTCAGTCATAATATATACTTTTTAACTATTTTTCAGCATAGAGTAGAATTTATATGCCTGCACCTACTGCACATCATGTCTTTTAACTCGAGCACAACGTTATTTTGAAATTGAAGTTTTTATTTTATTATTATTTAATTTTTTCACTTTCCTTGTTTTCTGTTATCTATCACAGTGTATTTTGTGATTACTTACTTCCTCGTTGGGAATTTGACTTCCGAATGGCTTTTCATCAGATGTTTTCCTCCCTATTGTGAATACCACTGTTATCTACTACAACTACAAATACTTATATCTGGTCTAATTCTATCCGCCTATTGAAGATCTATAATTATATTACAGGGTTATCCCCTGTGGTGTACTGAAGACCATTAGTTACACCTAGAGCAGGTGGGATATTTCGTGCTCATTGAATGTGTGCTTAAATTTTTTACATGTGGGAACAATTTGTGCCCCAACAAGGGTTATTCATTTAGTCTGAATCATGATTTTTTATGAGCTAGAACAATGAACGTAATTCGACTGAAGTTTCCATATTTATATTTTGTTATACTTTATAATCTGTATTATGGAAGTTATTCTTGCTTTCTCGTGGCTCCCTCTTGATACTTACTAGTAGATATAGACTTTTATTCTACAAGAATAGTTGGCTGGTTTAAAAAAAGTAATTTATAACTGTGTGTGTGCGTTTACCTTGCCTTAAATTAAAATGTTACATTGAATCGTGATCTTAGCGAGATTTATAATGTGTTCAGATTTTTTTACATTTGTGTCGACTTTTCTACTATTCAGTTCATTTTAAGTCATTTACATTTTCTTCACATTGATCTTGTCATACACATGTTGTGTAGTTCCGATATAAATCTTAAATTTGTAGGCCCTAACTCTTACCTATAGCAATGGTTCTTTCTCTTAGCACAAATATATATTTATTTTTTCTCTGTGTATTGTCAATATGTTCGGTCATACCTATAATTTCATGTATATGGGAATACGAATTCCCACGAATATTTTACATGATTCTTTTTTTGTTTAAAATAACATAGTGGTGTAGTGGTGTTGTGGTGAGCAGAGAAACTCTCTCACCATATTCTTATGAGAAGATAGGTCCTTAAAATTTTAACATGCGCTTGCGTTGTCTTTATCGCTACCAAAATCTAAACTATATCATGTTTAAAAGTTTTTCATAGCCTCCTAAGTATGACGACTACAGTTTATCATATTATGATACAAAATCTAGCCAGGTAGAGCGCCTATCTGCTTAATAATTATCAAGAAACATAATATCGAGAGTAGCTTTAAATCCTAACAAAATTATGTATTAAATTATGAATATTTGTAATAAAGTTTTGGGTGTTGAGGCGACTGAATATACACATATATCACCAAATATTTAACTAAATACCATTAATGTTCTGATGCTAACTTTGAATGCTGACAACATGGTTGCATGTGCCATGCTCCAGTCATCCTACGTAACTTTCTTTCATAATTTTAATTGAACTTGAGTTCCACTTTCGAGGAATTCCTCTCATTTTCCTTTTATAATATAGAGGTAGTCCTTAATATAGATATATTACCTCAATATATCTATATTTCTGAAAGCGAATAATACAGAATACTTATTAGCTTTACTTAGTCCACCCAACATTCCGTCAAACAATAATAATAATAAACTATTAACTAATAGTTTAATCTATAATTTTCGCTCCATAATTTTGACCATTTAGTTATCATGCCAAAGAATAAAATATTCTTACCCCATAAAAGTCACTAGAGTATCAATTATGAACGATATTCATTACAAAGTCTAAAAAGATATTTATATAATAACACTATGTATATTATAGGTTTTAATAGTGTAAAATGATATACAAAAGAATTCTTAAAACATAAAATAAATAATAGCAAGAGTATAAAACCTAAAATAAATATAACGTTAATATTTTATTTTGGATGTGAAAATTAAGATTACTAGCATAATTTTTCATTATATTACTTTTAATGTTACAATACACACACACACACATATATATATAAGTATTCATAAACCCCAATCCATTAACCTTGGGTTATAAAGCGCAGTTCCCTTGACCAGATCTATAAATTATCATGGGCAAAAAACCACCATGCCCAAAATCATGTGCTAAACCCATACATAAAACCATACGTAGGTAAACCCACCTAATATAGGGTCTAAAAGTATTTTCTTAGGGCGTTGTTCCTAGCATAAGTGAAGGGGGCGTTGACCACCCCTCCTCTTACCACCCGCTCCGCGCGTGGAGCTAGTCATGGAAATAATATAACACACACCCAACACATGCATAACTAGTACATAGACCTCGAACAAGAGAAGACATATGAAGCCATCATGACTGCTTGACCAACACATCACCCATCTATTCTAAGAGGTAAACCATGCATTATCATTTATTAGGTCGTAGATTCATTGCTCATTCATTTCAAATCAAGACATGATGGGAACCATACATTATGTTTGTCATGAAACAAATTCATAACCAACATATAGACAAAAAGAATAATGAGGATACAACATCCATAAATGCCACATATAATCTAGTACATTTACACATGAAATACCAAGGAAAGGAATTCTTATTGATGAATGCAAAATCCAACCCGGTCTGGGACTACCACATTCTAACCAGGCCTTCCCGAGGCTAAACCACCTCACCCTCATCAATATAAATCAGCTTTACCACAATCCTCACTGGATCACAAGGCCATAAAAAAGGATGTATGCCATCGGATTTCTCCACCTACATCACGAGGAATTTCCATGTTTCCTAGTCACTAGGCTTTACCACAACCAACAGTTCGATCTAGGGATCACTAGGCCATAATCAAGACACCACCCTCCAGGATTTACCATATATCCCAGTATTCACTGAAAAGGATTCCTAGGCGCGATCAATGGAAATCACCTCTATGTTTTAATGTATATCTCGTCATTCACCAATCAAGGATTCCTAGGCCTACCGAGGCACACAATATATGACTTTACTGCAACCCACATTTCAGTTTAGGGGTGATTACTCTAGGGGCTTTACCCCAATCCATAGTTTGGTTGACGGATCACTAGGCCATGTGTTCTTTCATTTGGAGATCCACCTCACTTAGATTTGAATCCATCCAGTAGTCTAGCTCAACCAAAAAATGAGAACCCCATCAGAGCATGACTATCATGAAATGGAAAGGCAAGGCTGAAGAACACTGTCACACCTTGGAAAATCCATGCCAATGACAACAAGATAATCAAGAACACACATGCATAACCATGCATGTCAAATCTAGTGAGGAAATCAGACGTGCAAATTGATACCTTCAAGTAAACTCGTTGTAGCTGCTTGATCCCACTCTTCCTTGCTTGATCCCTCTTTTCCTTTCATGATCCAAAGCTAAAGTGTTCCAAGAAAAATCGAAGTGTTCAAGAATGAGAGAGAGAGAATCGAGAGATAGTTCCAAAACTAAACCGATAAAAGGTAACAATTGATCATCAAATGCCTTTTTATTAACGTCTCCTCTATCTTCTTCATTTTCCATTATTTTCCCTTCATTTTCCTCCTCACATGCAACCTATGACATTTCACCATCCTTTTCTCCTAAATTCGTTTATTTTCATAAATAAATTGAGAAAATGCCATTTCTTCTTTTCAAAGCCTTTTTTATTTCCTTAGCCATAATAACCAAAATGAACTCCCACACTAGGATTTTTTTCCCAAGCATTAAAATTAGAATAAGTGTCCCATAAATGTGGTTATTTATTTTCCTTTATTAAGATTATTTACATGGAATTTTGACGAGGGTTGCTACACATCTTATCTCCATCAAGGCTCAATCAATCATGTTCAACCATGGTCAACCTTCTTAACCCTCTTCAAATGGTAATGAGACAATTTTTGTATCATTCATGTAACATTAATGTAAAATGAACCATGTTCAACATTAATGTAACAATATAAAAATTGAAAACATTAATGTTGCATTGATATATTAATGTAACATAAATACATTGTTATATTTATGGTTAACCATGGTCAAACTTATTCAACCATGTTAATCCACAATCAACATTCTTCATCCTTAGTCAACCTCGTGAACCATAGTTAACCATGATAAACAAAGGTCAACCATAATATTCCCTTAATCCCGACTCAAGTGTGGTAATAATTATCAATAATGGTCAACTAAGGTTAACCATGGTAATCATTGTAAATCAAGGTCAGCATAGGTCAACCATGGTAATCACTGCCAATCATGTTTAACTGAACTCAATCTCTATAATAATTTTCAATTATGTTCAATTATGGTCAACCATTTTCTCCCTTAACCAATAATGGTCAAACCTCTTCAAACATGGCCATCCTCATCAACCATGATCAATCCCATCAACCCTCTTCAAACATTAATGTAACATTTTTGTAGCATTAATATAAAATAAACATTGACATTAATGTAAGATTACATGGTCGACCATTGTTGGCAATGGTTAACATTTAATGTTACATCACTGTAACCATGTAACAATAGTGAGTCATCGATAACAATGGTAAACCAAAGTCAATCATAAGCTTTCGTCTTAATGCCTAGTCAACCATGGTAATAATTACAATCATGTCAACTGAGGTCAACTATTGACCACCTTAACCAACACTAATTGACCTTCTTCAACCATGGTCAACCTTGTGAACCATGTCCATTTTAATTAACCCACTTCAACTATTAATGCAATCTTAGTTGTAAAATTAATATAAAATTAACATTAATATTAATGTAACATGAACCATTGTTAGTGCCTTTGGCCAACTCAACTAGCGATGGCCATGTAAATGAAGTATTATGCGCGAGGAGGTTTGGAATTCAAATCCCCCTCATTCACAGTGGGTGCATGTAACATCCCAAGTTTCTATGCTTTTCAAGCTAGACATTTGAAAAAAAATCCAAAGGGGAGTGAACCCCAATGGAGAATTATTATGTGGATTTATTTAAATAATTATTAATGAAAAATAAATAGAATGTTTATGTGTGAACTATGAATAGAAAAGTTTGGAGATCATAAATCTGATCCATGAGGATATGGACCAGGAAAGACATTCCCAAAAACCTTTCAGAAAAACCTTGAAAGGAATATTTCTAAATTAGATTGGGAGAGAAAAATATAATTCCCCAATAAAGAGGAATGTAATTGGGAAGAGGTGGAGAAGCTACAAAAGTGAAAAAAGACAGCTTTAAAGGACCGTATTGAGGGCAGCCTAGGAAAAAATAAGAATAAATCATCCTGGAAATTATGGACACAGAATTCAGAAACAGGCTTTGGGAAAGCATGGCTTAAGTAAGCTGCTCCAGAACAGACTGAGGTTGGTTTGTACTTGGGGAGATCTCAACTCGGGGGTGAATTCGGGAGACAAAGAATTCTAAGGTTGGGAGGACTGGTCATAGTTATTGGTATGCACAAATAATACTGAAAATTCTTTTAAGCTTGTCAAACCAATGCTTTATGAAGTTCTAAATTATTATTACGCTTGTTTCATAAAATATTAGAATGATTAATATTTGAGTACCTCATATTTTTATAACCTAAATTCAGTAATTGAACTTTATTAAGTTTAGTATTAGAAGGGGAAGGAATATCAGGAAGCACCTCCCAGAATGTCGAAACCTTTCGCTAGTTTGGATCTGGGGATAAGTACCCTGTAGGAAAATTTCAAATTTATTTATATCAATGATGCTATGAAAAAATATAAGTTACAAGCAGGGTAAATCAGATACTATACTAAATATTGGAATATATGAAAATAAAACATTATATCTGAAATAAATCGTGGCATCATGTTTTAAAAATTGTCTTTAATTATTTATTTGTGTTAAATAATAAGTTATATTGATACATATAACTGTAATGAGTAAGGTTCAAGAAACAGAAGAGGGAATGAATTAGTTTATACCAGGTTTTTAGTTCACTGAAATAAAAACTATAGAAACCCATGTATACACAGGAACAAAATTATTTTTATAAATAAAATAAAAACTATACTTATAGCTCCTTGGTATAGAAAATTTATAATGTCTAGTGTTTATAAACTACGGTAATGATGAAATGAAATATATAGTTTAGCACATAATAAGGATATAAATATTTTCTAAAATGAAACTCAAAAACATGTAAGTCCTAACAGAAGAGAAATAATAATTTTTGTTTTTTGTTATTGATATGCAAGAAGTAAAGCATATATCCCCTCAGAATAAGAGAAAACTGGAAGGAATTTATCAACAAATTTCTACTACAATCCATTACCATACGTTGAGAAAAGAAAATCATTGAAATAAAATTATAGTTTCATCAAAAATCTGCAAGTAGGATGATTGTATTTAAATAGGCAATAAACTATAAATGAAGAATAAATTGTATAAGATGTTGTAATGAGTTATATTGTTAACTATACGACTTGTGAAATGTAGAAAAATCCTAACTATCAAAATACAATAATAATCCATTGAATTTAATACGGGTCCTGAGTCTGAGAACAACCCAGAAATGAAAAAGGTTTCATGAGTGATAATGTCCATTTAAAATACATGCGTATAGGTTACATTAAAAACACATTGCAGTTTCAATTTATCTTCACTGTAATAATACTTTGTAAATTCGAGGTACGTTAGCAGTAGCAGTGATAACCACCTCTAGGAAGGGACAAGAAACTGTAGTATAAATGAAAAATGATACATTCTATCCAACGAAAATGTATAAAACCGACCTGTGAGAATGTGAAATAAATTAGAGTAAAAAATTTTCATATGGTAATGAATAGTGTGTAGGGCGATATGAGACATGAATTGGACCATTACCTGAGTTGTAAACCAAACATCAAAAAGAAAAATTTTAGCCCCAAAACGTTTATCGAATCGAAAATTATGCTATGGACATAAAAACGAAAAGTTAAGAAAATGAAGTTACCTGATAAATCATATGCTGCAACTAACAGGTGAGAAGACTGGCTGACTTCGTTTATGTTGCCAAGAAATTCACACTTCAAATTTCTGCTCTGAGGGTGTGGGGCATGCAAGTTTCAGATATAAAAACCCTTGTTAGTAAACGCAGAGGAAGTGAAATAGAAAAACGAAAAATTTCAAAGGATTCTCGAACATAATTTGATATGTATATATATTTACATATCATAAGTTCTATCAAATATGAAATAGTCTTGGTTTCCAAACTGGTAAATTATCCAACGAAAACTTCCATAGCACATCCATAAAAAAAACCTACAAGCTCTGTCTCATGGATAGTAGGAAAGTAAATAAAAGGGTATACGCCTAAATCATGGGATAGATATATAAATTTCTGGGTGGGAGAAAGACATTATTTTTAAGTTGTAGAAAAGCTTGACAAGAAATTTAAATATAAAGCCATAGTAGATAAACCCTTCGATAAATGCAAGAACGAATGTCTGAGATAAAAGGGTAAGTTACTTACTAGTTGAGTTGAACCACAATACGCTGAGATGACCAAGAAATATTCCTGTATAACACACTGTAGTAAACTTGTGTAGATGTGGAGTGCCTTCCATAGAAACTCAATGAAGAAATGAATTCGAATACAGTAAAGGATTCATCTTAAACCCCCTTTTGTCGAAGGAAACCCTAGAATTATTTCCACCCTACAAGTGGCAAGATCTGCAGAGTTGTATATACGGTCACCAGATCTCTCACGAAAGTCTCGAGGAATTAGAAATGTATCAGGTTGATTCCCCATCCAACGTAAATGTCATTTATGATACTCCATAGTATAATGTAACAAAACCACCTAGAAAACCATGAAACCAATGAAAAGTAGCGTGTTTGAATTCTCATATTCATGTTTACCAACTCCATGGTAAGGCGAATTAAATATGACATTAAATAATTTTACTACGTGGTACTCGAAAGATCCCAGGAGGTCAATTCGAAATCCGTTACAAAGTTCTGGAGATGGATTGGTGGATGACACAAATCAAGTGCAATTTAGTCTTAGGCATTAGAATTATAATTTCAATTTTTATGTGGAGTGATCAGATAATGTCAAGTCATGAAGAAGTTAAGTTATTGGAAACGATATAGGTTTAGTGAGAAAACCTTATGTAAAAATAATTCAAAGTAACAAATAACTAATTAAGGTCGAAAGTTGAGTTAATATACATACATACATATATATATATATATATATATATATATATATATATATATATATATATATATATATATATTATATCATGATTTTGAATTTACAATTAATGGTATATGTGATATATGAAGCTTTGACTTAGTATATATATATATATGGAATGATTGTTAATAAATTTAAAAAGGTTGATGATTTAAATGATTAAAAGTTTAATGATTTAAAGGATTAAAAGTCAAAACGAGAAATTTTCACAATAGATAGGAAGGAGAAAAATTTATCATAAGATTGAAAAAAAAAGGTTTTGAGATAATGAGAGGCATTACAAATGGTATCAGAACCCAAGTTAGAAAACTCTAGGTTGTTTTTGTGCTCATTGTTAGGAGATTATATATATATATATTGAAAAAAAATGTTACCGATGTTGTTTTGTTTAACAGTAAAAAGGTACTGAAACTAAAAAGTCAGTGGCTGAAGAAAATGAGCTCTATGTCGATCTGGGTGGTGGAGATAACACACCAGAGCCCAATGCTCCTTTGATGTCTATGTTGCATAGGATGCAATGGGATATGGCCCAGCTAAGAAGCGAAAATGATAGGCTATCTTTAGCTAGTGAGGAGCAAGAAAAAATGATAAGAGAACTAACTTCGCGGAAAAGCCAAGAAGGTGAAGGTTCCGGAAGGAAGAGAAAATACAGGGTCAATCTCTTAGATGATTATGAGGAAGATGACGCCACTAGACAATAGTCTAGACAGAAGAAGGAATTATAGGGTGAATTCTGGAAAATAAAACCTCCCTCCTTTGATGGAGAGAAGGAGGAAGATGCTGAGGCATGGTTATTAAACATGATTAAATATTTTTAGGTCTACGAGTACGAAAGCGATCTAAGGTCCAGATTAGCCATCTACCAACTGCAAGGTAAGGCTACCTTGTGGTGGGAAGAAATAAATATGGTTCATGCTATTGATGAGAAAACAGTGACCTGGGTAGATTTTCAAGTCAAGCTTAAAAACCGATATTTGAACGAATGCTACTATGATGACAAAGAAAAAGAGTTTCATCAACTCAGATTGGGACAGCTCACCATAGATGAGTTTGTCACCAAGCTCACAAATCTATTACGATGTGTTCCTTACATTCGTGAGGAGAAAGAAAAGGTACAAATATTTTTGAAATTCTTGCCTACTATGTACAAGGAGAAAATAGAGTTCGATAATCCAAAAACAATGGACGAAGTGCTGAGGAAAGCCAGATTATGCTACGAGCAGTTTAAGGGAAAGAGTGAATAAGGGAAGAGCTGGAAAAACAAGAGTGAATTCAAGGGAAAGAAACATAAACCAGCTTATTTGAAGAACTTTGGCAGGAATCATCAGCGAAAGAAATTTAACAAAACAAATGAAAGTCAAATTGCTCAATCTCAAATTCGTTCAAAGAAAATAGACGGGAATAATAAGAAGGAAGGAACTGTTAAAATGCGGGAGCCTTTGATGTGTTGGGGTTGTGGAGAACCTGATATTTTGAGGGACTACCCACACCGAAATATTCAGATGGTTCTGAGAGATAGAGAAGCTACCACAGTGAATGACATAGCAAGGAATATCCCCACTATTAGTGCAGCCTTGGAGAACCGACAAGCAGAACACCAGTCTACTATGGTCGAGATGGAAGGTAAAATTTCTGATCAATCTGTTACAGTTTTAATTGACCTGGGCGGTTCTTTGAGTTATATTAGTCCACAAGGTGTAGAAAAATGTAAACTTAGCACAGAAATGTTTCAACAGTCTTGGTTGGTCCAGTTAGCTACTGAAACCAAATGCAAGGTAGCTCATAAGCTACCTAAAACATCTATTAAATTGAATGATTATCAAACAGAAGTAGATTTAAACATTTTTCCATTAGGTTCCTATGATTTATAGATAGGAATGGACTGGTTAGAAAAGAAAAAGACCATGCTGAATTGTTGGGACAAAACTCTGCACTACATAGATGCTGAAGGAAAACCCTTTATACTCAAAGGAAAACCAAAACCAATCTCAGTAAGACAAATATCAGCCCTTCAGTTAAAAAGAACTGCTAGAAATGGGTATGAAGTATATGCTGTACATGTTGAAGAACTAGGACAACAACCTAAAGAAAACTTGTTGGACACCTTGCCAGTGATTAGGGAGTTTAAAGAAGTGTTTCCGAATGAGATTCCTCATCTTCCCCCCAAAAGGAAAATTGATTTTACTATTGATTTAGTGTCGGGTGCAACTCCAGTTTCTAGAGCCCTTTATCAAATGATCCCCCCTAAACTAATGGAGTTAAAAATGTAATTACAAGAATTGATGGACAAAGGTTACATCAGACCGAGTGTATCTCCTTGGGGAGCACTGGTGCTGTTCGTGAAAAATAAGGATGGAACCTTCAGGATGTGTATTGATTATCTTCAACTGAATAAGTTGATAATAAAAAACAGGTACCCATTGCCTAGAATAGACGACCTTCTTGATCAGGTTAGAGGAGCTTCAGTATTCTCTAAGATTGACTTAAGGATTAGTTATCACCAACTCAGAATTAAGGAGGAAGATATCAGTAAAACAACTTTTCGAACCAGGTATGGTCACTACGAATTTTTAGTCCTACTTTTCAGTTTGACAAATGCCCCTGCCACTTCTATGTGTTTAATGAATAGCGTCCTGAATAAATACTTAGACAAATTCATACTAGTATTTATAGATGACATTCTAATCTATTCAAAAAGTGAGGCATAACATAAATAACACCTTAGAATTGTGTTGCAGACTCTTAAGGAGAATCAGTTGTATGCCAAGTTTAGAAAATGTGAATTTTATAATGATATAATTCAATATTTGGGGCATATAATTTCAGAACAAGGATTGGCTGTTGACCCTGGGAAAATAAAGTCCATTAGAGAGTGGCCAGTATCGACTGATGTCTCAGTGGTAAGATCATTTATGGGGATTGCAGGGTACTGCCGAAGGTTTGTAGAAAGATTTTCTACCTTAGCTTATCCTATAATTTCATTACAGACGAAAGGTGAAAAATTTGAATGGACTGAAAAATGCCAAAATAGCTTTGAACAACTGAAATTAAAACTTACTGCAACACCCATTCTGAAGACTGCAGATCCTGATAAAGAGTTTGTAGTGTGTAATGATGCGTGTGGAGAGGGATTAGGTGGAGTTATATTTGAAGAGAATTATGTTATTGGATATGAATCTAGAAAACTTAATAAATATGAACAGAATTACAGTGTATATGATTGTGATTTAGCTGATGTAATTCATGCTTTGAAGATGTGGCGACACTATCTTCTAGGAAAGAAATTTATATTGATGACAAATCATATTAGCCTCAAGTATTTCTTTACTCAAACAGATTTGAATGCTCGACAAGCCAGATGGTTGTCCTTTCTGAGTGAATTTGATATGAAAATAAAACATATCAAAGGAAAAGAAAACAAAATTGCTGATGCTCTATGCAGGAATTCTTTCCAAGACATAAGTAACATTGGGAGTAGTGCTAGTTTTGACTTAGAATGATTAGTAAAAATGGTAGCAGATCAAGATCCCAACTATGAGAAACTGCAAATTCAAATGCTAAAAAAATAAATTAAAGGGTATACACAAAATCAGAAGGCACTGATTTGTTATAGAGAAAGATTGTACATCCCCAATGTAGACTCTTTGAAAAAATAAATAGTAGATGAATATCATAAACAACCGTATTTAGGACATCCTGGATATTAGAAACTACTTACAGCCTTGAAAAATAAATTATTTTGGCCAAAAATGAAAAAAGACGTGGCCAACAACTTAGCCACATGCATGGAATGTCAACTAGTCAAAGTTGAACATCAACATCCAATTGGCCTCCTAAATCCCTTAACAATTGCAGAATGGAAATGGAAAATTGTTTCTATGGATTTTATAAATGGGTCACCTAGAACAAAGTACCAGCATGACTCAGTGATGGTAGTGGTAGATACATTAACAAAGGATGCACATTTCATACCTGTGAAATCTACTTTTCGGATAGCCCAAGTAGCAAATGTGTTCCTGAAGGAAATTGTAAGGCTACACGGGGTTTCTAAAGTGATTATTTCAGATAGAGACGCCAAGTTCAAAGTGGCCTTCTGGAAGAGTCTGTTTGGAGGCATGGGCACTAAATTGAATTTTATTACTACCTATCACCCACAGAAGGATGGTCAAACTGAGAGAACAAATCAAATTCTGTAGGATATGCTCAGAATGTATGTGATGGATAGGCCAACTATGTGGGAAGACTATTTACATTTAGTCAAATTATCTTATAATAACAACTACCAATCTTCCATCAAAAGGAGTCCATTTGAGGCACTCTATGGAAGAAAGTGCCACACTCCTTTAAGCTGGAGCCAACCTGAAGATAAGTTAGTACTTGGACCAGATGCTTTATAAGAAATGAAAAGGATTGTCAAACAAATACAGAGAAAGATCAAGACAGCTCAAGATCGATAGAAAAGTTATGCCGACAAGAAGAGAGTTCACCGAGAGTAAAAAGTGGGTGACCATGTATATTTGTGGATTAAACTCAAAAAGAGCACTCTGCATACTGGAAATTGTAAAAAAATGGCTCCTAGATACTTGGGCCTTTTGAAGTCTTAGAAAGGGTGGGACCAGTGGCTTATAAATTGGCCTTACCCTCCCATGTTAAAGTTCATAATGTGTTTCATGTTTCTTTATTGAAAATATATGTACATGATCCTGCTCATATTGTTGATTGAAATGTGATTCAGGTGGAACCAGAAGGGGAGTTCCTTCCATAGACGCTTCAAATACTAGAGCGGGAAGAAATTGAACTACAAAACAAAACAATAGCCGGAGTAAAAATGTAGTGGAAACACTTTACTGCTAAAGAGGCTACATGGGAAAGAGAAGCTGAGATGATGGAAAAATAAACATCTTTATTTTCATAATGAACTATAGTAGATAGTCTCTTAACACCAAGGTCGGTGTTTGTTTTCAGAGGGGGAATGTGTAACACACCATGTTTCTATGCTTTTCAAGTTAGACATTTGAACAAAAATCCAAAGGGGAGTGGACCCCAATGGAGAATTATTGTGTGGATTTATTTAAATAATTATTAATGAAAAATAAGTAGAATGTTTATGTGTGCACTATGACTAGAAGAGATTGGAGATCATAAATATGATCCATGAGGATATGGACCAGGAAAGACTTTCCCAAAAACCTTGAAAGGAATATTTCTAAATTAGATTGGGAGAGAAAAATCTAATTCCCCAATAAAGAGGAAAGTAATTGGGAAGAGGTGAAAAAGTTGGAAAAGTGAGAAAGACAGCTTTAAAGGACCCTATTGAGGGCAGCGTAGGCAAAAATAGGAAGAAAGCATTATGGAAATTCTAGATGCAGAATTTAGAAACAAGCTTGGGGAAAGCATGGCTTAAGTAAGCTGCTCCAGAATAGATTGAGGTTGGTTTATCCTTGGGGAGATCTCAGCTTGGGGGTGAATTCGGGAGACAAAGAATTTTAAGGTTGGGAGGACTCATCATAGTTATTGGTATGCACAAATAATACTGAAAAATCTTTTAAGCTTGTCAAACTAATGTTTTATGAAGTTCTAAATTATTATTATGCTTGTTTCATAAAATATTAGAATGATTAATATTTGAGTACGTCATACTTTTATAATCTAAATTCAGTAATTGAACTTTATTAAGTGTAGTAGTAGAAGGGGAACGAATATTAGGAATGATCTCCTAGAATCTCGAAATAATTGGATGGTTTGGATCTGGGGATAGGTACCCTATAGGAAAATTTCAAATTTAGTTATATCAATGATGCTATGAAAAAATATAAGTTACAAGCAGGGTAAATCAGATATTATACTAAATATCGGAATATATGAAAATAAAACATTATATCTGAAATAAATTGTGGTATCATGTTTTAAAAACTGTCTTTAATTATTTCTGTGTGTGAAATAATAAGTTATATTGATACATATAATTGTAATGAGTAATGTTCAGGAAACAGAAGAGGGAATGAATTAGTTTATACCAGGTTTTTAGTTCGCTAAAATAAAAACTATAGAAACCCTTGTATATACAGAAACCAAATTATTTTTATAAATAAAAGAAAAACTATACTTATAGCTCCTTGGTATAGAAATTTTATCATGTATAGTGTTTATAAACTACGGTAATGCTGAAATGAAATAAACATTTTAGCACATAATAAGGATATAAATATTTTCTGAAATTAAACTCAAAAACATGTAATTCCTAACAGAAGAGAAATAGTAATTTTTTTTCTGTTATTGATATGCAAGAAGTAAAGCATAGATCCCTTCAGAATAAGAGAAATCTGGAAGGAATTTATCAACAAATTTATACTATAATCCATTACCATACGTTGAGAAAAGAAAATCATTGAAATAAAATTATAGTTTCATAAAAAAATTGCAAGTAGGATGATTGTATTTAAATAGGCAACAAACTTTAAATGAAGAATAAACTATATACAATGTCGTGCTGAGTTATATCGTTAACTATACGACTTGTGGAATGTGGAAAAATCCTAACTATCAAAATACAATAACCATACATTGAATTTCATACGAGTCCTGAGTCTGAGAACAACCCAGAAATGAAAAAGGTTCCACGAGCGATAATGTCCATTTAAAATACATGCTTACCCATTTTCTGTGACGTATCTCGAAATCGAATCTGCGAAATATTGTACATTTCAGTCTTTCACTATGTTCGCTTTGTTGGGATTTTGTTGTTGCAGGTTCGCCTCTTCCAGCTGGAAATAATTTAGTTTCTTTCATTTAAACCACACTTCTTTATGTAACACTCACAAGCTTTAGGGTTTTCTTTATCGTTTTACAGGCTGGAAAAATGTCTGAAATTCAGTATTCTAAGAAATATTATGACGATAACTACGAGTACAGGTTATAAAATTTCTCATTCCAAGGCATTTTAAAGATTTATTCTCACAAGTTCTGCTCTTAGGTTCTACAGATTAAATTAGTGTTTGAAGACTAAATTCGATTAAAAAATCCTCTTATGTTTGAGTCTCATGTTTGTTGAAGACTAAATTCTCATTCCATGTCATTTTAAAGATTTATTCTCACAAATTCTCCTCTCAGGGTCTACAAATTAGGGTATGAAGACTAAATTCGATAAAATATCCTTTTCTGTTTCAGCGGGGATAATGCTTTGAGTCTCATGTTTGTTTGTATGTTCAGGCATGTGACGCTTCCCCCAGATGTTGCGCAGCTTATTTCGAGGGATCGCATTTTGAGCGAGGTAAGCCTCTGGCCGAATTTAATGCCATTATTTTTTGTGTTATGGTTATCATTTCGTTTAATAATAGGAAAATAAATAGCATGTTGCATCTGTTGGGAACTTAGGATTTAGCTTTCAGTTACAATATTTTAACAACATTATATAAATATTTAACATCAATGTTAAGCATATTTTGAAAAGATATTTAGTATGGGATCTTTCTTTTAAGTATTTTTCTTGCCCAAGATTTTCCCTATTGCCCTAGAAATTCCAAGGGATATTATTGCCTGAGATTTTCTATCGGAAGGGTTAACTTTCCCTATATCACATGGGCTGAATTTAATTAACTAAATTGCATATTTTGCAATATTCTTTTCTTTACTATATGTTCAAAATATTCTGGAATTTGTAACTACATGTATCTTAAACTGAATTTAGCTTCTACATATTTAAAATATACATCATATTTTTGAAATTTTTTAAAATCTACGAATGGTCTTCAATTAAAAATGACTAATTTATAAATGGTTATAAATTAAAAATGACTACCTACACGCAAACTTATTTTTATATTTTAGAGAAAGCTCTACGAAAGTACTCACAAATGAGACTCTCCTTTGCAATTTATTGTGGGATTTTCTGATGTGAGTGGGCTCTTATTTTCGCTCATAGTCGTTGTAATTTAATTCCAACTGCTACACACAGCAGCAGGACAACCAAATTCAACCAAGATGGGATTGGCAAGACAACAAAATTAATTGCTGATGGAAATTCAAAGGACAGTGGCAGCAGCAAGAAATCTCCACATTTGATCTTCATGCAACCAGTCTCCTCTGCAATTAACGATTCACCCACTAGCATTAAAACCCTCACCAAACAAATTTAACACGAGAGGAAATTTACCGCCAGATTGAAAGGGCCACGTGGAGTAAATATATTGGATCACGTGAATTTGGAGGAAATCTGAAAACACAAAATCCGGACCCGAATTTTTATAGGATGTATTCTATGGAGAATTCGCATAACACTTTGGGCCTACGTCAGCATTCCTTTTTGGAACACGAAGATCCTTTACAATAGAATTTGATTTACTTTTTGAAGTCCGTAAAGATTTCATAAAGTTTTAAACCTTGGGTAAAAAGTTTTTGTTTTAATTAAAAGTCACGGAAAAGTTTTTTTTACCAAGGTTAATATATATATGCATTGTAATATATATATTATAAATTTTTTTAACATTTATAATACATATAGGTAATATTTCATTTTTTTTTATGTCCTGGAAAGTTTTAAAAGGCCCAAAAGCCAAAACGAAAAAAAGGGGCCGTGAATGTAATTTTTTATTACACAGCAGTGTATAAAAGGGAAAAAGACAGATTGTAAGTTGTAAGTTTTTACACACAGCAGAGTGTGAAACGAGTGTATGCACAGCAGTGCGAAAGTAAAAAAAATGCAGCAGAGTGTTTTAGAGACAGAGTATTTTCTGTGTGAGACAGAGAAAATTTTTGCTTGGCACTGTGTCTTGTAACAGTCCAGCATTTTGTAATTCCTCTTAGAGGAAGAAGTTTTTTTATTGTAATAGATTTTTATAGTGAATGAGATAGAATTTTTCAGTGTTGAACTCTGTCTCCTATGACTGAAATTTTAATACTTTCTCTGTGTTGAAGAGGGGAGTTTTGTTCTCCATTTTATTGTTCTAGAATTTCAAATATTCCAACATGGTATTGGAGCTAGTTCAGGCTCTTTGAAGGTTTCAAAGAAGCTGGAGAAGAAGAAGAAGAATTGTTGCAGCGTTTTCTCCATCAGTGTGAAAGCCCAACAGAAGTCAAAAAGTTTAGGTATTTCTCAAAGATAACAGAGCTGTTGTTTTGTTTTAAAAGAGTTTGTTCTTTCAGAGAAGGAAAGACAATTTGTTTAAGTTCAGTGTTAAGTTTAAAAGCAATGGTTGGACCAAGTACTGGTATGAACATTGGAAATGTTCCGCTTCCACAATTTAATGGAAAGAATTATGATTATTGGGCCATTACCATGAGAGCCTTGTTTGTCTTACAAGACTTATGGGAATTTGTAGAAGATGGTTTTGTTGAACCGGCTGATGAGCAGGCTTTTAATGCCTTAACTCAAGTAGAGAAGGATTTATTGAAGAACAATAGAAAGAATGATGCTAAAGCCCTCTTCTATTTGTATCAGGCAGTAAGTGAGAGTGTGTTTCCAAGGATAGCAGCAGCTAATAAATCCAAGGAGGCATGGGAAACTCTGAAAGTAGCCTATCAGGGTATGGAGAAAGTTAAGATAGTAAAACTTCAGTTGTTGAGAAGAGATTTTGAAACTCTTTGCATGAAAGAGTCAGATAATGTGGACACATTTTTTACACATGTGATTGGGATTGTAAATCAGATAAGATCCCATGGAGAAACTCTTGAAGAAAGAAGAATTGTGGAGAAAATTTTGAGATGTTCACCCTCAAAGTTTGATGTTATTGTTACCACCATAGAAGAGACCAAAGATCTCTCACAGTTCACAGTGGATGAACTTCATGCCTCACTCATAACTCATGAACAGAGATTGAGCAGAGATGAACATTCATCTCTTGAGCACGCCTTCAAGACCCAGATGCCTTCAGGAAGAGGAAGAGGTCAAGGCAAAGGAAGGGGAAGAAGCAGAAGCCAAAATAGAGGTGGAAGGGACAGTCCTTCACATTCACATGGAGGGAGCAACAGTCAGAATCAGAGCCATGACCAATGCAATAGCCAGCAAGGTGGACACCAACACCAAAATGCTCATGGACAGAGGTATGACAAATCCAATGTCCAATGTTATTATTGCAAGAAATATGGACACTATGCCAGTGAGTGTAGAAAGAAGCAAAATGACATGAAGAATAAGAAAAATGATAATGTAGCAAAAGAGGAAAAGAACCCAAGTAATGTGCTATTAGCTTGCAATGTAGCACAAGATAGAGAAGATAATGTTTGGTTTTTAGATTCAGGATGTAGTAATGACATGACTGGAAACAAAGCAATGTTTTCCAATCTAGATGAAGAAATAAAATCGGAAGTGACCACAGGGACTGATACTAAAATCTCTGTGAAAGGAAAAGGCAGAGTTAGTATTAGAGCAAGAAATGGTGAGCAGAAATTTGTTCCTGATGTATATTATGTTCTAGGTCTGAAGTGTAATCTTTTGAGCATTGGGCAGCTCATAAATAAAGGTTACAATGTAATATTCAAAGATGATGTGTGCACAATAAAAGATATACCTCCAAGCAAGAAAATCATTGCTGAAATTCAAATGACCAGAAATAGAATGTTTCCGCTCAAGCTCAACATTGACTTGAAGGGAAAAGGAAAGAGTATAGTAGATGTAACACAAGAAGCCTTCCAGAAGGAAGAAAAAGATGAAAATTGGTTATGGCACCTAAGATTTGGACATCTAAATTTTGGAGGATTAAATTTGCTACACAGAAAAGGAATGGTAAGAGGTTTACCATTGATTGAGAAGCCTGACAGCCTATGTGAAGGCTGCATCTTGGGAAAGCAACACAAAGAAAATTTTCCATCAGGGAAAAGCATAAGGGCGAAAGAACTCTTAGAAATCATCCACTCAGATTTATGAGGACCGATGCAAACAACATCAGTTTTAGGCAGCAATTACATGTTGACCTTTATAGATGACTACACAAGAAAAGTGTGGGTTTATTTTCTGAAATATAAGAGTGAAGTTTTTCAGAAATTTTTCCATTTTAAAGCTCTTGTAGAAAAACAGAGTGGGCAGTATATTAAAGCTCTCAGAACTGATAGAGGAGGAGAATATATCTCAAAGGAATTTCTGCGTTTCTACAGAGAGAACGGCATACACAAATAGTTTACCGCAAGGTACACACTACAACAGAATGGAGTTGCTGAAAGGAAGAATCGAACCATAATGGAAATGGTGAGAAGTATGCTAAAGGAAAAACACTTGCCGAATGAGTATTGGGTAGAAGCAGCAAACTGTGTTGTGTATATTTTAAATAGATGCCCCACAAAAGCAGTGATGAAAAAAGTTCCAGAAGAAGCGTGGAGTGGAAAAAAACAGAGAGTCACCCACATGGGAGTTTTTGGATGTGTGGCATATTCACACATTCCTGAAAAGTTGAGAAAGAAGTTGGATAGTAAGGGGGAGAAGTGCATTTTCCTTGGATATTGTGAAGATTCCAAAGGATACAGATTGTATAACCCATCCACAAAGAAATTTTTGATAAGCAGAGATGTGCAATTCATTGAAGAGGAAGCGTGGGATGGAAGCATTGAGAAAACAATCAGTGTTAAAAGCTGTTTATCTCATGATGAAGATGAGGGAGATGTGGTTGAAATTAAGAACCCATCTGTAGCACAACCTCCACCAGCACAAGGACAGCAAGGGACACCTCAAGCGGTAGCGAGAACACCCTTGAGAAGAAACGGGAGTGGTTCACCAAGCACACCACATGGAGCAGAATTGAGTGCTTCATCAAGCATGACTACACCAAGTGAAAGAAGAACAAAGTTCAGAAGCATTAGAGAAATCTATGAACAAAGAGAGGAAAATGAAGGTATGAAATCCTTATTTTCTTTGTATTGTCAAGTTGATGATCCTATTCATTTTGAAGATGCTATTAAACGTAGAAAATGAATAGAAGCTATGGATGATGAAATTAATGCCATAGAGAAGAACAAACCATGGGAGTTGGTTGATCTCCCATAATGTAAAGAAGTCATTGGACTTAAATGGGTCTATAAGACCAAGAGAAATGCTGAAGGAAAAATGGAAAGACACAAGGCCAGACTTGTTGTCAAGGGTTATAAGCAGAAGCATGGGATAGATTATGAAGAAACTTTCGCACCAGTTGCTAGAATGGAAACCGTGAGAGCAGTGTTGTCCATAACAACACAAAATAAGTGGAATGTTTACCAAATGGATGTGAAGTCAGCACTCCTAAACAGAGTGTTAATGGAAGAGGTTTACATTGAACAACCTCTCGGCTATGAAAAGAAAGGCCAAGAGCACAAAGTGTGTAAGTTGAAGAAAGCTCTTTATGGGCTGAAGCAAGCTCCAAGAGCATGGTACAATAGGATAGATTCCTATCTACTAGAAAATGGATTTGAAAAGTGTGAGGGAGAACCCACCCTCTACATCAAAGAAAAGGATGGTAAGATGCTCATTGTTGTTTTATATGTTGATGATTTAATTTTTACAGGTAATGATGATTACCTTGTTGAAAATTTTAAAAAAGTCATGAAAGATGAATTTCAAATGACTGACATGGGTTTGTTGAGATACTTCTTAGGAATAGAAGTGGAACAAAATGAAAAAGGGACTTTTATATCTCAAACAAAGTATGTGAATCAAGTTTTATAAAAATTTAATATGCAGGAGTGCAAAGCTGCAATTACTCCCACAGTAATGGGATTGAAGCTGAGTAAGGATGACAACAGCAAGGATTTTGATCCGAGTTTGTATAAAAGCATAGTTGGCAGCCTCATGTATTTGACTACAACTATATCGGATATTATGCATGCTGTTAGTTTAATTTCCAGATTTATGGAGAAGCCAAAAGAAGCACATTGGCAGGCAGCAAAAAGAATTCTGAGGTATGTTAAAGGTACTAAAAGATTTGGTATTTTATATACAGCTTCAGAAAATTCAGAATTATTTGGATACACTTACAGTGATTGGGCTGGAAGTGTAGATGATCGGAAGAGCACTTTCGGTTATGTTTTTCACATGGGTTCAGGAGCCATTTCATGGGCTTCTAAGAAACAACCAATTGTAGCATTGTCTACAGCATAGGCAGAGTTGTGGCAGCTATAGCAGCAGTGTGTCAAGTGGTTTGGATGAGGAGAATGTTGAGAAGTTTGTGCCAAGAACAGATAAAAGGCACAATGATTTATTGTAACAATAGCTCAGCTATTGCATTGTCAAAAAATTCTATTTTTCATAAAAGAAAAAAACACATAGATACACAGTTTCACTATATCAGAGAATTGGTGAACAATGGAGAGATTGTTTTGCAGCATTACAGAACAACGGATCAATTAGCTGATATAATCACAAAGCCATTAGCTGAGAACAGTTTTGATAAATTCAGGAAATGCCTGGGTATGCAGAAAAACCCAGCAGTTAAAATTAAGGGGGAGTGTTGGAATTTAATTCCAACTGCTACACACAGCAGCAG
This sequence comes from Pinus albicaulis, assembly GCA_034641835.2. Classification (NCBI taxonomy): domain Eukaryota; kingdom Viridiplantae; phylum Streptophyta; class Pinopsida; order Pinales; family Pinaceae; genus Pinus; species Pinus albicaulis. The sequence goes on from JAXQQM020081815.1 coordinate 114,150, forward strand.
GACAACCAAATTCAATGAATATGGGATTGGAAAGACAGAAAGATTAATTGCTGATGGAAATTCAAAGGACAGCGGCAGCAGCAAGAAATATCCACATTTGATCTTCACACAACCAGTCTCCTCTACAATTAACGATTCACCCACCAGCATTAAAACCTTCACCAAACAAATTTAACACCAGAGGAAATTTACCGCCAGATTGAAAAGGCCATGTGGAGTAAATATATTGGATCGCATGAATTTGGAGGAAATCTAAAAACACAAAATCCGGACCCGAATTTTTATAGGATGTATTCTATGGAGAATTCTCATAACACTTTGGGCCTACGTGAGCATTCCTTTTTGGAACGCGAAGATCCTTTACAATATAATTTGATTTACTTTTTGAAGTCCGTAAAGATTTCATAAAGTTTTAAACCTTGGGTAAAAAGTTTTTGTTTTAATTAAAAGTCACGAAAAAGTTTTTTTTACCAAGGTTAATATATATATGCATTGTAATATATATATTATAAATGTTTTTAACATTTATAATATATATAAGTAATATTTCATTTTTTGTTTATGTCCTAGAAATTTTTAAAAAGCTCAAAAGCCAAAACAAAAAAAGGGGCCGTGAATGTAATCTTTTATTACACAGCAGTGTATAAAAGTGAAAAAGACAGATTGTAAGTTGTAAGTTTTTACACACAACATAGTGTGAAACGAGTGTATGCACAATAGTGCGAAAGTAAAAAAAATACAACAGAGTGTTTTAGAGACGGAGTATTTTCTGTGTGAGACAGAGAAAAGTTTTGCTTGGCACTGTGTCTTGTAATAGTCCAGCATTTTGTAATCCCTCTTAGAGGAAGAAATTTTTTTATTGTAATAGATTTTTATAGTGAATGAGATAGAATTTTTCAGTGTCGAACTCTGTCTCCTGTGACTGAAATTTTAATACTTTCTCTGTGTTGAAGAGGGGAGTTTTGTTCTCCATTTTATTGTTCTGGAATTTCAAATATTCCAACAATAGTACTAGTTTTATTTAGTTATTTTCACTAAAAAAAATTGTGTCTTTCTGATTGCTGTGTTTTTTTATGTTTTTAGTTGCCAGTTTCTCTATTTTTCTGGGAAATCCTATTTTATTTTCGTTTATTGAACGCGAAAACTTTGCTTTTATTTTGTACCACTGTGTTGGATTATGTTTATGTTTTTTAGTCATGTGGGTTCAATTGTTTTGAAATAACTTAGTTATTTATGCAGAATGAGTGGCGAAAAATTTGGGTTCAACAGTCTCGCGGGTGGGTGCACTATGCCATTCACCGCCCTGAACCGCACATTCTGTTATTCATAAAACCTTTGAATTACCTGCAAAAGCACCAACAAGAAGCACACCAAAGTTGATGACGTGCGTTCAAGCTATGGGTAATTTGAGTATACATTTAGAATCTTAATTCTTATTGGTTACTTGTAATGTTAAAGGATAAGTTTTGGTAATTATCATGACAGGACAATTTGGTTTCTATTATAGCATTGATATTGAAAAATATTACAAAGATATATTATAATAAGTATTCTAAAATTAAGGTTTAATGTGGGTGTACAAATCGCATTTATCTCAATATTTTTTAGAATCCAGCTTAAAAATGGGAAAATTTTTCTAGCTTAAAGACCTGTAAATCATTTGTCCCTTATTATATACTATCATTTTTTCATATAATTGTTTAGAAGCGTTCTCACTAGTTTGTTTTTTATTTTATAATATTAAATTAGCATTCTCACTTTTGATCATGCTTCTATTTTTGTTTTTATATGACAACTTAATAAAGAATTAGTTCATGAAAGTAAAGATGGTTGTTGTAAATAAAGGTGTACAATATTGTCATTATTTTGTAGTTATTTAATTAACAAATTAAAATTCATAAATAAAATTAAAATATCAACTTTAATTATGTTTAAGAATAAATATTTTTGGTTACTAAAATATTTTTCTCTTGGAATTTTATGCTTGACAAAATTCAAATTTTCTCTAAAAAGTCTATGATTTGAGTCTATTTCATGTTTGTGTAAGAATGTCAAAATTTACCACTTGGTTGTATATGTAGATATAAATATTGCATAATTTATGATATTATTTCTAAGTATATGGATCCAAGTGACCATATAATCCTAACTCCTCTTTTATTGGATTCATTGTAAAATGATATTTTCCTTTCTAAGTGGATTGTATGCATTTAGTTTTTATCTATTTCAAGGTGTTTGGTTCATAATATTTGTGTCTTGGAGTTTTTTAACAACAAAATTTTGACGAGACTTATGGAAATGTTGAAGCATATGTGGTTAAAATCTTAGGTTTTTATCTAATATAATTTCAAAGATATGTCCTAATTTTTTATAATTTTTTGGGTGAAGTTTTAGACTCAATTTTTAGAATTATGAGCTGACACAATGAGCAATATGTGAGAATTTTGAGGCAATATAGTGAGCTCATTGTCTCATGTTTTAGAGATATGTTTTAATATCTTTAAATGATATTTCTCTATTGTTTAGTATTTAAAATTGTAGTAGGGGAAGAATACATGAAGTAACTACATATAGTTTCACCATGATAGAAATTGGTGTTGGCATCTATTCAGTAGGTCTTATACAAGACTACATGTGGGTCTTCATCTTCGACTTGGTCTCCCTATACGGGGTCCAAGCCCTCCACAGGATCATAATGGCACTTTTAGGGCGGGTGTTGAGAGAAATGGGTCTCCAACCTTGCAAAGCATTAATTGCCACACAATGGGCTTCTTCAACACCACCAAAATGCATTTTTGTGCCTAGTTATATAGAGATCATGATGTACTTGGACCACATTTCCGAGTCGGATACACATTTCACTCCACATTTGGAAAGTGATCCAAGACCCAGAGGAGGTTGCATCTCACTCGCAGAGACATGGGAAGGCATGCATTGTATTTTATCCCTCATCGATGGAGCATCAAATTGATCTTGAGGCACTTGGAGACCCATGAGACCCATTTGGATCCCATAAATCCCAACTTGGGGTTTAGAGATGTTTTGTAGCATTTGGAGAGCATCCCCTAGACCATAATTTTTGAGGCATTTCCCCTCATTCCTAACAGATGAGGCTTCAACGCTTGCATTGGAGGGAACTTATCATTGGTTATATGGGCCCAAATACAAAGTAAATAATGATTAATGTCTAAGCTATCTTGGTTGTCTTGTAACCAAGGGTATTCACATCATTTGTTATGCTTTAGGGGCTTTCTAATTAGAAATTTGAATTGCTAGAGATTGTATAGATATGAGCGACTCACTCTCACTTTTATCATCATCACTTGGATTTTTGACCTCCTTAAAGGAATTCAAACCTATATTTGTGGAATGTTTTGGAGTAATTTGAATGACTTTTGATATCTAGATATTGTCGCTATAGTTCTTGGAGCTTCTCTTCAACATTATGATGGATGGAAACATTCTTTGTTGTCTTATAAGTGATCTTTAATGCTATATTTCTGAAATTTTATAAATGCATAATGCATGGAATTTATCTCATGGTATTTCATGTGCCCTAAATTAATGAAATTTTAGTGGAACAATGAAGCTATTACAAATTTTGCATGTGTTATGCATGGATAATGAATGAATGAATGTTATTAGGGGAAATAATGAAATTTATATTCCTCGGAACTCCATTTAATTTCTATCAAGGTGTAAATATCTAGAAGTTTTGTTTAGTTATTTCATTAGGGCTAGCGAAATTGCTTCTAGGTCTCCTTGGGGAGCGAAGTGTCTTTATTGAAATATTTCATGACTCCTGACTTCCCAATGGCTAGGCACTGGTCTAGAAATACTAGGGGATAATATTAATTAACAAAACATCATTATTTCACCTTCTTTTTATCTTCCTCTTTCTTTGTCCCTTCAAGAATTGGTAGCCCCTTTAGGGTATGGTGAAAAATCCCTTAGGAGTGAGACCTTTCGAAACTAATCTGAAATTCTCCCACACTGGTGTTTATTCTAGGCATCCTCCAGCTTTGGGGCCATTCTCATGGTCGTATTTCAAGATATTTGGTGCCCTAGACTTCGTACCAAATGGGAACCTTTGAAGTTTCTTTCAGTTGGAGATTTCTTGAAGGTTTATGCTTAACTACTTATTGAAGTACATAACACAAAGACTTTTCTCTTAACTACCCTAACCTTGCATGAGCCCATACTTTCACATACATCAACCATAGTTCTCGTGTAGCTATATATTACAAGGGGTCTTTTGTGGAAATTATTTCTAGCTTCTCCCAAAGCTTGCATCTTTTTTTAGCCTTTTCATTGAATGATTTTTCTTGCCTCACTTCAATCTTATCCTAAGAGTATATGTCACAAGTCAGGGGTATTGGGATTCCTCTCAATGGTGAAAATCCAAGAAGAGAAGAGGACATAATATTTGGTGACAGTGGGTGGGCCTTTATCCTATATTGTTGTTGTGCCCTAGTAGTTGTCATTTTAGGTTCTCGTTTAGGACCCCTGCTAGTTTGTGTGGTAACTAGAAGAATGACACAGGATTTTGTGGCTTCACTCTGCTTATCAGAGCTTAGAGGAAGCATGGTACAAGATTTTTTGGGTCCACTTGTTGATAGGGCCTTGAATATTTGGAGATTCGCTCATGGAGGGTTTTCATTGATTGGCTTATACTCAAATTTGTGGCATGGGTATAATTGGAGATTGGGTCCTCACACTAGCGTCACTATTTTGCTAGACTCTTCCATCAACTGGAGTTTGTATTCCTCATGTGTTTTCCCAATTCCATATTTATCCTGCTTTCAATGATTCAATTTCTTATTGGTCTCCAACTAGGGTTTTCTCCTTGGATTATCTTACCCATGTACTCCTCATGGGTTACCATTTTTTATTATGGAACCCTACCTTTGTGGCAATCTTTCACTGTCATTGATAGAACTTAATACCCTTTCCACCCATGGGCCCTCTCTCCCCCTCCTTGCCTCTCCCTCTCTATATATATCCTATTGATTTTGAAGGATTTCTTCCTTATATTTCATCGAAAATTACTCCTCCACACGAAATTATTTCCTTCATTTATTTTTCTTCTTCCATAACCCCCACATTGATCTCATCGACTCCTCTTCCCTTGATCACAACCCCCCCCCCCCCTTGTAGGAACCAACTCATTCCCCCTAGACCGATCCCCGATCTACTACCTTTGTTCAAATGCTTCAGTTTGCGATGATGGGTTGTGCTCATAGCCATAATTTTATTGAGAAGGAAATATAAAAATGGTTGACAAAGGAGTGGGGGCTCACATCAACCCACTTCCAACTTTCAAGATACTCATAAGAATTTGCCTCATTTTTTTTGAACAAGTTTGGAGAGGTTAATTTGGCTTTGAATAAGGTTTGGAGTATTGAATCCACCCATTTCATGCTTAATAATTGAACCCCTATTTTTTATCCCACTCTAAAGAGAATAAATAATTCCCCTATCTAGGTTCGACTTCTAGGACTAAAAGTACAATTTTGGTTGGAGCAGGCTCTCAGGCAAATTGGAAACAAGATGGGGGAATGCTTGTAGGTCAACTTGACTTGCAAAGTATCCATGGAGATGGAGGTGGTGAGGATATTGGTAAACATGGATATCAAGGAAAAATTATGCGGTGAAATGAAACTCCAACATAAAGGAATCACTTCTCTTCAAACTTTAGACTATGAGGGCATCCTCTTCAAATGTCATAGTGTCACCAAGACAATCATAATGTTATGAACTGTCCACTGAGGTTCCATGGAAACAAAGGAAAGTACAAGCCCTTGTCTCCTAATATGAAAGAGAACGGTTTTGTCCAGAAAGCAACGACTCCTCCCTTCCTTTCTGCAACTATCCTGACCGCCCCTATTGTCTCGATGGCCTCAACTACAGACCTCACTATGATCGTTCTTATGGTAATTGATAGGGCTTCCAAGGAGCACATATTTTATCAGGCACAACTCCACTTAGCCACTACTTCGACAATCTCACCCTCAGGTACCCTCCCTATTTCTCTATATTTAATTGTTAGCTGTATTTTATATTTGGGGAAAGATTGGAATACAACAGAACATGAACTCCTTGTATATTTGTTATTGATAGAAATTATAATTTGTGTGGCTAGGGTTACGTGGTAGATATCAACTGATTCAATGAGTCGTAGATGTCACATACCTTGGATGGGTGACTTCAAGAACAATTCAAATATACTTTCCATTTTGGCTAATAATTGGTCGTGGTTAGCTTATTAGGAAAAAAGGTATTGTAGGGAAACCTTATTCCTTTTTGATAGCATGATTGGATGCTTAGATCAAATTCCATTTGTACATATTGATGTAGAAATTTTATGGTGGTGATAAAAATGTTTTGAAGTAAAAACTTAAAAAAATTATTGAGCTTAGTTAACCCAATATGGGAGTGAAATAATCTTGTTAAAGTTCACAATTCTAAAAAATAGAAGGCAACGTATAAATATCCAAGGTGAATGGTGAATCCATAATTTGAAGGTGTATATGAAGATACAAAGTATGTTAATTACCCTAGATAAATATGTATGGAAAAATTTTTAGTCACATGTACCATTATCTTTTGTTGATTATTATAGCCTTGCAATGAAACACTTTTTGATGTAAAGGGAATTCTTGGGTGTGCTTGATATGAAATGTTGTAGCTAAAAGGAAAATATGGAAAGAGGTTGTATCTCCTCTAGTTGTCCATTGACTCAAGGGTTGTCTAATGTCGAATGTGGTGTGAGAATTCCTTAGATTAGTAGGTATATAGTACAGGACCAATTTTTATGCATTCTATGTCTATAAAATTTTCTTAGAGAATTAGTGGGAACATTATTTGGGTGCATAGATGTCTTGATAGATGGGAGTATGTTCACGAAATTATTTATTGTTCAATGTTTATAGTTAGGTTATCGTTAGGCCATATAGTACAATAAGTTATTGATTATTTTGTGTGGTCCCAATGTTTGGAAACAATGTATGGTTGGTCTCCATTTTGTATGTTGTTTGAGATGAAATTACTATAATTAAACATAATGGTGAAACATATGTAAAGAATTTTCTATAGAGATTCTAGGAATTTTTTACAATGAATAACTACTGGTTGAATATTAAAGTGATGAAAGATGAACTGAAACAATATTGTTTGGTGCCCAGTGTTAATGGTATATATTTATTAGTTGGAATTATGAGTTTGCATTAAGGAGGAAATAATGATGTTTATATATAATAGATATTTTTTAGAGTTTCATACAAAAGAATCAGAATTATATTCTTTATGGTAGCAATGGAGATTGGTTGGAGATGGAAAAAAAATGTTCACCTTTTATTATATTATTGAATTAAAACCAAGACCATATGGAAAGATGAATCCCATCTTATATTTGGAAGAAGTCTAATATTGTGTGTGTATATTAGGTATATTGGTCATTGATGTTTCTGAGCTTGATCTTAGTTAGAGTTGGTACTTAGGAGGAGTATTGTAATAGCATGTGATATTATAAAATATTGTACTTATTGCCTCCATGGTATGATGCATGTAAATAGTATTTAACCATATCTATCTATGTAATATGTAAAGGGAATATCATTGTATGAATCTTCTAATAAGGCATACCCATTATCCATGTGTCATTGACAATCTGGATAAGTTGATTAATATAGTGTGTTACACAACATTTTTTCATTGTCCCTGCAATCCCCAACTCGCACATTAGAGGGTCATTTCTGTGACCAATACGTAGTGTCATGCTTTGCAAATAACATCCTTGCATCCCTTTTGATGAAGGCAACATTCTTCTTGTTGACATTTCCCTAAGCAGAGCTGTAAAAATCCCTGTTTTTGCCTTGGCGCGAGTAGCCAGTTCTGCCCTCGTGCCGATGTGGAAGATTAACACTAGGGCCTGTGCCACCTGGCGCTCTGTCCCAGTGTAATGCCTGCACCAAGCTATTTATGAAATGTTTTTAAAAAATAGAGGCAGAGGTTCCATTCAAACCACCTTGGGGATGAGTCATTGGGAGTGGTTGAACTCAAACAACCATGGGCTTCCTCCTTTAGTTAGTATTTTCCACATCCCTTGGAACACTCCTAAAGGATAGGCCTCCCTTCCACCTTTGTAGGCATCCAAACCTACTCCTTTTCCTCTATATAAACAGGCCTTCTCCATTTATGAAAACTAGTTGGACAAAGAGAATTATACAACTGAAGCATTGAACTAGGAGAATTGAGATATAGTTGAATAACTGAGTTATTGAGAAGGTAGTACAAGGGGGAAATCCATCGAGAGGGCCTTTACCTCGCCCGAATTCCCCAACAAGCTTTGAGACATGCTTCACCCAAACCTCGCTGGAGGAGACCGCGACATCAAAGCATGGTTGTATCTCTTCCTTCTACTTAATAATATAAGTGACTATTGTATGGTTCCCATCTTGTATTTCACCTTTATCGAATGCAATATGCTTAGTCTTCTCTGACTGACTAGTAGATTTTGGATGAAATTAGTATGTGGTATGCGGTTATCATTTTCTTATCTTTGTGCAGGTGTATAAGCACGATAAGCGAAGGGATTGTGACTTGCCAAATTTGGATCGAGAAGTTCTCATCACTAATACGATTACTGACGACAGCATTGGACCATAGGTAGGCTAACGTATCTCATCCTCTTTCAGTCAAATATCTACGAACCTACACCTTAGCATGATTCCTTGTTACTAGACCCACCCTAGGGCTAGAGGGATTGTCTCTGTCCATAGAGAGGATTTACCTACATAACAAGTTGGCAACTCCACTGGGGATCAGTGAGAGTTTCTCTTTGATCTTGTTGGGTCCTTTTTTTGGGTTTTTTGTCTTGTTGTTTACCTTTTTAGTTGTTTAACTGTACTTCAAACCCTTGTTCAGCCCCAGAGTGTCAAGATTGACCTCTGCTTTGTTGAGTATTTCCCTTTTCATTGGTTAACTGGCTTGGCATGGTTTTTCCCTAAACAGTCACGCCGATTGGCACATGTTGCGTTGGTAACACTCGCGCCAACCCCTATTTGGTGATGAATACTGCCTCATAGTCATGCCGACCCCTGTGAGTTTTTGGGTGTGAGATTTTCAGGAGTTCTTGGTTGATTGTACTTGTTTCTGGGTTATTCTCAAGAGTGATTGAAACATTTTGGACTGTCTTAGATTATTAGAGGCTTGTTTTCCTCAGTTGTTTGTCCATTTCTTATGAGTGTGACTTGACATATTAGAGTTTCTGAGTGCCTTAGGGCACTGAGCCTACTGATTGGAGATCGAGTTTCTTGATAGTTGTTGGATTCGTTCCCTGTTTAATTTCTCTTGGTCTCTTTGATCCTGTTGAGTATGTTCAATGGTTGAATGATCATTGCCTTGCTTGTTTGATTTTTCTTCCTCTTACTCCAAACACTGATTACATTACTTGTATGGGTAATTTTGGAGATTTTTCTTTGATTTGAAAAGATTGTAGAATTATTTTGGGTATTGTTGTGTTTGTTTTAGGAGTCATTCCGTTTCAATTTTCATATTCTCTCTCAAGCTAGTGTTTAGTTTTGTTTTTCATATCATTTAGTGCATTGTTTTCTCTATTGCATGAAAAAAAAAACAATATATTGCATTTATTTTTCTTTGAAAATGAAATGTTCCCTCGCATAATTATCATTGCATAAGCTAGGAAAGAGTTTTATTTTCCGGAGATTGTATTAGATGCATTAGTGATGTTTTCGCATGATTTAATTATTCGTTATTACTTGAAATTTTTCTTTCCTTCTCATAGATAGCTTTCATTGAACGAAAATGGTATCCTTTTCCATATATTTTTTTCATTTAGGAAGATTTTAGATCCGACATACGTTAAGGCCTGGAAATCGAAACTTAATACAATATCAACCTTAAAATCTATTTCAATTAACCTAAGGCAACATTGAAACCTAACGAAATATTCTAGTGGTCTAAGTTAGAGACGTGTTCGGGCATCTTAAAACATAGTAGCTGTCATTCGACATCTAGCTCCATACAACACTAGTACAGACTTGTGCTCCCTGTACCATTGAGTATATAAAGGGAGACCCTTATAGGTTGCAATCCTTTTATCCATAGGAAGTCGAGTTTGCCACCCTGTAACCATGATACACCAAGAAAAGCATTTGGGGAGACTACTTGCACGTATGTTAAGTCCTTGGTCATTTATCTTTCAATTGATTACGAAGGTGTATATGGCAGTTCATGGAAACCTGGCATACCCTCTTGCTTGGAATACTTGAGCAAGTCATTTTTGATCTTTACTACATCCTTAAATTTCAAAATATCATCGAGCACTTGTCCTTTCGCACTTGTTCAAAACTGAAAGTGACTAAAGTCATATTTTTCCTACTTCTTGACTCTTAAAACATGAAACAACAAAGTTTTGTTTCAGTGTTGTAAAATAAACTACCCACGATCACATGACCATTAAAAAGTTCTATCACTTGGATTGTTTTTTTTTGCCTCGTTTTTTTGAGTCTTTTCTTGGATCTTTCTTTTTCCTTCTTTTTGAGAAGTAGTCACTGTGGCAGAACCACCAATTTGATTATCCTTGCTCCCTTATAGAGGTAGTGCTTTACCGAACAGTTCATTCGAAACTCCTCAATCCTCTAGGTTTGCTGAGCTTCAACAACCTTTTCTCCCATTGGTCTTACCCCTTGCTACCTGTTCTCCCGCTGACGAGCTAGTTGATTTCAATTGGCCTCCCTCAGGTGCTTGGTCTGGTTTTGGGGATGAGGAAGAGTTCCGTCCTCTTACGTCGAGATCACCATTTTTAGCTATTGTTATACCTCCTAGTCCCCTAGTCTTTTCAAAGATCTTACGGAGGACTCAGACATGGACACATCAGGTCCTATTGGCAGTGATGGAATCCCTGTTTCTAACGAAGAATATCAACTTTTCCCTGAAGACACCATTCAGCTGTCCACTCAATCTTCACCATCGGTGTCACTTCTAGCCGGATATAGGTCTTTGGGTCATATTATTGCTGGTGTTGCCTCCATGGAAACATCTACTCCATCTAGGAGTCCAGTCCTCCAATCGTTAGGATTGTCACCGATGATGCCTACTTCGTCGGTTGCAGTTACATATGTCACAGTTCAACCTACTGTCTGTATGGCTGCATCTGCGCCAATCACTTAGTCACCAGCAGCCTTGACTATGATACCTGGTGGCCCCACTTTTGAAGAGTATCTATAGGCTATTCATCAACAAAAATCTCTGCCACACCATTATGATGAATATGGTAATCTTGTTTATTTGCCTTATATTACTCCTCATCACTATGATGTTATCGGTACCCCCATCTATGCGTTTCCTACTCCCCATCATTACGATGAGCGTGGCGTTCTTGTTTATGACCCTTATGAAATTGTTCCAGAGATTGGGAGGACTTATCCAGTGCAACCCCCTGGCCCACAAGGACATCCCTTTCAGGGAAAACCTTTAGCTCAGTCAGGGTTTGCCATCGGTCCTCAAGGACAACCTTACGGTCTACAAGTCCAACCTTTACAAGGTCAACCTATGGTCCAACAAGGACAACCCCAAGGACCTTCTGGTCAACCTTTGTATCAACCAAAACCTTCTTATGGTCCTCGGGGGAAAATCTATTCGTCTCAGGGACAAAATTTTGTACAATAATTAGGATCATATACTCAAACTAGTCCGAACATTGGGCAACAAGGATAACCCTTTATTCCTCCTCCGGGGAAATCTGGTCCATCACAACCATCAGGTCAACCTACTCAGCAGGGGAAACCTGGTGGCCCATAGCATCTAGTCTAATCTACTTCGCAGGGGAAACCCACTCAACCGGTCCAACAATCGGCTCAATCTGCTCAACAACAATTTTACTCTACCTCACAGCAGGATCCTACTTTTTAGCAGCCTATTTGATATGCTTAACAGCTGGTTTACCCTGCTTATTCAGCTCAACAGGGACCCACTTATAACCAGCTAGCTCAACCCTCAGGCATTTATTATCCTCGCGGTCAATATCGACCAGTATATAGTGTGCCTCAAGGTTTTTCTTATCACCCTCAAAATCTGTTGCAGTATAATCAGCCACAAGCTCATACTTACATTCCATCGCAAAATCCTTTTCCATCTCAGCAAGGACCTCAATTGTATACTCAGAATCAGTATCCTGGTACTCAGTATCAAAAAAATTATTTGTCTTATCTCTCATATCGCCCAAATCCTTCTGAACAGAACCAATGGGGGCAGAATTTTTCTCAAATGCGGTGGAATGTGAATTCAGGTTCTTATCAAGGACCTGCTCTACCTTTTAATCCTCAATTACCATTTATCACCACGTTGGAGTTATTGGATGTGTCAAATTTAACGAATGATCCTATTCTTCACAACTCGTATTGGCCTCCAATTACAACTAATATTCCTGGATATTGTCCAAAATTTGAGGGCAAGTCTATAGAAGAGCCCCAAGCACATGTTATGACTTACCACTTGTGGTGTTCCTCTAACTCTTGGGTTGATGATTCCGTTCGGCTTTGTCTTTTCCAATGGACTCCTACTAGTGCTGCTGCTAAGTGGTACATCGAGCTTTCTCGTGGTATCTTTCAAGATTTAAACTGTCTCGCTATGGCGTTCCTTACTCATTTTCAGTTACCGGTTCATTATGAAGCCGAGACGCATCTCCTCACATGCTTGAAATAGGACCGGGCTACTCATATCAAGGACCATATTCATGAATGGAGGCGTCGTTGTCGCCTGATCAAGTTTGAAATTCCTGATCAGCTTGTTACTCATTGGTTCAATACCTCCTTTGTTAATCAGAATGTGAAAGACATCACCATGGGGGTATGTGTGGTCTAGGAACAAGCCATTGCTCGCGCCCAATACCTTGATCTTGTATACTCTCAATCGGGGATATTGAATGATATTTTGACCGATGCCCCTTGACCTGGAACTTCTAAAGCACGGATGACTCCATCCGTCAATGGTATTATTGGTTCTGTGTCTTAGAATTCATGTAAGTCTTCTTATTCTAAATCTAGGAAGAAAAAATCTAATTCTTCCAATGATATTGCTCCTCAGTCTAGCTCGAATCCTAGTAAAACCTCGGAGGTGAATGCTATTCAGGCTAATCCTGCGGATAAGACTTATAAAGGTAAAAAGAAGGGTAAAGGCAAGGCCAAGGCCGATGCCCTGAAACCAGATTCATCCAAATCTCATGCTGATGATGGTTCACAACATAAGCCGAAGTAACCTTGTCGGATTTGTGATGAAGAGCATTACACCAAGGACTATCCTCGATGGGCCAAAGTGAGTAAATTACTCAAAGGCACTCAAGGTATTCCTACTGTTCTTAAAGAACCTTTTCCATCTCAGCAAACCATTATGGTTGAACAACCTCAGTCATCTATACCATTTGGCTCTCAAGAGTTCATGATGAACGGTTATGCATTCATTTCTATCGCTACTTGATCGAAAGATTATGTAGGGTCACGTCAGGCAACGAGAAAGGAGATCGTTGATGGTCCTCCTCACCCACCTGCTTCTGACCCTTTAGATATTGAAAGGACCAGTGCTGAACGTGTTGTGCAACCACCTTCTAAAGGTGTTATTCGAAAGTCTTCTTATAATCCCAATGCTCGTGCTGCTCAACATTATAGTATTATTGAGGACTTGGCACAGGTCCCTTCCACGATTTCCATGTTAGAAGTACTTCAGATTTATCCATCTCAGCAGAAAGCTTTATTATCTGTGATTGGTGAGATCGATCTTGCTGATACTAGCCTTCTCACTTTTTATCTAGAGAATTTTGTCCCATGACTTCCACACTAGATTGCGCTCATTATACAAGTCGTTATTAATGGTCTCGACATCCACCGAGCCATTGTGGATGAAGGTGTATCAACCTATATCATGTCAGATTTGTGCTAGAAGGCCATTGGCTCTCCAGCCCTGAATTCCTCACCAAATTCCCTTGAAGCATTTGATGGAAGGGAATCAAAACCTTTGGGTGTTCTCGCAAGTTTACTGATTACCTTGAAAGGGAAGACAACCAATGTTGAAGTAGAATTAGTTGATGCGAAACTCAATTACAATATTCTATTTGGTTGCAATTGGACCCATGCTATGCTTTTCGTTCCGTCCACCCTCTTCCATGTTTTGAAATTTTGACACAAGGGAAAAATTGTTACTGTGAATCAATTGTAATTCTTCACCTCTTCTTCCAAGAACAACATTCTGTTTGTGGATAATATCCCTACTCCCTTTGAGAGCATTGGGCCGGGTCTCTTCAAGGATCTAGCCCTCATGGATATTTTCCCCCTTTCATTGCCAATGACTATACAATTCCCTATGATCTCTCGGTCCGATGCCCCATGGATTTTTCCTTCACCCAAACAAGTCTCTCATTTGGGGATTCGATGCCTTTGAGTTCGATTGAAACCGATTATTGTGAACCCATTACTGCATCAGATACTCCACCTTCTGATGGTGCTCCTTTGAACTTGTTTCTTGATGTGTATTCTAAATCCCCTTGGCTCGGCGATTCAGACTCGCCTGATCATTTGAAATAAGTGTTTCCTTCCGATGAAGCCATCGTGGAAACCATGTATCTCAAAGACCTACCTTGGGACGATGGTCATAATCGTTCCTCATTTATGCCTGGCCTCGGGCTATGTCTACATGTCTTGAGCATTCTGCATCTCAAGTCCCTTATCCTCCACTTCAAATTCCAATTCTGACACATGAATTCTTTACATAAGGTAACTTGAGCAATATTACACAGACGATGCCTATTGAAATTTCTGTGAAATCGGGAATTTTCGAGAACATCCATTTTGGGAGTCACTTGTTCTTTAGATGAATTCCAAGTCTACACTAGCCTTTTCTGTGAGTTCCGTGATGTTTACACATGGTCCTATGCAGAAATGCCAGGCATTGATCCTAGTATAGTGGTACATGAAATCCCTACTTATCTTGGTTCGAAGAATTTTCTCCAGCGTCTTCATCCTGTGCACACTAGAAATGTTGTAGCCATTAAAAGTGAAGTTGAAAAACTTCTCAAAGCTGGTTTCATTTATCCAATTCCTTGATAGATTTGGTTTCAAACATCGTTCCTGTCGATAAAAAACAAGGAACTATCCGTGTTTGTGTTGATTATCGCGACATCAATCAGGCTTGTCCTAAGGATAATTATCCCACTCCCTTCATCGATCAGATCATTGAAGACTGTGCCGGGAGTGGAAATTTTTCCCTTATGGATGGCTTTTCTGGGTATAATCAGATTAACATTTTCCTGGATGATCAACATAAGATGGCTTTCATCTATCCTTGGGGTACCTTCACATACAAGAAACTCTCTTTTGACTTGAAGAATGCCGAGGCCACTTTCCAGCGAGCATTGTCCTACGCTTTTCATGACATTTGTCACGTCATTTAGCCTTACCTGGATGACCTTCCATCTCATTCAACTAAACGTAGGGACCATCCAAAACATCTTCGTCAGATCTTTCTTCGTTCTTGACACTAAAACATTCGGCTTAATCGACATAAGTGTGTCTTCTGCGTTGAGTCCAGTAGAATTTTAGGGTTTATCGTATCTAAAGACAAAATTCGCCTCGATCCACTCAAGGTTGAGGCTATTATCAATCTCCCCTCTCCATCATCATTACATCAATTGTAGATTATGCAAGGAAAAGCAAATATTTTACGTTGTTTTATACCGAACTATGACGAAGTAGCTAAAGGATACACACGAATTTTGAAACAGGATGTCCCTTTTTGTTGGGATGAGGTGTCTCAACGATCTTTTGATACACTCAAGAGATTGTTGGTCAACGCTCCTTTGTTATGTCCTTCAAATTATCATCATGATTTTTTCCTCTACTTAGCTGCCGGTTTTAGTACAATTGCCATGGTTTTGGTTCAAGACGATGATGACGGTCACAAACATGTCATTTATTACCTGTCTCGTAACCTTCTTGATCCTAAAATGTGTTATGCTCATGTCAAGAAGTTAGCACTAGCTGCTATCCAAGATGTCCAACACTTTCGTCATTATATCCTTTTGCGTACAGTGACTGTGATTTCCGATTGCAACCCCATGACCTGTATTTTGTATCGAAAATTGTTGGGGGGGAAATAATAGAAGTGGATCATTATCCTCCAAGAGTTTTATTTGGAATTCACTGCTGCAAATCAAAGAAATCACTAGTTTTTGCTGATTTGATTTGTTCCCTTCCTTCCGACTCCACTCCGTCTCGTTCTGAGGACCGTATTTCAGATGATATAATTTTCTTGATTAGCATCCTCGACCCCTGGTGTGGTGATATAATCATATATCTCCAGACTTCTACATTCTGATATGAGTTGACCAAGGATGCCCATCGTCGAATTTGGCATCACTCACAACCTTATCGTATAGTCGGAGATATGCTCTATCGCGTTAGAGGTTATTCTGTACTCTGCCGATGTTTGACCCTCGAGGAAGCTGAGAAAGTGTTGAATGATTGTCACAGTGGTGCCTGTGGTGGTCACATGTCTGGTTACACTACTGCGCAAAATATACTTCGTGCTAGTTATTTCTGGCCTTCCATTTTAAAATACTGTATTGTCGCAGTTCGTAAATGTCATGATTTTCAGATTTATCAACACAACTTGCATGCGACACCTGTTCCTCTTCATCCTGTCATTACTGTTGGTGCCTTTGCCAAATGGGGCATATATTTTATGACGTGTAACCCTCACTCGACCTGGGGGCCTGCTTATATCATCGTAGTTGTGGACTACTTCAACAAATGGGCCGAAGCAATGCCTACACTTGTCGCTGACGGTAAGACAGCTGCTCAGTTCATTTTCAATAATATTATTACTAGGTTTTGTGTCCCTCAAGCCATCGATACCGATCATGGTTCCCATTTTCAGCATTATTTTGTGGTGGAGTTGACATTTAAGTTGGGTTTGCATCACGATAGCTCAACACCGTACTACCCTCAAGCCCATGGCCAGGTTGAAGATGTGAACAATTTTTTTTTCACAATGCTCCAGTGTACAATTGGGATCCACAAATCAAACTGGCATCTCATGTTATTTTCAGCTCTTTGGGCATACCAAACCTCAGTGACGACTGCGACTGGATTCACCCCTTTTCAGTTGGTTTATGGTCTGCAAGCTACTCTCCCAATTGAATGTGAAATACCTTCACTGAAGCTAGCTGTGGAATTACTACCTAATAACTTTCCAGAAGAACAGCGTCTCCTTTACTTAGAGAGGTTAGATGAAACTCATCGCCTAGCTGCTTTGGTTATTGAGGCACAAAATAAGCGAGTCAAAGCTCATTTTGATCAATCTGTTTCCCCTCGTTCTTTCGTTGAAGGAGATCTCATCGTCCTATATGAAAAATCTCATGATAAGCTCGTGGCACGTAAATTTCAACCTATGTGGCATGGACCCTAAATCATTAAACGTGTGTTGCAAAATGGGCCCTATGAGCTTATTGATTATGAAGGTCATCCTCTTGAACAACCCAGAAATCGGTTGTATCTCAGAAAATATTATGCATGAGTCATCCATGTGTAATAGGTGTACATAGGTGTTATTTTCATTTTTGTACATGTTTTTGGGTTTGGTGTTCTTTGTGAGCATTTTCCTGATTATTGGGTCTTTCCTATTGTGCAGATGTCTATTACCCCTTATGTCAGTTTCGTAGATGGTGCTTCCCGCAATACCAAGAATTTGTCTTCTGCAGCCTGGGTAATGTATAATCCTGCTGGTGAGTTGATAGATCTGCAAGGTATTTGTCTAGGACGAACTGCAAACAATGTCGTTGAATATAGAGCTATCATTGAGCTATTGACCAAGGTGATCAACCTCGGCATACACACATTGCTTGTAATTCTAGATTTATAGCTTGTTGTTCTGCAACTCAATAATCATTATTCGGTTAGAAATATGCATATTCTAAGATTGTATTTACGTATTCGTTTGTTGGACAGATATTTTGATTTCATTACTTATCAACATATTCCTAGACGAATGAACACATTAACTGATACAATGGCTAACATTGTATTAGATATACATTTGCATAATTTGTAAAAGCATCATTATATGTAAAGAGATCCATGTGAGGAAATAGATGTATATATATATATATGTATATATATATATATATCTATATATATATATATATATATATATATATATATATATATATTGCATGTTTGCAACTGTGTGCATCATAATGTCAAAAAATATGTGTGTGTTTCTGTTACATCTCGAGACATCATGTCTCGCAAAATATGCAGATAAAATAAATCTAGGTGTCTAATCAACATGATGCTTGTGATAACATGTCACGGCCTGTACTAGCTGCATCAGCAAACAGTGGATTCAGCTGGGAACCCCTACAATGTGTCTCTGATAGGCGCGAGGAACATCATCAAAACATGCATAATTTGGGACTCCTCGGCTGATCCCCTCCAAGTTGCGCACTATTTCGTCTTCCTCGCTGCCCTCACCTTGAGGGTCAAAATTGTGAGGGATTCGCCTCGCTATTGGTGACATGCCGGTAGGTCTCTCTAGGAAAACATTTGCATCACATGGATTTAATTTTAGAACATAAATAAACAAAAAAAATCATAATACTCATAAAATTAAAAAATGGAGTATTACGCAAATCTTCATCCCAATCTTCTCCCTTTTGGAGTGGGAGGTCCGGGTCACTAGTGAGGTCTGTGCTAGATTAGGGCCAATCCTCCACAACAATAAAATTTTGACGGAGCCAATAAAAAAATTCCATCCTCCAAGACATCTATTGGCCACCCCATGCCGTTGGCATCAGTGCTGCCCATCGGGCCATCCGAGGATCTCTCGCTGGTAGATTCAGAACAATGACCTCCTGTAGCTGAAAAATTGGTAATCATTCCAAGAAGAATGATACCAGGATGGATCCATAACCAAATTGTTTCAGTTTTGTCTTCTTGAATTTGCTTAATTGACGCTTCATTTTTATGGTCACCACCTCTGCCTAGTTGAAGAGGGTCAGAGCCATGTAGTCCACAGCAAGAAGCAACTGTGCCTTTGTTGCGTTATGCGGTGCTTTTGATCCTGCAGCTCGGGTGATGGGATGCAATACCATGCATAGTGTCAAATATGGAATAGTTTGTATATCAACTTTCCCACTATTGGTTCCTTTCCGTGCTCCTCGACATACCTGTCTATCACCATGGACATGTTTTCCATGCAGGGTGGAGTGCCGGTTAGGATTGGTGCTGCACCTCTCTGTGATAATCCTGTGATGAAGTGCACGTCAAAAATATCAATCTCAAGTTCTTGATCCCGTACGATGAAATTCTCTTGACTTTCGTCCCATATATTGACTAGATATTGTAGCAATTCTGGTTGGGCTCGGAGGCATGGTGTGAGGAAGATTTTTTTCAAACCACAGTTTCTGAGGACTTCTATAACTCCCTTATTTTCCATTGCTAACTCATGTTCTTTACTATGTTCCCATTCTTTCCATTCAATAACCATTTTTCTCTTTTCTACTTGCAAACACACACATATGAGTAGCATTAGTCAATATTCATCCTTAAAATTGTAAATAATTGGGACATTTTGTGATTATTATTTCTTGAAATTCATTTTCATCATTAGCGCGCCCTAATGTTAAAAATAGGGCAGTCAGCGTGACTCTGTGCCCGAAACCCGCGCCGACCGTGCAGCCCTAAATTTTAAAATTTCTCCCCCCAAATTCAAAATTGAAAAATGCAGGAAGAAAGGAATAGCTCAAAATCACAAGAGGGATCTCAGCTCTTACTTGGAGTTGACATATTTGCGATTGATGTACTGAATTGGTTATCGTCACTGCAAGATTGCAGAGTAAAATGGGTAAAAATTTCTCCACAAGAGGTAAAAAGTGAAAAGTACTTATTTTTTACCATTTTTGGCATTTTATAACTTTTTCACAACCATAATTAGGTTTTAAGGCATGTTTTCGATTATTTTATTGTATTATTTTCGAAAAATACATTTTACACATGTGTCTTGTGTAGCAAGAGGTTTTTCATGCGATAATGATGAAGTAATGAGTTTTATAATTTTTTGGACTTGGTAAAAACACAAAAAATTCATTACTGCAGTCATCTTCAGCCCTTTTCTGACTCTCTAAAATTGAAAATATTTCTGAGATGCTTGTCTTTTTGAAGTCGTTAAATGGATGCGAAACGATATCTACCCAATATATGTTTACCCCTTTTTTAGGTTGGGATGGATTATTTACGAAAAATGAATACCTTAGCCTATCGTGACTAAGCGGTTCTCTCAGACATAGTTTTATACCTTTTTGGATCTGTGAGACTACCTACGAAGAGGGACTGCTAGAGTTTTATTTTCTGCCTTCTTTTCAAACTCTCTAAAAATGAAAAGATGTTGAGTTCTTCCTTTGTCAAACTTGTTAAACCCTGATGACATCGGACTTCGTCGCCATGACGTTATTCGAGTTCCTCCTTCCTAGGGCTCGTAAAATGTACTACGATGGATTTGTCTGAAGGAAAAATTTATAGTGAAAGCATATGCTATCCCCTTAAAGATTGTTTTCAAAAAATAATTGGGGTACTCACCAAAAATGGTGGGATAAAATGGAACTAGATTTTAGTTGTGTTGGAAGTATGTCGCTCTTGAACATGACACTTGTTTGCATTCGTGTCAGGTTGGGGACATATCATTTCATCATTTTTTCTTCCATGGGTTTGGGTAATCTATTTTGACCTCTCATTTTCTCTTTTCCACGTCATCATGACCTTCGATCCTTCGATGTCAAATACTGCCAAATCCAGTGTCGTGCTGCTGATATATTCAAGAGAAGTTCACCTCTACAGTTTTTTCAACCTCCCTCTGATTCTCTATTGTTCCTGATTCACAAACATCATATTCCTCTGTCTCGTGTCGATGGTGTGGGTAACATTATGGTCCTCCTTTGACTAGGTCACTTCCTGTCGACTTCAGCTCATTATCCAAGAATCTGATCTAGAGGCTCCCTTCT
This sequence comes from Pinus albicaulis, assembly GCA_034641835.2. Classification (NCBI taxonomy): domain Eukaryota; kingdom Viridiplantae; phylum Streptophyta; class Pinopsida; order Pinales; family Pinaceae; genus Pinus; species Pinus albicaulis. The sequence continues at coordinate 135,217 of JAXQQM020081815.1, forward strand.
GGTACCTTGGAGCCTGCATGCCTCAATGGCAGGTTCTTCGCATTCGACGCAAGGTCTACATCATTGGCCTTCGATCAATTTAATCTGTGAGTGTTCGATGCCATATCATTGTTCAAATTTTTTGGATTGTACCTTTCGTACCTTGAGAGCCATTATCATTATTGGTGGTTCAACTCGCGTCTTTTAAAAACTTTCATTATTGGCTATTAATCAAATTATTTTCTTGCATGTTCGACTTCAACTTACATATTTGCATGCTTGAATTTGTACCGCTCGGATCGAGATGGAGCACAAGACCCTAGGTTTTGTCTGATAAAATCGAGGCTGCATGTTCTTTGTGGATTATCATGATTTATTACACGACTCTTTGATTGGATGGTTGTGACAATACCTAAGTCTATTTGTTGATCTTTACTTCTGGATGGCTGTGACCATACCTAGATTTCAGTTTTTATATACTCTATTATGGATAGCTACGCCCATGCCACATGTTCATGTATTAGAGATATCAGTTTTATTTGTAATTGTAGGTTTTCCGACATCGGTGTTTGGTTTGAACACGTTCTCATAAAGCATTTCGCCCCTCCCTCTTCCTCGGACCTCATGCTTTAGGGGGCATCTCTTACACAACATTTTTTCATTGTCCCTGCAATCCCCAACTCGCACATTGGAGGGTTGTTTCTGTGACCAATACATAGTGTCATGCTTTGCAAATAACATCCTTGCATCCCTTTTGATGAAGGAAACATTCTTCTTGTTGACATTTCCCTAAGCAAAGCTATAAAAATCCCTATTTTTTCCTTTGCGTGAGTAGCCAGTTCTGCCCTCACGTCGATGTGGAATATTAACACTAGGGCCCATGCCACTTGGTGCTCTTTCCCAGCATAATGCCCGTGCCAAGCTATTAATGATTTTTAAAAAATAAATAGAGGCGAAGGTTCCATTCAAACCACCTCAGGGATGAGTCATTAGGAGTGGTTGAACTGAAACAACCATAGGCTTCCTCCTTTAGTTAGTATTTTCCACCTCCCTTGGAACACTCCTAAATGATAGGCCTATAGGGATCCCAACCTCCTCCTTTTCCTCTATATAAACAAGCATTCTCCCTTTATGAAAACTACTTGAACAAAAAGAATTATACATCTGAAGCGCTGAACTAGGAGAACTAAGCTATAGTTGAATAACTCAGTTATTGAGAAGGTAGGACAAGGAGGAAATCCATCGAGAGGGCCTTAACCCCATCCGAATTCCCTGACGAGCTTTGAGACGTGTTTCGCTCGAACCCCGCTGGAGGAGACCGCGACGTTAGAGCATGGTTGTATCTCTTCCTTCTACTTAATAATATAAGTGACTATTGTCTGGTTCCCATATTGTATTTCACCTTTATCGAAGTCTTCTCTAACTGACTAGTAGATTTTGGATGAAAATAGTATGTGGTATGCGGTTATCATTTTCTGATCTTTGTGTAGTTTTCCAAGCAAGATAAGTGAAGGGATTGTGACTTGCCGAATTTGGAGCGAGAAGTCCTCATCACTACTACGATTGCTGATGATAGCAGTGGACCACAGGTAGGCTAACTTATCGCATCCTATTTTAGTCAAATATCTAGGAACCTACACCTTAGCATGATTCCTTGTTATTAGACCCACCCTAGGGCTAGAGGGATTGTCTCTATCTGCATAGAGGACTTACCTACATAACATAGTGAAAATCCTCTAATAGAGTATGGGCCATGTGCCAATTGAATTCTATACAATTGGATTGTGTTGGTTGTAAACTCTAGGGGTCATGATAACCTAAAAGCCTAAAGTTTCCTATACATTTAGGTGGAGTTCCTTGATAATGTGAATGTACCTATACTCAAAGGAGATCTTAGTGGGTGGGTAGTCGCAATATTTAGGTACCCATGTAATTTTGTGTATTTCCACTCCTTTTTGTTAATGTCTAAACAATCAAGGAATGAGACGCAAATGCCAAGTTAGATTATATATAATTTATTGATAAAGAGTGTTTTTAATTCATTGAACAAATGGAAGATGCAAATTAATACTTACCTAACAAAGATAAATAGATGTCCAATAAGGGTGAAATTTGGGATTATTAACTCCTACCAATAATATAGAATATTACGTGATGTTTATGATCATACATGAAAAGTTTGTGCTTTGTCTATGTACATATAATTGTGATGTAGAGTTGGTATAAACATGTGTATTCTTCTTATATGTTTTTAGGAAGTTGTTGGATCATGGCTTGATGATATAGTTTGGACAATTTTTTTTTAAAGTTAGTGCATAATTGAAATTTCCTCAACACATTTTCAATCTGCCAGGATAACACGTCCATCTCAAAAAAACCTCTTATTTATTTATATCCATACTACTACATTGTTAAATAAATTGAACACACACAATTTTGGTGTATAATATATGTTAACTCTCTTATTATTTAGATTAAAATTTCAAATATTAACTTATTTTTATTTTACTTTTAATTTTTTTAAATATATATCAAGTAAAAAAAGAGAATTTAATATTACATGAATTTCATTCTATCACATGCATAAACAGGTTATTAATTCATCGGTACCTATGTGAACCCATGAAAATAGAACTCTATGGTTAGGTATATCATGCTTCAGATAATTTTCCTGGGTATTGCACAAAAAAGCCATGGTGGGAGAAATAAAAAGGAAATTATTGGGGTAGGCCCAAAATTCACATGGATCCATATGTTTATTGAGCAGGTTCACATTAACATATTGATGTCACTTTTAGAGATGGTGTGCCAATTACCCTTTATAGAATAGAGATTAAAAATGTAACCACCCAATGGTTCTTATCTCAAGTTATTGAGATGGTGGTTTTCCATCCCATCCACTAGGGTTCAAGTATCTAATGACTTGGCCTGTAATAGTAAGGCTAAAAGGATAGGTGTCTCGTTGTAGTCTGGGATCATGACTCTAGTTTCCTGTGGTTTGGACATCTGGGTTCTAGGTTGAATTATGATTTTATGATGTATGTGGCTTATGAGATGTTGCATATATTTTGGAAGGTTGCAATTTACCCATCTAAAAAAAATAAAAATAAAACTTAACCACCTATAGCTTTTTAGCCATTTTATGGAGATGGAAAAAAGAACAAAATGTCATGCATGAAAAATAGTATGTAGGTCTCTCCATAGTGAAAGAGACACGTGTAGACAGAAAATAATAGAAGAAAAAAAAAGTGCAGATGATATATGGTTTCTTGTAACGGTGTAAAGGTCAAGAGTAAAGGTGATATATGCATTGTTTTTACCTACAACATCTCCTCCATCTACTTTTATCATTATTTTTTTGCATTGCTTGACACCATGGCTAGTTTTAATAAGTTAAAAGATTAGAAATGTAAATGCTATAACAACCATACTACAATTTAATTGCATTGGAAGATTTTTTTTATATCCCATTAGAAGGAAAAATAATCTTTTACTTTCCTTTTTAATTAACTATATCACTTTTTGAAACCTTCACATATTTGGTCAATTCATGGCGATCGATAATTTTTTCCCTCCTATAACCTACTTTGACCTAGTTTCAAATCCTTTCTTTATGCATTGATAGTTTTTCTCTAAACCTACTGGTGTTCCATTGCAGTGAAGCCTAGTAGAGTAGGTGCCTCATTTTTTCGGTCCTCCATAGTATAAATGATGCATATGTTGGGGTTTCTAACACCCACAACATCAGGTAAGTAAAAGGAATTTGATCGCTCCCTTGAAAATGTAGTGCGATGAGAAGGGAAATTTTAGAATGGACCAAAGGCCTCACTACTCTTCAGCTATTCAAAGGGTCTATTAGCATCATTTTGGTCTAAAGTTGGGCATGTCAAGGGAAAATATTGATTTTAAATCTAGGAATTATAGCATTGCTCATGTTAGGATAGCATCTAAATTTTTGATGAAAGGTGTTCTCTATTTGGTTGCACATGATTCGTTTCTTTGGGTTTTCTGATGTGTTCAAATTCTCACCTTGATGGGCCAATGGCCCTTGTATAATGGGCATCGATGAAGCTGGAAGAGGCCTTGTTTTAGGTCCCATGGTGTAATGATGCTAATATTATTCAACTTCTTACCTTTATAGAAATAACGTTTTTTACAAAATGATTGGAACTTTAAATTTGTTATAGTTTTGAAAGACTTATTTGTTGTTGTGCTAGTCAATTGTATCAAGAAAGAACTCAAGTATACTTATATTCTTGTGAATAAATAGAGATAGTGTTTTAGTAATAGTCTAGAAGTTATAAAAAATTAGTGGTTATGAAGCTAACGCTTTTTTGAAATTTCTGTAATGTCATATGTTCAAAATGATCACTGTCTTGGTTATTTCATCCACATGCCTTGTTGAAGTTAGTTTTAGGTCTGGTATGTGTTGTACACATTTCAAGAGGAGAGTTGAGTGAAATATAGAGATTATTAGCCATTTGATAGCTTTAGAAATGATATTTACATCACATAATGGTTTCATTACAATAGCCACATGAATGATAGTAGGTTCAATGTTTGATGCCATACCTTCCAATCAATTTATTTTTCCCTAATTTTCAACCATATTTGCTATTGTTAATTTAAATTTTTTGATTAAAATTAAGAAGATTCCAGTACTTGTTAGTATTGTATCCTAAAGAATATTAAGGCATTGTTAGTATGTTAGAACCACATGCCATTCAATTCAAAAAAGTGTAGCATGCCATCTTGTATATCTAAGAAAAAAAGAAAATTATAGACAGTGTTCTCTTAATTGCACCTTGGAGTGTGTTAAACCTTATTTTGGAAATAGTGAATGTAGAGAAATAAATCACAAATGCATGACTAAAAATTTGATGAGAGTCTTGGAAAGAAATTCTACATGTAGTAAAATTTTTGTTTGTGTTTCAAATGCGCTACCTTTAAGTTATCAAATTAGTGTTATCAAAGGATAGTAGATACATGTGTTGATGATACTTATCACAATTTTAAGATATTGAACGATAAAATTTTAAAACCATTGTTATGAGGACTGTGTTCATTTAGTCTTATTTGTCTTATTTTTTTCCATCATATCTATACATGAAAATACAAATTCAGGGAAAAATATAAAAAATGAGAGTTATTATTTTCCAAATTATCAATTATTTTTTCTAAGATTCTCTTGAAACAAAAATAATTATTCAAATTTAAAGTGCACTAAAAGGATTCATCATGGTTTCATTGAATATGAATATATATATTTTTAAATTGTCATTTGTGCTTGTAGAATGTGGTATTTACCATGTTTCATGTGAAAGGGTTTTTATTCTTGGATTATGACAATGCTAGTAAGATGTGGGCACTTTTTACCCCATGATAATTTTTGCAAGATTCATGTCCTGTGTGGACATAAATAAGAATTCAATTATTACCTCCTGAACTAAAGCACTGATTTTACTAGGTGCCAGTAATGTATGTCAACTTATGATGTGATTGGTCCTGACTCTCAAAAGGTTACTGCATCAACTGTGCATCAATTTATTATTATGGTAAATAAGTTCTCTTTCATTTCTAAACTAGTTGTCCTATATTTCAGTGGCTATTTTAATTAAAGTTATAATCATATATTGTATCTAAAATTATGAGTAGCCTAGCCTAGTATAATTAAATATTGAGGGTTTCCTTCTCTTATATAACTAATGAGTAATCTGACTAAAGGTAGTTCAACATTCAAAATATTTTTCATATGGATTTATTTGATAGATACGTTTAATCTCTTCATATTTTCCATAAAAATCTTATTGATGCACTCTTTTACTTCTTTAGAGGGCATCTATTGTAATGTCACCACCCACAGCTAGGTGAGAACACTCACAACAACCCCATAATTTTACCATTTCACTTAAAACCATAGCCAAAATTAAACCAAAAATATCTATACAAAGTAACCAATTAAATTTAAAAAACAAAATATAAATACAAATATATTCATAACCTAACCATAACACACAAATTGAGAAAAAATAACCGTAAGATTACATAACCATATGTATATGTAGTGGAATGAACATAAGAATTGTTTTGTATTACTCATCTGTGAATGTTTTTAACTCACTGTGAACCTATGCCATTACACCTAAGCATAGACCACATTATTTATTATATTTCAAGAGTCGGTCACCCGGGTTGAAACTCCTTGGGAAAGGATAACTGCAAAACATACAAATATCATGGCTAAGATGCCAACCAAATAAAAAAATTTCTCCAGGGCTCCAGGAACCCTTCACACTAATTTTCCAGGTGCTAATCTAACAACCCTGCTAGTATAGGGCTAGAGGCATTCTCCAAGCCATAAATAGGGAAAAAAAAAAATCAGAGAACTAGGCTCTCGAAACTAGAATAGGGGATCACGTCATAAAATGATGCATCAAGTTTAATACAATTAAATTAATAACCACACCCTGGCCAGTTCTAGAGTCCAACCCCTAGGACTCCCCAACCATCAGCCACATAGACTCAGTTTCATCTACTTTAATACACATATTTATCTTTTATTTATTATTATAATATTGAATTATAATATCATAATTCATACCATGGAGTCATGGGCCCTTCATATGCTTTTGGTCTCAGTCTGAAAACAACCATTATTTTCTTATTTATATTCATAATTAAAAATTTTTACCACTTCAAATATATGCATATAAAACATAACAATGCAGAAACACTAACCCCAACACATAAATATACATCCATATTGGTGTATTGCCCCAGAAGAAACTTTCATGTCACTAGCATAATAATTACAATCATCATACCCATTACATAGGTGCACTACCCTTAATCAAATTCATAACTTGGCCCATTTCTCTAACATGTGGATACAAAAAGTCATGCTGAACTCATAATTCATAGGCTCACCAATCAATGCATATCATACATAGTTATTACATTAATCATTCAAGGGTGGAACTAGGGGTGTTGCAATCCCCTTCCCCTTAGAATAACACCATCCTCAGTGTTCCTTTGTCTTTATCAATACACACATACTACCAGGTCAATGATGTTCACTACTTCTATAGTTAATTCTCTTCATGTCTCATAATATTCCTTCGATTTCCTCGAGATACACCTAAGGTATTAGTTGTTTAGCATATACCTACAACACTCAACAATTAGAAATAGATGTTATGGTCATGTTTATACAGCTACTATTCTATCTAGAAGAATTCCAATTCATAATTGAAGCACATATATTCATAAAAAAAGAGAAGGCAACCAAATAATTATATGTATAAGTATTCTTCTTGTTCCTAGTGATCTCAAATAGCCAAGGTGCAAACCCCAACAATCTCAAACCTACGGACTCACACCTCCCATCCACCTACATCCAAGTCGTCTGCACAACCCTATAAGCATCCTAGCTATAGACTCACGCCCCCCATCCATCTACATCCAAGTCTCTTGAAAACCCCTAGAAGCCTCCAACCTAAGGACTCATTCCCCCATCCACATGAATCCAAGTGGCACACCCCTTCTCTACACCTAGCAGTCTGTTTAGTATCGTGCTACCATCTCTAGGATGAATTATTGTTGAATAGGGACATTCCTTGATTTTGTGGCTCCAGGAGTTGTTGTTTCTCTTTTGGGGCCTTCAAGTACCCTTTAAGTCCAAGGGAAACTCATATTTCTCTCATCCTTATCATTTTGTTTGTGAGGTGGATGGTCTTGAGTACCTGCATCGTTGATAAAATAAAAACTGTAATTAGTGCTCATGTTTACACATCACATATAACACAACATATAACTATCATTCTACATTGAACATCACAAACATTATCAACTTACACTTAAACTGCATACATACAAATTACATATTTTCCAATATACCTACTACTGCATAGATCAAATATAACATTTCATATCAATCAAAAACATAATTTTTTAAGAAGTTCTCCTATTCATGCCATCTCATATCATGGAATTCAACAACATGGTAGTCTTACTTCACAAATTTTCCCATTACTCACTTCTACCTTACTAGCTACCTACATCTTATAGTGCTACTACCATTCCTTGGTATATTTGTAGCCTTTTATAACTATAGGATTGTGTTGATTTACATATTGTCTTGAAGAAAGAAAGAGTATATGAAATTGTTTACTTACATAAAATGTCATTGAGGAAAACCAACCTTGTTGTGAAATATCACTTCCTTTAAAATAGGCTACAATGAACTCAATGGAAAGTTATATGCAAAATACAAGGTATAGAACACACATGATATTATTAGTTTTATTTTTTGTTTATCAACATATACATCACACACATCAAATTCAAGTAGAAGAAGATGGTATTAATAGCATGAGATTGAAGAAGAATGACATTTTTCAATGAATATAAGTTGATAACTTATCCTGAGCCATGAGGATAGTGTATTAATTTGAGTGAAATGTTTAAGAGCTCAAAAAATCATAGAGGCGTTATGTTCTAGGCGATTATGAGTTTCCTAAAGATCGTTTTGTTAAGTAGTGAACTCAAGCTAGTACTTGCGGGAATTATTAGCAAGTAATTGTATTGATACTTTCTTTATTCAAATGTTTCGGCTTGATTTTGTGTAAGATTATCAAGGCCTTGAAAAAATACTTTCGCCATTAAGTAACAGTTTATGTTGACCTAATGAAAAATTCACTATGTTTCTAATGCCATCCGTTTTATTTTGAATGTTGTCTCATTAAGATGATATAGTGTTAGCCACTTCAATGATTTTATTTTGTGTCTACGAAGTTAATTTTTGAAGGAAACCTATGTCTTCTACTAATATTACATAGAAATTTTGAATATTATCCATACTAGTATCCATAATATTATGCATATCAAAAAATTATTCTTGCAACTTAAATTGAGTGCCAATTATATGATGAGATTGCTAAAAAAAATAGAATTGGACAGATCTATAACATTTTTTCTTTATCTTCTACAACCTTTGACTTTGAGACAACATTTCTTCCTTAGAATCAATAGATTCTAATAAATTACGGTTTTCATTAGAGTGTTGTAGCAAAGAATCTAACTATTGTTGTATTTTATCCAATTGATTCAGTACGTGATGATTGGATGACTTCAACTCATTCACAACCCTCTTTTTCTCTTTCTTGAATGCATTTCTCTAAAAGTCATGGAACATATCATTTTCATCAATGACGAAGAAAAGATACACTTTGTGGGAAGAATCATCTAATACCTTGAGACATTTCAGCATAAGAGTTGAAGTGGAACACTGTAAAAGTGGGCGCCTGCTTGATTTACTCTAAAAGAATTGAGACATATACCATGTGACTCTTGATTTCTTCTCCTCATCATTCATGATATGTTTGCAATTGGAATATATTGACGTAAGCCTTTTTCCAACATGAATTAGACAATAACACTTTATATTTCTCTTCCAATCTATTCCTTGCACTATCTGCCAACTCCTTGCCCTTGATATTGTCAAGTGCCTCAATTTCAAACTCACTACCATATGGATGTTGATATTCATATTTATGTTTATATTCATTTGGAGTGCTGCTTGTTATATTACTCTCAGAGTTATCATCATCATTTAATTTTGGTAGGTTATGGTTATTTAGGATGCACAAACACAAGAAAAAAAAATTCTGAAAATCTGATCCATTGGTTTTCCCTTCCTCCATCATGTCTAATAAAATTAATTAATAATTAAAAAATTGTTAAATAACATTAAAATTAGTTGTGGTTTTCACACGTCGGAGTTACAACCGCATAAAATGCTTCCAAAAGAAATGGTCAATGGAGGGGATATTTAATTTTTTCCTTAACTTCCTGTAGATAGATATGGTGAAATATAAAACTGGTCACTTCAAGCCCATAATAGATATGGAATTGTTGTCATAATTCCTGCTAGAAGGTCTATAAACAATAATCCTAATTGTTGGACATTGGGTTCCATGCTCCCTGTGTGTTTCGCGGCATGGACTAACTGACTCTCATGGATCCTAACTCTATCAATTATAGTAGAGACTAACACCTGCGGGTTCTGGTCTAACAACAATCGTGATTCCAACAATTGGTATCAGAGTGACAGGTCTCGAGTTCAAAACTCACCCAGCTCGCGTTGGGGGGGAGATTGTTGGACATTGGTTTCAATGCTCCCCATGTGTTTGATGATATGGACTAACCGCCTCTCATGGATCCTAACTCTCGTGATTGTAGTGGAGACTAACGTCTGTGGGTTTTGGTCTAACGAAAATCATGATTCCAACACTAATTATTAGCTATAACTGGCTAGTAACTATCAAATCTTCACTGGTGGTTGATATGGCTTATAAAGTGCTCAAAAATACCTATAAATTTCCTCCAATCATGGCTTAAATATATGTCAGCAGTAATCTACAAAAATAATGAAGAATATCCTAAGGAGGTGATCCAAATCAACTTCTATCCATGGATAATAGACACTTAACTAGACTTCCAACCTTGTCATCCACTGTTGGAACATGCGTTATTTATTTTCTAGTTCAAAGTAAAATACTAAATTGACAACAACTAGTAGAGTCAATTCTGGACCTTCATTAGATCAATTTTAGTGAGAAAACTACAATCCATAACACATAGAACACATATAATCAGGCATACCCTTCTTGAGAACTATATTATGATTTCAAAACATTGTATATCTACATTTCACCCATGTGGCTCATGAACTTGGAATGGATAAGTATTTCAATTATGTCAAATTAAAATAACTCCAGAGGTAATTTTCTAGGCTGATCCTTAAATTTCAACAAGAAATCCCTTGTGTGCTTTCTATCTTTGAGGCCTATTGCCTTTGGTACAACCATTTCTTTGCATCATTAGATATAATGGCATATTGTTTTGTCGCTATATTTTGGGTAGGAAATTCAACTACATCTTCCCACTTATCTAGTTCTTTCCGACCTTCCTTATCGGAGTCATTGATAACATTAACAACAAGAACAAGTAAAGTAGGTGCATCTGGATAACTTGAATCTTTCTACTTTTCCTCTGGTTCCTTGTATGATTTATAAAATTCACCAGCTGAACTATAAGGATCAACTTTGGCCAAACATTCCTTCCTCTTCTTCTTCTTGCTATGAGCCCTCTTTATTCCAACACAAATGGAGGTTGTGGATACAACCTGATGATTGGTAACATGATGGGTACTCTCATTCTTTTCAATAGTATCATGGATTGTATTCATATGATTTCCCCTCAAATTAGCATTACTTTTTTTTTTCAACATGGTATAGTACTTCCTCAACTTTAAATTCACTAGGAAAAGAGGGAAATTGTTCATACATTTCCATTGCTTCTCTGCAAATGTCACCAGATTCAAAATACAACTCCATATCATGTGCAACTAGTTTGAGATGATAAGGGTCACCTTTCCTAAATATCACAATAATTGCAGTGTTATCTTTGTTCTCCTTTCTATTGACCTCAATCTGTGTCAATTATTCATCCATAAATGGAAAATATAGGTCTTCAACACTTACATATGAGCTCAAATGTTTTTTCACATGGTTCATCAAGATTCATTCTTAACTTAACAACTAAATGTAACTCCTAACCTTTTATTTCCCTAGCCTTTAATAAGTTTCAAATTTGATTCACAAATTCCCACATCACTGACAATGCCATTAGATTTTATGATTTAATCAAATAAAGAGATATTTTTATAATATGATTAAGAGTTATAAATATCTTTGGTTTGACTTTCATACCAATAGATAACCTGAATCTTGATTACAGGAAAATTGTTTCCAACATCTAAGTTTTTCACAGAAACCCCCCCACTAGGGATTTTAGTTGTGCTTTTTATCTTGAAATTTTTAAAAATTACATCTGATTTTGCATCTTCTTGACCTGGTATTTAGATACTTAATTAAAATTTATTAAAAATTTTAGTGACCTTACCAATGTCCATATGATTTACATATTCATTAGTCTTATTACTCGCTTCATACTCATCTCCTACAAACTCATACACAAGCCGTAAGAGTCCATTAATCCTTTCTGTTGGCAATGTTGATGTCCCCACATTTCATGAGATCACATCATTCGTTGAGCTCCCTGATTGATGTAAAGTTGATTACCTGTCATTAGAAGATAAGTAATTTCCAAAACGACTTGAGAAAGAGACAATATAAATAGAATCAAGTTATTGATTCCATGTTGTAAAGGCAATGGAGGAGGCACACATTGGGCTAATGGTAGTATATGTAGCATTAGAAGATACAATAGTTCTTATTAAAGTTTTAAATAGTAAATATTGTGTGAGAAATTTTTGTATCAGATGCACACTCATGGTTTCTAGGGATGTATATAGATGTGCAAATAATTGTCCTAGCAGTGAACACAAAAGAGGATTTACTATTTGTGGGCTAGTTTAGATTTTAAGAATATAATATTTTTGAAGAAGAAGATGCCAACCAATATGGCCCGACTAGTCAAAAACTATTACATGAATCGACTTCTATAAATTCAAATATAAAGTGCAAATGTCAATGCCTTTAGTTATGGAAACAACTAACTCCATGATTAACTTGCTAGTACATTCCATTCCATCTCTATATCTACTTGAGTTATTCTCTCCAACTCCAAAGCCACATAAAATTTGTAACCATCTCTATCTGAATTTTTCATTATATAGGTTTGGCTCCCATTTCAAATTTCCAATTTTTTTTTCATGTGTTGTACGGAATTGTGATATATGGATAAGCCAAATTCCCTAAGTGTGGTTTTTATCACTTAGAAAAACAGAGGAAATAATAACTATTATTTTCTCTAAAACAAGCTGATATACAGAATGGGAAAGGATCCTACTTGTGATTATTTCTCTTCTCCTTCTCTTTCTGTTGTTGCTATCATCGCTCTCAATCCAACTCAAGTCACTAGATAAATTCCTGTAAACACAAACAGAGAAAAAAAAACAACATACAATATACAAATATATACATATCTTACTAAAATCAAACCGATAAGATCTGAAATACATACATCATTCAAGAATACATTGCATAATAAATAGAGACATAGGTATGGGAAAATGAACAACAATATTTATTAAAGAGTAGGAGGGGAGTATTACAACCAATGGATCGATTTGTCTTCAACCTGCTCCAACATCATTCCAGCCTCATCACATCCAACATCATCTCAATAGCATAAGTACTTTCACTCTCTTATCAAATGAGAATCCAACAACATAACTTTTTACAAAATTATTCCTCCATATCACTAGGATGAGTACTCAATTTATAGGGAAATTGGTGGTATTTTGTCAATGAATGAATTTCTAATAATAGGCAAGACATGTTTCCAAGTTTAGAGGTGTTAGATGGACACTTGGATTCGAGGTATGACACCTATGGACTCTTCTAGAAGGCAATGGCCATGTGGAGATTTCCATAAAAATGAGAATTCTGATCCGAGTTGACCAACACACCTTTGAGTGTCAGGAAGTGCAATGAAGTGCACCCTTGCATGAAGGAATTGGCACTACAACATAGTTAGTCCCTTGTAGATGAGCGTTGGTGAGTTAGTGGGTCATATAAAATATACTTCAAACCTTTGAAATCTCACAATAGAGGCCATGAATGAAATTTTCTTCACTTAGGGCATATAAAAAATGAAATATAAGGGGATGATAGACCCTATTTCATTGGTCCTACGGATGATGTCTAGTTTGACCAAGTCTTGGGGGAGGATGCCCAAATTCACCTATAATAGTTGCCCCCCTAAAGCATGAAGTCAAAATAATAATAGTATTTGGATGAGATGCTTTATGATATGATGAGTAGGAACTGAAGAAGATGGTGACTTGCATCAATATTGCAATACATTACATCATGATATATTTCATATTGGTCATGAATTGTTGATGGAGGCATTCATTAATTCAAAAATTCATGTAAATTTAAATGTTTCCCAAAAAATACATGCCTACATATATAGGCCCATGTTCAGATGACGATCTATATGTAAATCCATCATACATATGATATGTACAAAAATCCTGAAATCACACCCTGGAGGGATGAAACTAGATCTGGGGTATTCTTATGTTGTTCATTTAATCATTTCGGTACAAGTCTAACCATGCAAATATATGATTTGAAGTCAAACGTGGGAATACATCGTCTGATTACCAGCCAATGATGTGAGCTGTTAACAGACACGAGAAAACCACCATTGATGTTAATTTCTCTCAAGGTACTACAATAAAATTTGTAAGGCATGAATAGATTATTTGATGTCGAACACCAAGCAAAATATCTTAGTCAAAGGTCTGGAAGCAAGAAAATTGTCAATGATGTAACAGGCCTTAGGGTACTGGAAGATGTTTCTAAGTAAACTTCCTGGATGATGAGATGATGTTTACAGGAAGAAAAATTATCATGAAACGAGAGTTATTGATTTCAAAGACAAAATGTGACTTTATATAGCAATGTTTAGGGATAACTATCATGGAAATGAAGGTTTATGAGTTATGAAGAAGGATGAGGATTTTAATGGATGAATTTTCTTGAACATATTGGCGACACTTGAGATGAGTTGGCGGTATTGACCGAAAATTGAAGTGAAGGTATGATGAACCATAGGTATGAATTAACCATCAAGAATATTACCCAACCCAAATGTCACGATGATGGAGTGAAAGTGTCATGTTCTAGAGTGACCTTCTACCATAAACTGTTTTGTTCTTTTTCGAAAATTTTCCCCAGTTATTTTTCGACTAGTATCTCTTTATTTTTTAACAAGTTTGAGGAGGACAACATATTATTGATCTATAATTCAACCCTTCGGGAAAATCAATCTCTATTTAATAATTTAATGAGTCTAGTGATAAATGAAACTCGATTCTTGTCATGATCAACAAGTCTGTCACTATTTTATGTTTTAACGAGTCTAACGACATTAACATCTCGATCCTTTTTCTTATTTAGATAGTTTCAAAAAGACGAAAAAAGAAAACTCCATGAGTCCTTTTTCGTAAATTTGTCGCTTAGGTCCAAAAAAGTGTAATATGATACCTAAGAAAACCTCGTATCCATGTTCGACTAAGGTTTTCCTTTTTCGTAAATAATCTATCTCAGTCTGGAAAAGGGTTAAAATTATACTGAGTATATTTTGTTTCATTTACTTTTACGAGCTCCAAAAGAGAAGTGCTTGACAATATTTGCACATTATCAGAGTATGAAAAGAGCTAAAGAAGACTCCGGGGGTTCCTTTTTCGCTGTTATCGAGGGTCGAAAAAGAGATAAAAGTGTGCTTCAAGTCCTTTTTAATTTTTATCAAAGCTCGAAAAATAAGCATAAAAGTATGCTTTCTGGTCAAATCATTCTTGAATAATTTTGCACGACTAATCTATTGTATCAATTGTAAAACTTGTTCAGAACACCATCAAATGGATCAAAAATACCTGCTTCATAGAAAAAATGAATAAAAACCATACTCACAGCATTAAATATGTTTTTAAATAACCAAATTGACTAATTAAAAGAGTTTTTACCATTCCAGAGTTACCATTTGAAAAATAGGAGATCTAAACCAAATTTTTTCCCTAAAATTTAGTAGTTGATTCCGACAGATTCTGTGGACAATTTCTCTTGCCATTCGATTTAGGTTGGAGCTATGAACATTCTCTTTCTTTCAGTATCATTTTCATTGCATTTCATGGTAATTTTTTATGGTTTTGAGCCCCTTAGGGTAAATCTACTATGCTCAGAGGGTAACACACCCTTGAATGTCGAAAGGTGCATTGCAATGCACTGAAATTGAAGGCCAGATGCACTGCAACACTCTCTTCCTTGGCCTGGGGTGCGTTGGGCACAATTTACATTTTATTTTTTTTGTATGCCCAAAATTTCCCATTTTTTTGCGTGAAATGGATCCTAATGACGCATATGATTGTGTTTTAGGTATTCATCATATCAAAGTGACGATTACATGGATGGAAAGATAACATGAAGAACATAATATGATTTCCCTAAATGATATAGGTATAGTAAGAGCCCTCAGAGATTGTGGGTTTCTAAATTTTTTCACATTGTCGGGGATGAGGCAACAAATGGAACTATTGGAGTTCCTTCTTCGTTCATGGGATCCAGTACTACAGGCTTCTCACATTGGGGAAAAATTGGTCCCAATATTAGTGGAGTACATTTATTTTCTCATAGGATTATCGAGGCGAGGTTCTCCCATTTCTCTTTTAGGATCTGCTCCTGGAGGAGAGACAGTAAGAGATTACATACTGCAGCACTGTCATCCAGGGAGTGAACCAAGTAAGGACGGGAAAATAAACATCTATGATGTATGTGATCTGTGTTTGAGGGCCATCCAATTTACTATCTCAAAGCTTGGTAGTTTTGCTACACTACATGTGGCAAACACATCATACATGGAGTATGCACTGGAGTGTTTAGAACGAACAATATTTAACTGGGATGAAGTTTTCCTCTTTTAGATAAAATAAAAACTGACCAAGGAAAAGGGATGAAGGAAGAATAATTTCAAGTTTGTCTCGATCCTGATTTCCTTCACCTTAGAGAATATTCCATTGATGCAACCCCATCATGTTACACTAGGTATATTTTTCCCTAGAGACACCCAGATAAAAATATGGGTAGAATTGATGTCTAGAAATGCTGGTCAATCGACCATCGTATTATCTACTGCATTATTTTCTTGCTTTAGACAACAGATGATCACCATAGATCAATATGCATATACATGCATAGATTTCCGAGGGGACCCAGACTTGATTCTACCAGACAACTCTCAATGGGGTGCAATTGGTAAGAATTTTTGGACCATGTTTTTTGATTTTTTCTAAGGTTTATACATTTTTTTTATTTTTATGTTTCCCAAGACTAAACTAAAGTTTTGATATATGCAGATGTGGGCCAAGTTTGACTAGTGGGTCAGCTAGAACAAGGAACAAATGAGTCAACAGAGAGGGTTGTCGGGAGAGAAGTCCTTCGGGATTTAGATATGAGTGAAACTCTTGATGAGATATAGCAACATGTGGAGGGATTGACTCTTTGGATTATGGATTGATGGATCGAAGAGTTACCTATGAGACTGCAATGCCACACTATTAGCGTTCCTAACCATTGGATATGGTTATTGCGTAGGATAACCAGATTAATAGCTTGTTATCACGAGCATCACTAGTTTACTTTGACACTTTGCATACGTTTTTAGGTCAAATGACCTATGCGTCTTGGGAACAAATTTTATAAAAAAGTATAACTATCTATCTATTTATTTTTAGTGTTTTCTTATGTTTATTGTGCAATCCTATTCAATTATGTGATGTGAATTGAAAATATGTCTTTACATGCGTTTCCATTTTCTGTTTAAAACATAATTCACTAAGGAATTAGTTAATGTGTTCAAGTTCCTGGAAATGTGTTGATATTAAATATAATCAAAATGTCTTTCCAAAAGTCGAACTCTTAGGAACATACGATGCAATGTTGGGTTTCGAATAGTATAAACGCTAATATGTTTCAGTACAACACGTTGAGAGTCTAACCTAATGATGATGTGGTTAATACCAAATCGAATGGCATCAGAGAGAAGTTCGATCAACGTGCTATATTCAGTGATCTTGTTTTTAGATTGACCGATACAAATCGCTTGAAAACTCACTAACTGACTGCTTGGAGCGAAAATGGCCCATGCTGCAGATGATAGATTCTGTGTACTATGACTAGCACCATCAACATATCCAACGAATGATTCCAAAGATTCAGACATCTGCGATGAAATGTAAATATGATTACCAACTTCAAGAAAACTCTAGAAAAACAAACTAAGATAGTTAAATAAAATAAAAATCATATATACAATATAATACAAAATTTTACTATGCTCATGTCTAAGCAATGTAATGTTTCAGATACAACCCATTTCAGGGCTGCAAAAATGGAATTTCATCATAATCTACTAACTCGTAGGCACCCTTAGCAAGAAATCTTTTTAAAATATAGGGGCCATGCCATAATGGATGAAATTTTATTGTAACAATTACATCAACTTCTTGATCATAAAGTAAGACCAGGTCACCCACTGAGAAGATACATGGCTGGACATGATGGTCGTATTGTGCCTTAATTCACTTCTTATGCATTTCATTGGTCAGTGCGGCTTCACAACGTGTTTCATCAAGATGTATGAGGTTAAAAAGATGTGCTTCTTCAGTAAAGGTGTCAGGTAACAAGTCAAAAACAAGGTTTAATGACGATATTTCACATTGGATAGGTAATATAGCTTCCAGACCATACACCAATTGAAAAGGGGTAAATTTGGTTGCGTATCTCACCAAGATTTGGTATGCCCACAAAGCCGAGTACAAGATCAAATTCCAATTTCGTTTATAAACTCCTATCATATGTTGAAGCATTAGTTTAAGAATCTTGTTAATAGCCTCCACTTGTCCATTGGATTGTGGATAATAAGGAGTAGTACTATCATGTGACAATCCTAATTTGGTAGTCAACTCATTGATCATGTTATTGCAAAAATGCTTACCATGATTTGTGACTATAGGCTGTGGAACACCAAACCGTGAGATGACATGATTGAAAAATAATAATGCAGTTGTTTAGCCTGTGTTGTTGAATGTAGGCATCGCTTCATCCCACTTGGTAAAGTAGTATATTGCGACAATAATATAACCATGCCCCCCAAAGGAATAAGGGTTGCAGGTCTTGATGTCAATGCCCCATTTTTCAAATGGTCCCACAACTATAACACGATGCATCAGTGCTGGCGGTTTGTTGATTTTATAATCAAATATCTTGCACACTTGAAAACTTCTAATTGCGAGGATGCAGTCGCAAAATATTGCAGTCCAAAAGTAACCAGCGCAGAGTATCTTCTGTGCGGTAGTGTATCCAGACAGGTGTCCACCACAAGCCCCATCATGAAAATAATTTAGAACCTTCTCAACCTCGTTATGAGTGAGGCACCTCCTTAAAATTGTATCAACACCATGACGATAAAGTGTATCATTGACGATCAGATAATCTTTGGCTTGGTATCGAATACGTCGTTGTTGAGAGCAGGAGGTATCGAGCTGAAAAGTCTAGGTTTGGAGATAAATGATAAAATCCCCATACCAAGGATAAGATGATCCGATCACAAATAAAGACCCATAAGTAATTGATGGTTCTGATGTAGTAGTAGTACTATCAAAGGGAAGGTCATAGAGAAGCTCAGCCAAAACCAAAGACTTCTTTGACTTGGATTTTATGAATTCCATATCAAATTGCTGTAAAATGACGATCCATTTTGAATATTCCCCCCCTAGCAATTTACATGACAAAATGTATGTCATGGGGTTGCAATCCAAAAAGACAATGGTATTTTATAACATGATATAATGGCGCAATATTTGGACAAGTTGAATGGTCGCCAAGGCAAGCTTTTCGATGTATGAATACTTCACTTTCGCATCATTGATATTACAACTCAAATAGTATATCATATTTTCTATCCCATATTCTTCTTGGACCAATATCATAGCAATGATTGTATCAGCCGCAATGATATATAAGAAATAATCACTCTGATAATTAGGGGGATACATTAATGACCCCCAGACAAGTGTATCCTTGACACATTCAAAAGAATCTTGTGCAAAACTTATCCTAATGGAAGGGAATCCCCCTTTTCAAGAGATAAGTAAATCCTTTAGCCATTTTAGCTTAGTTTGGTATGAACCTCCTTAGGAAGTTAGCACTTCCTTGAAGTTTCTGTAACTGAAGTAAATCTAATGGCACAGGAAAATCAAGAATGGCCTGGACCTTAAGTGGGTCGATTTGAATTCATTATTTTGAGATTAAAAATCCTAGCAAGCAACTAGAACCAACAAAAAAGAGACATTTTTGTGGATTAAGACGTATTTTGTGGTGTCGGTAGCGTAGAAATATAACTCTCAAATGCATCAGGTGATCAGTCCAGTTTGGTGAATGCGCATGTAAATAATCTAGATAAGGTTGAAAAATGTTGTTGATGTCAATGAAATCATAATCCATTGCTCTCTGGAATGTTTCCCCAACGTTATTTAAACCAAATGGGAGTTTTCGATAAGAGAACCTGCCCCAGGGACAAATGAATGTGTCTTATATTGGTCCTTTGGGAGGATATTGATTTGATTGTAACAGGAAAATCAATCCATGAACGAAAATATTTTACATCCAGCACACTTGTCAATAATCTAGTCGATAAAGGGAGTAGGATAGTTGTCTTTTGGACAAGAAATATTGACATCCCAATAATCGATGCACAATCTGATTGTCCCTTGTTTCTACATGATAGGAACAATGTTGGAAACCCAATAAGTAAGCATAACAAGGTAAATGAAATTAGCACACAAACGTTTTTTAACTTCTACTTTAATGGTAGCAACCTTCTTCGGGTGAACAGGACAAAGGCGTTAACGTACCAGTCTGACATCAGGGTACATTTTAATGGTGTGTTCAATGATACTAGTATCTATGTGTGGCATTTCCTTGTAAGACCAAGAAAATATATCTTGAAATTCACAAAAGAGATAGTGATAAGTTTCAATTTCTAATGGATAAAAAGACACACCATCGTGAATGTTTTCTACAATGCCGGGTTTGGTCGAAATATCGATATAAATGGTTTCTTCAATATTTGATGAATTTTGTTTCGATTCGATTGCATTAATGGGAAAATAATTTGAAAATAAAATTTTGATCGATGGGTGATATAGTTCAATAGAACTATTTTATTTGTAATCTATAAGATGGGAATGATGATGATGATCTTGCAATGGTTCTCCCTCTGGCACCATGGATTCTCTTGTGGCCCTATAATTTATAATATTGGTAAGAATAAATGATAGAGGACAACATCAAACCACTTTGGAGTCCAGGACCTAGCCTTCCTAGACTGAGAGAGGGCTCTCTCTATTTCTGATCTAATATTTCCTTAATATTATGAATGTTGATGTTAGGCTAGTTACAATGATGGTGGTATTTGGTTGTTTTGATTGATTTTGTTGGTTGGATGTGCATGTCTACAGGGACTAGTCCATTGGGTTATGGAGTCAAAGGCTGGATTGGCACATCAACCTTAAAGAGCATCACAGGGCAAGCTAACTGTGTTAAATGGATCTTAAGAGTAGTATGAATTATGAGGAAAAAGAAATAATAAGGTTCAGTAGTGGCTAAAGATCAGTTAAGAATTCTTTAATCAGACTTCAGCAGAAAACATTCAGATTGTAAATGTAGACATAATTAAGGTGCTCCGACAAAAAATAGTAATATAAATTTTTTGATTTACAATTAGATGAACAAATGCATAGTAGGGAAAACAATGGAAACATTGAACATTGAAAAATAGCACATCACCAATTAATGCAGCTCAAGAATCTAGTAAACGGTCTTCGATTATTGATGTCCAGCTCCAAAATTACTGTACTCCAATAGTATTTCTTACAATGCAGGGTCTCACAATATCCAACCCTTGATAACGAAAATACATGTAGTATTTAACTGTGATTATGTCGGTTACCCTAATCTAATTCGGCAGCCTTCATTAATTACAATTTAACTAAAACTAGACAATTATGGGCATGCAAGGCCCGAAAAAAAAAAAAAAATCTTTGGCTCAACACCGACTGTAACATTAACTTTGGAAGCTCTTCATAAATAAAAAAACAAGATGAAGGTGGCTGAGCTGGTCATGAAGAGGCAACAATAGTGGCCTTGACATCTTGCCTCGGGTTGCCACTATTGGATTATTAAATATTACATGATGCTGGCTCTTCAAATCGATCAGTGGCTATGTTGACATATCCATCATGCCTTTTCAATATTATTACATGCACAATTTTCCCCACTCCTTCTTTCCTGGAATCCTCGTACCTATGACTTGTTAGTACACTTCATCCACCTTTGTGTATTTACAGATAGTAGGTTTGGTGAGAAAAACATGCTTCAACTCACGTTGAATGAAGATATCATTGCTTAAGAGATCCAAAACAACCTTCCAGATCACGTTCACTTTAACGTTGGAAAATTTGGTGGTATCCTTAGCTACTTCCTTGAGCTTGGTCATGTAATATCCCTTTTGGACCAAATTTTTGTTGATTACATATAGTGAGGGCAGTTCTTTTTCCCTCAGGGGCTCAATCTTGTTTAAGAATCTGCCAATGGACATGTCTAATTCATGACATTTCTCCTCCAATTTCCTCACTAAATTCCTCTTAGTGAGGACCCTTTTTACCTCTGGTATGGTTTATGTTCTATCCTATACATCCAGGTTGTCCAGCTCAAAATGTTTTTGGAGTTGAGGAATTTTATGATCTTGGGGGTTGTTGTTGGAATATTTTACAACTCCCGATTTGTTTTATCAATATCCACTTTGAATTTTTTAATTAGCTCCTTCTATTAAAAAATAATGTGGATGGAATGCTAGATCCCATCCACTGTCTCTATGATACTGCCCCAAATTATCATCTTCATTTGGCCCAATATGTTGTTGGAAGAAAATTCATTTTCTACCTTCTCCAACCTCTCAATATGCTTCTTAGCTATCTCATGGGAAGTTTCTGATCTAGCCTTTTGATCCCTAAGGATGCCAATCTGTGTCTCCAAATTATTGACCTCTTGTGATTGCAGGTTCATGCTCTCCATTGATTTGGACAATTGATATGTCCCACTAGATGTTCCAGCAGTTGTTGGAATAACTGTTGGAATTGATGGGATAGGGATAACTTCTAATGGGATGAGTGCCCCTCGATTTGCTTCTTCTTTCTCCTTCAGTAGCTTCTCCATCTCAGTCTCCATTTGTTTGATTTGGGCAGACTTTTCAATAACTAACTTCATTAGCTCTAACTTCTGTGTCTCATCTTCCTCAATGCCCTTAGCTTAGGGGTCTTCTGACACTAGCATATTGAGTTGTTTCCTGAGGGTTGCTATGTCAAAATTCTTCTTCTTCAAAATCTCCTTCACAGCTTGAACATTGGTTGGGTCGTGCCCAAGATTCACTATTAAATCTTCTAGAGACTTGATCCTTGAGTCTCTAGCCATGGCAGATACCCTCTCCATCTTGAGTTGTGATTGGGTACTGGATAAGAACACATGTAGCTTTGACAAGCTCATAGCAGTGTTTGTCGATGTTCAGGCTACCATATCCCCAGTCTTGTTGTGTTATTCCATCTGGTCAATATGATGGATGTCCATAGTGGTAAAATCGAATTATGCTTTCTTATAATCTCCTGCTCCTTAATGTTGTGGGACCAAGGCTTCTAGAAATGCCATCTGTATCCTCCCTTTTTCAGTGTCAAAGGCAGAAAATAGCCTGCTTTGTGAATGTTGAGCCCTGAAATTGTCTTCTCTTTTGCCAAACTTCACTTCATTTCATCATTCCTTTATCATTTCATAAACCTAAAACTCAATGAGAATGACTAATATTACTTAATGGTTGCATACAATGATTAAATTATTGTAATTTTGTGATTTTTCCTGTCTTAATGATTTTTGAACAGTTTAGCTACAAAATGCAGTCATTCTGTAGCTAGTCAAGCGTTCCATAGTTGTTTTGGTGTTTAAACATGTTACAGGTGTCATATAAAGAAAAGGCACACATAGGTGGATTCCAAATCTTTCCTACATCATTCATTCCCTTCAACGAATACTGGATCGATAGTTGGAGGTACCTATGCATGTGGTCAAAGCAAAAGTCAAGAAAACTATCTTCTACAGGAATCAAGACTCCTGATTTTTCTTTACAACAAATCAGGAATCCTAAAAGAGTTTCAATTTGATTTTGACTTTAAAAATACACATGTACCTACTTTCATTCAATGTTTGTTATGTAATTGCATATAAATTCAGCTCAGTAATTCTGAGAGAGACAGTTGATACATATTTTA
Source organism: Pinus albicaulis (assembly GCA_034641835.2). Classification (NCBI taxonomy): domain Eukaryota; kingdom Viridiplantae; phylum Streptophyta; class Pinopsida; order Pinales; family Pinaceae; genus Pinus; species Pinus albicaulis. The sequence goes on from JAXQQM020081815.1 coordinate 159,164, forward strand.
TCATTACTGTGATACTCTATTTTTCAAGCATTTTGATAATAAAAGGAATATAACTATGATGTTGTTCTGAATACAGCCTTGAGGATTTAAATATTTAATGCTGAATTGATAGCAGAGGGCCCTTGCTATTCGAGGAGGTTTTACATGCTTTCTAGATAATTAGTTTTCAATTTTGTTTTGTCATATTTCCTTACTTAGACTGCTTTCTGAAATTATATCTTTTCGGATTATGTTCCATGTCATTTTCTTAGATAAAATGTCCTCATGATATTACAGTTAGTATTTTTCTTAAGATCTTCCAAATATCTCTATTAAATGAATGGGATTTAATTGTAATATTCTAAGTTTCTAGCATTTTAGCTTCTGTTATTTAGATTAAGAAGATCCTCATTATCTTACAACTATTCTCTTTCTCGAGCTCTTCGAATATATCACTACTATATGAATGAGATTTATTTGTACTATTTTGAGTTATTAGCATTTTCCGTTCTTCAATTAGATAGAATATCCTCATCTTATTGCAAACAGTCTTTTTCAAAATCTCTTCCAATAAACCTCTAACTTACGAATAAGACTTAGTTTTAATGTCATAAATTGTTTCAGCATTTCATAGGAGATCCTTACTACATTATAGTAATCTTCTTCTCAAGCTATTCCAATAAACCTCTAATAAATGAATGAGATTCCACCATAACGTTCTAAGTTATTGTTTGTTTCAATTTTAGGAGATCCTCATTGCATTAAAATTTATCTTTTTCACAAGCTCTTACAAAAAATCTCTAACTAAATGAATCAGATTAAGTTATAGTGTTTTGAGTTACTTTTTATTTCATGAATGTTCATTTAGCAGCTGTAATGTCCATGGATTGGGATTCTCTATTTTTATCACTTCCTAGTTAGGAATAGATCTTGCAATCAAATTCTGTTTTAATGCATTCCTCTTTGACATAGATTTAATTTCATTTTCTTAGCATAGAGTAAAATATTAGAAATCAAACATAGAAAATCCCAAAAAATCAATAAAACAATGAAAACAACGAAGTAAGAAAAGGGAAACTTAGGCACATATAGTACATTACCATTCATCAGTTTACTATCCCTGGTCGATAATTTACGCTATCAATTTAGGACAATAAATTGACTAAACATTTTGGCATTGTTGTCGGGGAAGTGCAACTAGGTAACCTTATTTCCTATTTCCCAAAAACAATGATATGCATATAGAAAGAGATTCTATGGGTAGATTTATAAGAGGCAGAAGCTTAATTCCCACAACTCCACTCACTCCACCAAGACCAAGAAGGAGAATAGCTCCAACTGATACCCACATTCTTTACTATACTGGTCATAGGCTTCCAGAAGTCTCAAGATCAGATATCCCATCACGAAGATCTCCCACTTCATCCACTGAAGCAATTCGAGAGGAAGAAGATCCAAGGACTCCTACAGAAGGGATAACCTTTTTCACTTCCACAAGAGAATATATTCTAGCAGAAGAATTACAAATCCCTAGTGAAGAGGAAGAAGAGGACTATTTCTTCAATATACCCTTGATAGAAGAACCAGTAGAACAGCTAGCTCTTCCAATTGAGCCCTATATCAGTTTAGAGGAATCTATCATGGAAAAATAAGGGGAAGGAGAAGCCTTTAATGGAGAACATACACTATTTGGAGGAGGTAGAGGAAGAGGAGGAGATAAAGGAAGAGGTAGAGGTACAAAAGAATGTAGAGGAAGAGGAAATGTAGAAGGAGGAAGAGGTAGAAGGGAAACTGGAAGTCCTTTTGGATTCCCTATAATAGATGAAGAGACTAATGCAACTATGAAAAATATGTCACCCTCTGTTCTTCCAAACTTTCATGGACTAAAAGGTGAAGATCCTGAGACCTTCTTATTTGAATTTGAAGTTCTATGTAGAACCTATGATTACCTACAAGATGCTAAGAAACTTAAATTGTTCCCTTCAACATTGAAAGGAGCAACATTAAAATGGTTTATGAGTTTAATCACTAGGTCTATTAGGAAATGGGATGAAATGAGAAAAGCATTTCCAGACAGATATTTGGATTACTGTATACCAGTCAACCATAAGGAAGAAGTGGTCAAGACGATGCAAAAAGAGGATGAAAATATGGAAGATTTGTTGGAAATATTTAACTATAACATCAAGAGGGAAAAAATGGAAAACTTAGATGAATATACTTTGAAAGCTCTTTTGTTGAATACAATTAGGGATGAATGGATAGATATACTTAATATGATGGGTAAAGGAGACATATCTCAACTTTCATTTCCTGATATAGCAGAACTATGTATTAATATTTCAAGAGGAAAATCTAAGATTCTAAGAGGTCCAAGAAGCCCTTCTCTTGCAATGACAAGCAAATTTGTAGCTAGAATAGTAAGTAGGGAAGAAATAGGAAATATGCTTGATTAATTAAAAAATGAAATTCTAGGGAGTCTTAGTGAGAAAATAGACACCCTTAAGTTACAAAACAAGCAGAAAGTTGAAATTGATGCCTTAGCAATATTTTGTCCCAGATGTAGGAAGAAGCATCCCTTAAGAGAGTGTCCTTTGGATGTAAAAGTAATAGAGACTTGTGCAATTTTTTCATAAAAACATAAGACCAAGAATTTTCCCTCAATCCCTGGCCTTAAAGCTATCTTTCAAGAAGAAACAACCACAAATTCCACAGAATCTCTTAATTTTGTCTCTAGAAGACCTTGGCAGGGACTTCAAACACAAGGGTTTAGTAATAAAATGTATAATCAACCCCCACCTAATTGGAATTCTTAGTAGAAACCGTGGCCCCAATTTCAAAATCAATCTCAACCTTGGGCTCAAGGAGAAAAAAATTCTTATGGAAGGTTCTCCCAGTATTATCAATATCCACCCTCTTATCCATAATATCCATCATATTCAAACTTTCCTCCTCAAAAAAATCCTTAGCAGAATCCACAACATCAAAATCAAAATCAAAATCCACCACTTCCATTACCATTTCCTCAAAAATCAAATCAGTTACCTGCCCAGCCAATACCAAACCCCAACAATAAAAACCCTCAGAATACATATATGATAGAAGGTCAACAATTTCCAACCTATTTGATTACTCCTTTAAACCTTAATGAGGTTCAACTTAGGTCTGGAATAATACTTGAAGGAAAGAAACCTTCTGTAGTTATACAAGAACAAAACAATTCTAAGGAGGATTCTGTACAGGTAAATAAAAGTTTTGAAGAAAACACATTTCTTCAAGATCAAAAAATTGGAAAAGAAAAATAGAAAGAACTAATAATTTCAACTCCTATGTTAGAACAACCATCAACATCTACTACTACACCTCCTTTTCTTAAAACATTACAAATTTATAGGAGAAACAAATTATGACCCCTAACTATGATCTCCTAGATGAGTTAAGAAATGTTTGTCTTAAGATTCCATTTTACAGGGAATCAAGGAAATCCCAATTATAGCAAAGACAATAAAAGAGTTGAGTATGAAAAAAATAGGAAAAAGAATAAAATGGATAAGGAAAATACAACTAGTAGGAAAAATAGCAGACATAATGATGGGAATGATTGCCATTCCAAAATATCTAAATCCCATAAATCCATCTATTAAGATACATATCAATGGAATAGAAATTCCAAACACACTTATTGATCTAGGAGCAGCAATCAATATCATGAGTAGGCAAATCATTGGAAAAATAAAACTTCCTAATCTTCTTTTTACACCCACACTATTAGAATTAGCAGATAGATCTATAATCAAACCAAATGGGGTATTAGAAGACATTCTAGTGTCCTTATATTCTTGGGAGTATCCTATGGATTTCATGATCGTAACTCCTAAAAATGATCTAGCAGGACATCCAATTATATTAAGAAGACCTTGGTTAGCTACAACTGATGCTTTCATTAGCTGTAGATTTGGTGATATGTACATCTATGATGGAAGTTCAACCAAGAAATTCACCTTGTATCCTCCAGCAAGAACAATAATAGAATTAGATGATACTCAATGGATTGATGATGAAGAATATATACAACCTCTCTTCACTATTTCAGAAATTAGTGAAGATAGTCAGATTATGAATACCTTAGAAAATCATGAATCTTATTCAGAATAAAAACATGAAAAATTTCAAGAAGAATCCAATATTGAGTTTTTTTCATCAAGGCAGATGTATCTTTACTCCATGGAAGAATTTGGCAGCTCTACAATTGAAATATTCCCAGGAAAAACCTTAAACATAAAAAAAAAAAACCTAGAGAAATTTTGACAAGAAAAGCTAGTCAAAATATTACAGAGACACTCTTCTGCATATGCATGGGGGTACAGTGATATGAAAGGGATAAACCCTAAGACTTGCACTTATCATATATACATAGAGGAAAATTGTAAACCAATCAGACAACCTTAGAGAAGGATGAATCCAAACCTTAGGGAGATTGTTAAAGAAGAGTTGCAGAAGTTGTTAAATGTCAACTTTATTTATCCCATTTTAGAGAGTCAGTGGGTTTCTCCTTTGGTGATTGTACCCAAGAAAAATGGTAAATGGAGGGTATGCATTGACTACTGAGCATTAAACAAAGCTACTCTTAAAGACCATTTTCCCTTACCCTTCATAGATCAGGTGTTAGGTACATTAGCAGGAAAAAGGTACTTTTCATTTTTGGATGGTTTCAGTGGTTGCAATAAAATATATGTTGCACTTGAGGATCAAGATAAAGCCACATTTACTTGTCCTTGGGGTACCTATGCCTAATGAGTATTACCTTTTGGATTGTGCAATGCACCTGCAACGTTTCAAAGGGAAGTTTTGGGAATATTTTCAGATCTAATACATGACTGTGTAGAAGTATACATGGATGACTTCACCATCTATGGAAACACATTTGAAGAAGCCTTAGAAAACTTAGAAAAGGTTCTAAAAAGATGTAAACAGGAAAACCTTTCATTAGTCATGAAAAATGTTTCATGATGTTCACTGAAGGTATTGTCTCAGGACATCATAATTCAAGAGATGGGTTTAGAGTTGATGAGTCAAAAGTTGAAGTCATCTCCAGACTATTAGTTCCAAGTTGTCAGAAAGATGTTAGGAGTTTTCTAGGATTTACAGGATATTATAGAAGATTTATAGAAAAATTCACCAAGATAGCATCTCCACTTTTCAAACTACTTACCAAGGACTGTGAATTCAATTGGAATCCTGACTGCGAGTTAGCCTTTGAAACCCTGAAAAAAAAAATATTTGAAGCACCTATTTTAAGGGGACCTAACTGGAAATTACCTTTTGACATTTCGAGAGATGCCTCAGATACAACTTTAGGAGCTGTGTTGGGACAAAAAAACCTGATTCCTTATGCCATCTACTATACAAGTAAAAATTTGACTCCTTCAGAGTTGAATTATACTGTACCTAAAAAAGCATTCTTAGCTATTTTTCATGCTATAAATAAATTTAGACACTATATAACATGCTATGAAACCTTTGTCCACACAGATCACTCTCCAATTAGGTATTTAATGAACAAATCAATTACTAATGGTAGAGTCACAAGATGGTTATTGATTTTATAGGAATTTAACATCAAATTTCTAGATTGGTCTGGGAAGCAAAATATAGTAGCTGATTTCCTATCTAGACTCCAAAACATTAAAGACAATACTCTAGTTGAAGATCAATTCTCGAATGAATATCTCTTTGCAATTACTACTCAAACTCCATGGTTTGCTTATATTGCCAATTATCTAGTTGCAGGAAAATTTCCTTCAATTGTGAATGCAAGAGACAAAAGGAAAATCATTTTTGACAGTGCAAAATATTCATGGACTGCTAATGAGTTATACAAAACAGGTCCAGAATTTATTATCAGAAGATGTGTTCGAGAAGACGAGATGACTGAGATTCTCAACACATGTCATGATGAATCTTATGGTGGACACTTTGCTGATAAGAGGACAACTTACAAGATCCTTCACGTAGGATATTATTGGCCATCCCTCTTTAAATATGCTAAAGAGTATGTCAAAAGGTGTGATAGTTTCCAAAGGGTAGGGAAACCTTCCCCTTCAGGTGAGATGTCATTGCAACCTCAGGTACATATTGAACCTTTTCAGAAATGGGCTTTGGATTCGTAGGCCCTATTAATCCTCCATCAAAGCAAAAGAAATATATATTAGTTTGCACTGATTATGTTACAAAATGGGCAAAGGCCAAGCCATTACTTTCTGCTACTGAAGCATCTGTAGTTAATTTTCTTTTTGAGGATATTTTTACTCATTTTGGTGTCCCGAGAGAAATTTTTATAGATCAAGGAGCTCAATTCACATAAAAAATGGTGAAAAATTGGTAGAGAAGTACAAAATCAGACACAAGAAATCCACTCCTTACCATCCACAAAAAAATGGTCAAGTAGAATCTACCAATAAGGTCATTGAAGGGATCCTGACAAAGATTGTTCATTTACATAGAAGAGATTGGGCAGAAATGCTTCCTGAAGTCTTATGGGTCTACAGAACTACATGGAGAAACACAACAGGTCACACCCCTTATGAACTTTTTTATGGAAAAAAGTCTTATTTCCCATAGAGTTCCAGATCCAAGCTTTCGAAATGGCAGTCCAGTTATGACTTGATCTAACAAAAGCACAAAATCACAGAGTGGAGCAGATTAATGAATTGGATGAGATTAGACAAGATGCAGTCCGGAGAACAAGCATAGTCCAACAACAAAGGACTAGATGTCATGGTAAGTACATAAAAAAAAAAAATTTAAAGAAGGTGACTGGGCCCTCTTATTTGATTCAAAGTTCAAGGATTTTCAAGGGAAATTCCAAAATTATTGGCTTGGGCCATATGAAATTGTGAAAATATTTGAAAATGGAGCAATAAAAATCAAGACAATAGATGAAGGAAAGGTAGATTTTCTTGTAAATGGACACAGAATGAAATTGTATCATAAGCCACTTTCAAGAGAAGAATTTATCAAGAAATTCCAAGATAACATTGATATGAAGTTAGTGAAGAAAATTTCTTCTTCTTCACTAACTTAATTGTATTTTTCTTCAATCATTTGAATAATAATAATAAATAATAATAAAAATAAAAATAAAAGTATAAATATGAAAACCAATCATTGATTGGCATGTTTATATAGAAAGTATAAGGTGAAAATCAAAATTATTGTAACACTTTAGACTTTCAAATTTTATTCTTTTTCTGCAATTAAGTATCATAAAATCATAAGTTGCAGATTCAATTTTCATACTTCACTTCATACTTCATTCCATTCCATATTCCATGATCCATCTCATTCCATTCTATATTTCACTTCATCCATATTTCATTCCATTCCATACTCATAACCCATTCCATTCCATTCCATATTTCAGAGTTTTTTAACAAGTATATTTTATAGCTATCTGTTCTATAGCCAAGTCTGTTTTGTCACCAATTGACTCTACAAGCTTGCTTCAATAAACAAAGGATGAGTCAAAGAATATTATGGAGCTTAAAATATCAATATTTCTTGGATTAAGGACAAGCACAACAAAGAAGCAAAATAAAAAAGGCTAAGGTAAACTGTGTGAAATTATTTTTGATAGCAAAACATGAAAGATATAATATGGTTAAATCATATGTTTCCTAAAGTTATTTTATCATTCGAATTGATCCTTACATATCATAAAAACTCCTCGACCAAATCCCTTACATCCCCCTCCATAACAATTCATCATTAATTAAAAGATTAACGGACAAAACTTAGATATGACCTATTAAGTCACGTCCTTAGATCGTATCATTTATTGATGAATTTTGAAAATCATCATAAGATCTCTCCGTGGTCTTTTATCCCATATCAAACTCTTAACTTGATCATTTCCATGATTTACAATTACCTTATTCATTCATACGTATCCACTCACTGCCATTACATTCCATAGCGAGTTTTCATCTGCAGAAATAGATAAGTCATTTTTGGGCAAAAAAACCTTCCACAACTACTCTTTCTTTAGATAGAGGATCAAAAACAGAGTAGTGGATATAAGCCAAATAAAGGAAGAAATTTCTATCAAGGAGAAATGGGGCTTATTGTGAGCTCAGAGCCAATTGGGACCAAATATTTAGAAGGATACCCTCTCTTTAATGGATTATTACAGCAGATTGGATGGCTGAGCTTTATAGAGAAGTTCAATGGATTCCACAAAGAAATCTTGAAGTCATATGCTAGGTCATTCGATTGATCAAAGGTAGAAATTGGGGATATAAAGTTCACCATCACATAATCATTCATAGAAAAAGAAAAATAATTGCCAAGACAGGGAGAACGTTGGTTTAAAAACAAAGAGTTTCATAATGAAACCTAGAAAAAAATGCTAAAAAACCTAGGTATGGACATTTCAGTGTTTAGGACAGGTAATCCTAGTACAAATTTGAAAAATTAAATGGAGGAATATGTTGTTGATTTTACAAAAAATCATAACCTGTGAGGGTAGATTTGGCACTTTGTATGTCTATCATATTAGACTGATGATAAATTTCTTAGATGATGAAATAAATCTACCCTTCTTCCTGCTTAATAGTTTGAAAAGGATGTCCTCTAATGTTCAGAAAAGACTTCAGTTCCTAGAAACTACTTTGTATCATCATGTCCTAATTAAAATATTAATTGAGTTTCATTTGAAGAAAGTAGGAGATAACTCAGATGAATTCCTCCTAAGAAGCCATTTTGAAGAACCAAAAGAAACACTATCTAAAGAAGAACCTGTAAGAAGAAGTAGGAGGGGAAAAATTGTTAAATCTGTTGAGATCAAACCTAATACATCAACACAAGAAGATAGTGAAGAAGTAATCTATGAAAAATTGGTAAAGATTAGGAAACAACTCAGGAATAAAATAAAGGAGAAATTAACAAGTGAATGTGCTAAAGAAAAAGATGAAAATCCACCTAAATTGAGAAGAAGCTCTAGGGTTAAAGGCATGGTGAAAAAGACATGGATTAAGGAAATGGGAGTTATAAATATTGAAGAAGAAGAAACTCCAATCCAATCTCCAGTTGATAGATATCCTTTACACTAGTATGAAGAAGACCACGTAACAGACAAACCCTAGATATAGATCTAGCTCAACAATAGATTTACGACTATGTGGAATCACTAGAAAAAAGTTCCTCAGAAAATCGAGAAAGATCTCTTAGTCCACAAGAACCTCCAATAGAAATTTTGAGAAGAGACAATTATGAATTGGAGATACTGAATAACCATATCAAGAATGAAAATGAAATCTTAAGAGAGCGGGTCAAATTGAAGAGTAGCATGAACAACACTCTCTCTCAGCAAATGAAAACACTGTATAAAGCAAACATGAAACTAAAGAAGAGAAACAAGAAACTGAACAGGGCACTCATTCATCTTAGGTTCAAATTATTTATGAGGAAAACCATAATGGCATTAACTACCAAAAGAAGCAGAAAAAGGAGGTTGGATGTTCTTGCAAAAGTATCAGTACAAATGGAATAAAGTTTTGATGAAATTGCATGAGGACATGCAAGAGTTTTGCAGTGGGGGTATCTTGAGCCCTGAAATTGTCTTCTCTTTTGCCAAAATTCACTTCATTTCATCATTCCTTTATCATTTCATAAACCTAAAATTCAATGAGAATGACTAAGGTTACTTAAAGGTTGCATACAATGATTAACTTATTGTACTTTTTGTGATTTTTGCTGTCTTAATGATTTTTGAACCGTTTAGCTACAAAATGCAGTCGTTATGTAGCCAATCATGCGTTTCGTAGCTGTTTTGGTGTTTAAATATGTTACAGGTTTCATCTGGAGAAAAGGCACACATAGGTGGATTCCAAATATTTCCTACGTCATTCATTCCCTTCCATGAAGACTGGATCGATCGCTGCAGGTACCTCTGCACGTGGTCAAAGAAAAAGTCAAGCAAACTCTCTTCTACAGGAATCAGGACTCTTGATTTTGCTTTACAGAAAATCAGGAATCCTAAAAGAGTTTCAATTTGATTTTGACTTTAAAACTACACCTGTACCTACTTTTGTTCAATGTTAGTTATGTAATTTCATATAAATTCAGCTCGGTAATTCCCAGAGAGACAATTAATACATATTTTATCATTACTGTGATACTCTGTTTTTCAAGCATTTTGATAATAAAAGGAATATAACTTTGATGTTGTTCTGAATACAACCTTGAGGAGTTAAATATTTAATGCCGAATTGATAGCAGAGGGCCCCTGCTATTCGAGGAGGTTTTACATGCTTTCTAGATAAGTAGTTTTCAATTCTGTATTGTCATATTTCCTTACTTAGACTGCTTTCTGAAATTATATCTTTTAGCATTATGTTTCATATCATTTTCTTAGATAAAATATCCTCATGATATTACAGTTAGTATTTTTCTCAAGCTATTCCAATATATCTCTATTAAATGAATGGGATTTAATTGTAATATTCTGAGTTACTAGCATTTCAGTTTCTTTTATTTAGATTAAGAAGATCCTCATTATTTTACAGTTATTCTCTTTCTCAAGCTCTTCCAATATATCACTACTATACGAATGAGATTTAGTTGTACTATTTTTAGTTATTACCATTTTATGTTCTTCAATTAGATAGAAGATCCTCATCTTATTGCAAACAGTCTTTTTCAAAAGCTCTTCCAATAAACCTCTAACTCACAAATAAGACTTAGTTGTAATACTGTGGGTTACTGATTGTTTGTTTTATTGAAGATCCTTATCACATTATGCTTACTCTCTTTCAAAATATCTTCCAATAAACCTCTAACTCATGAATGAGATCTAGTTGTAATGGCATAAGTTGTTTTAGCATTTCATAGGAGATCCTTACTACATTATAGTAATCTTCTTCTCAAGCTATTCCAATAAACCTCTAATAAATGAATGAGATTCCACTGTAATGTTCCGAGTTATTGTTTGTTTCAATTTTAGGAGATCCTCATTGCATTAGAATTAATATTTTTCACAAGCTCTTCGAACAAATCTCTAACTAAACGAATTTGATTATGTTATAGTGTTTTGAGTTACTTTTTATTTCATGAATGTTCATTTAGCAGCTGTAATGTCCATGGATTAGGATTCTCTGTTTTTATCACTTCCTAGTTAGGAATAGATCTTGCAATCAAATTATGTTTTAATGCATTCCTCTTTGACATAGATTTAGTTTCATTTTCTTAGCATAGAGTAACATGTTAGAAATCAAACATAAAGAGCCCCAAAACATCAATAAAACACTGAAAACAACGAAGTAAGAAAAAGGATACTTAGGCACATATAGTGCATTACCCTTCATTAGTCTACTAGCCCTAGTCGATAATTTATGATATCAATTTAGGACACTAAATTGACTAAACAGTGAACTTGAGGTCTACCTCTAGAATTGGCTATATGTATTAGTCTTTAGCACCTCATTCCTCAATTTCATCTCTTTGAATATCACAAAGACAAACTTCTCTTGGCCTTCTATTATAGGTCTGTAAGAAGATGCTTGTAGACGTTGTTGCTGAATAGATACTATGGCTAATGATGTAGGTGAGGCCATTGTCTCCCCCTACTCATTATGACTTAGGGTTATCCATGATGTGAATCACCGTCTGCTGCTCTCATTCACCTCCTTGATCGATCTCCATATGAACTTGGGCCGTTTTCCTATGTTTTATCTTGAACTATTTGCTAGAGGTATTACTCACCGAAGGTGACTGATCCTCTCTTGGCCTCTTGCTCCCTATATCTCTATTTGGTTCTTTCCCCTTATCTTCCTTTTTCCTCTCCACTCCTCCTTTCTTGCGATGTTGGTGTCTAGAATCAAGAAGTGGAGATCACCTATTCTTCATCTTCTTGGAGGGTGTTGGTCACCCATTCTGTATGGTTGGAATACTGCTCAATTGCAGGTTTGTGTGTATGAAAATAGGGTGTGGATATATTTTCCACCATTTTCTTGGATAATATACCTACAGGGTCATAAGACCAAGTGAAACTATGACTGAAACCCATCCCCTTCAACATCTTATCTACCTCTTCCCCTGTTTCTCTGTTCTTGTAGATGAAATGCCTAACTTGTGTCTTGATCTTGAGCTGAGCCTTATTCTTTGTAGAAATGAAATGGAGCTCATCTGCATCTATCATCTGCCTTATGTACTCCAATGAAAATACCCCCATGGAGAGGAACTTTGGAAATTTGTAAGGGGATAGCTCACTTCCATAGACTCGAATCACTGTGTAATTTTGGTACAAGTGCCAATCTACTATCTTCAACTGCTCTTTTAGCTGCATGGTTTTCCTAATTTCTTCACTTATCCTAGGCTCTGTTGCAATGTTGAGTGTGCTAATGACTGGATGCATAAAAAAGTCCACAAAGTCCTCATATGTATAGTTCTTTAGTTCCTTAAATAGTAGGCTGGTCCAGAAGATGATGGATCAAGGCTCCACATCTTCATTTACCTTGGCCATCTGAAATTGAAACTTGATGGACTGGAAATACACAAATATATACACTAACACAAGATGTAATTGAAAACATCCTCTGTGTGAAACCTTAAAAACTGTTCATGAATTGCATCTGCTAGGAACTGGGCATAATTAAACATGATGGTGGGCTTAGCTTCTGAGGAGAGAATGGAAAAAAATCCTATCACAGCTTCATTGACCCATTGATCATAATTATAGCCTAATAAATAATATAGGACAGTGACAATTTTCTTAGTCCTTTCAGGAAAAATAGATGAAGAGTAGGGTGGTTTTTTGATAGGCATTGGTGCATCAGTTGCCATGAAAAGTTGTAGAGTTTTTTCTCTGCTGGAAAAATAAATTCTATAATAAAGATACCTAATGGTTTCACAAGAGAAGGGGAATGCTTGTTTAGGTGTGAGGGCCTGCATCATTTGCTGAATGGATTAGGCATTAATGGTGAACATGATTTCCCTTGTTGGGGTGACTATGGTCTTGTGAATAATGTTATATCAAGCTTGGCATTTCCTAATGAATTTGGGGCAATTGTGGGTTTTGGGAAAGATGTACGGAGACAACTGGGTCTCCCAAAGGCTAATTTCATCGGCTTCATTGATAAATTTGTCCTCGAACCAGCAATAGACATCGAACAAGTCTACGTCTAACTCTGTCTCTTGAATTTTGTAATCTCGGTCTGCCAGGGCTGTATGATCTAATTCCAATTATGGGTACACGAAGGGGCTGAATGGATCTTGGTCCTTATTAGGAGGCATGATTAATATTCTGTAACTTATCTTCAATCTGAAATGGAGAATGGGATATAAGAAAAGGGAGAAGAGAGGGTAAATATTGGTATTAGGGAAGGGAGGAAATAGAAGGGACAACGATCAGAACATTTTGAAGGTGAGACTGTGATCTGGTTGGACTAGAGATGTTGATACCTTTGTTGAAGACGGTTTCTCTTGCAACAATTCATTTAACCTGTGATATTTCGTATAATTCTCTGCAAATTCGATCTATGCAACCTTTAATCAAAATAAGCACAACAAACTGTGTATTAGGTTTTTGTTTGGATTTTAATCTGTGATTGGTGAGATGTTGGGGTCGTGCGGGTCCATTGGACAACGACCCAACAGTTACGGTGCAATGGATTTCTTGGTAGAAGTAAACGCGATTGGATGGGAGGGACAGGTCTATGCGGACATGGTACGAAGGGAGCGGGCAATGGATATACCATTGGTTGGTGGAGGTAATGGTTTCATCTGGTGGTGTAAACTGCTTTCGAAGGGGGATGGTGGTGGTTTATGGTATCGGTAGGGGGGTGCAAACAACCTTAGAGCATGACAAGTAGCGATTTAGACGATATTAGCTACTACCGATTTCACCCGCCCCCCCCCCTCGTTGTTAATTTTTGGAGGGTGAGGGTGGGCCGAAATGTAATATGGGTTGTCGAATGTGTGGTGGGGTGCGGAGATGAAGCAAATTTGTAGGGTGATTAACGTAGGTGGTGACGAGTGACGTGCGGTGTGATAGGATAGGCGATGAGATGGTGGGGTCAGGATATGAGGGTCGAGGGGTAATGTAAACTTTAGGATAAAGAAAACATGAAAGGGGCGAGGTATAAGAAGAAATGAATGTGGTTGGGACTTAAGATAAAGACATACCATAAGGCCCCTTACCTTTATAAAAACACCCCTTTTTGGACCTTTAGAGCATAATTTTTCCTTTCACTTTGATTTCTCTTTTCCTGATTTCTCTTCTGTTATCATAGGAATACAACAAACAATTTTTTAGGTTGCTTATTTAGAAAATGAACTTTACATTTTTCTCCTTTCTCTTTTCCAAAAAATCTACTACCCGAACTACAAATCTAACATTTTTTCTTCATTTTAGGGTGCATTTAGACTTGCAGACCCTGAAATCATTTTTCTTTTGAATTTCTAACCTACCACCTATCCCTTATTTCACCTATTGGTTTAGATTAAGCTGTTGAAATAATGTAATTTTATACCTACCTAATGATAAGCAAAGATTAAATGGTTTGGAAAATCTTCATCTCCTAAATTATCAACAGAAATTTCAAAATTTCACAATCATACTTAGGCTATATGATTGCACAAAATTTTCTAGATAATAGTGGCATTTTGATTTGCAGCACTTTCAGAAATATTAATTTTTTTGGGGCTTTCTGTTATAGGTAAATTTGGGCATCATTCCTAATTACCTATTTAATTGGGCATCATCTCCAAGACCAATGTATAGGGTCTATCATCCCCTAAAATTTCTATTGCCACATGACCTAAGACAAAGAACAAGACAAATCAATCAAAGACTTTCATTTGCAAAGGTTTCCAAAGTTTGAAGTTTATAATATATCATATGAGAACTAACCAATGCTACCTCTAAAGGGACTAAGTGCATTTCATATGCAGGTATCCCTATGCAAGGCTGCTCTACAAAGCACTTCCCGACATCCATGGGTGCATTTTTCACATTGGGAGCGAAATTCTCATTGTTTTAGAATCTCCACTTGGCCAGTGCCTTCTAGAAGAGTTCACATGTGTCAAAATTAGAACCCATGTGTCCACTTGGCATCTACAAGATTGGGAACATGTCTTTCCTATTATTGGAACGTCATTGATTGTGGAACTAGCTTCATCTCCTCTATAAATTGAGCACAAATTCCAGTGTTTGATAAGGAAAAATTTGTATAGAGAAATGTTGGTGGAATTTCAATTGAGGAGATTGATTTGAGTGACATATTGCTAGAGATATCTAAATTGTGATGAGGTTGGGATGCTACTGGAGATGGTGAAACCAAATCAATCACTGGGCTGTAACCTCCCCTTCTATCATCATTAAAGATAACTACTTATTTTTCCCTATATGCATTTGTATAGGATTTTATTTTCAATATCATGATTTGTTAGTTGATGTATATGGTTTATGATTTATTGATTTAGCTAAATAACTTGAATAGACATCTGTATTATTGCTACCTCTTACTGTTTAGTGTTCATTCTTGCAAGAAATATTTTGCACAGCCGGCTGGAATTTGAAGCTACAAAAAAAGTGACAGAAGGAGACTTTGTAAGCGCTTGGATCCCGAGTAGGTTCCTTATTTCATTCAGTGTGTCTGTTTACAGTTAGGAAAGATAGTTGTAAAGTTTTTGACCTATTGTTATAGATTAGCACCTGTCTAGGGAAGAATGATTTATCCGTAATTCATAATTCCGCATAAAAAATTGGCGACTCCACTGGGGAGATTACTCTTTATCCTAGGTGTTTTAGCCTTTGATTTTCTCTATTAATTCACCCAGTAGTTGTTACTCACAAATATTAGGCTTTTTAAGATCCAATTTGCAAAATAAGTGTGTTAAATAGCTGTGTTTTTCCTTTTACACTATGCCCAATGCACTCTTGGACAAGACATAGTGCTTTGCATAGCACTGTCTCCCTTTTAGGCCTGCATTGCAAAGCACTGTCTCTCTTTAGAGACTACATTGCCTCCTGAAACCATCCAAATTCCTTTGAATTTGTCTTTGCAGTTTGTTTCAATTTGTTTGCTGCTGTGCTTTGAAAATCCTGAGCCTCATATTGGCCAGTGAATTCATCTACCTCTTCCTCCCTTAAAAGAAAATTTGTTCAATGTTTGTTTAAATTATTTTTCTTTATCATTGGCAAGTTAATTTCAAAGCATTTTTATTGTCGCATTAGATCCATTTGCTTTTGAAAAAGGAAATTGTCATAAATTCTTCGTTTCCTGATAGGAGAAGTTGTTGTTTCATTCCTTATTTTTCCTTCAAAAGATAATTTTTTGTTTATATTCCTCATTTCTCAAAAGTAAAAGGAATTTGTTTTTGATTTAGTGCACTTAGTTTCTTTTCTGCATTCATAACATTAAAGGAACTAAAAAGAAAATATTCATTTGCATGTAATGGTTTGTGTGTTTTGCAAAAGGAACAATTAGGAAATCTGCATTTAGGTTGTGTTCCTTGATTTGTTTGCTCGCAAATTATTTTCTCTTTCCCTCTAGTAGCTAGGATTTTCGCTGAAAAACTAAAATTCAAATATTTCTTATCATTCTTTGTTGCATTTTAGGAATTTTCTAATACATAATCACGGTGAAACTTTGAAAGGAAAATTGTTGAACAAGATCAACATAAAGCTAATCTCAATTTACCTAACAAAGCATTGGAACCATAACGATAACATTTAGAAGGTCTAGGCTAGAGACGTGTTTTGGCGTCATAAAACATAGCAACTGTCATTAACTTGTCTGTGATACATTCCAAGTGTGATACCTCACTTCAAGTACGTAAGTATATCGTAGTTTGTCCACATACTTTCGGGTATATCAGGTAGTGTTACAGTACGATAAGTATAAAGGGTGCTCTCACTGTGTGGTTTCACATCAGACAGTGCTAATACGAACTTGGGCATCCATGTACCTTCAGGTATATTTGGGAGGAAAAATTTTAGGTGCTATCCATCCATAGTGAACCGAGTCGGCCGCCTTGTAAATTGTGATACACCGAACACATCATTCAGGGAGATTTCCTGCCCATACTTCTTGGTTCGCCATGAGGTATTCTACAGTTCACAGTTTCTTGATAAACCCTTTTTCCTAGCATTACCCTTTTATTTTGTTTATTTGTTTTTGGTTAAAATAAATCAGTAATAGTGGAAGAACAAAATCCTTTCCCCCGTCATTCACATAGACTAGAGTTAAAACCACCTTTACCACCAGAAGTTCTTCTATTAGGCAAAGTCGATCACGATCTGCCGAATAAAGTACAATTTGTACCTCTGGTGAAACATCATATTTGCATAAACCAGAGTTAGCTCAAGTTGTTTCTACACATCCCGGTTCATCTACTGTTGTCGAAAAGGAGTCATCACAGCTACCCGTTGTCATGATCCATCTAATCAGTGAGACCATACCTCCTGGACTTGATGTTGTTCAAACATAAATTGATCTAGGTCCTATCTCTTCTTTGCCAGAACATCTGAATCCTGAATTTGTACAACCGGAAGTTGTTCCTACCTTGTCCATACCACAAATTTCTGTAGCTATTGAATCTCCAATATCAAACATTCAACCACCTGCAATATACTTTGGGCCTGACGGTGAAATACTTCCACCTAGTTTAATTACGATTGAAGAAATCCCACAAGACAGGACACCTTTAACTCCAACCCATTTTGGGGAGGACCTTTACCTACACGAGTCTTTCCCTCAATCGACACCATCTGCCTTTGTTGATCCTATTCCTTTTCAAACTCTCGTTGATTGAAAAGGGTATACATTTGGTCAAGTAACCATATCTAAACCAACATCTTTAGTTGGGCCATCTATTCCAATTATGTCAGCTCCTGCCCTAGCTACCCCATCGATGTTTACAATTTCACAAGAGTCATATTTTTATGGTGGCCCTTCAGTCCCATTAGGTTACAAATCATTATCTGGATTTTTCTCTGGTGCATCTTCAAATCCATGGACTTTACCAATGCCATCATTCGGTATTTTAACTGGTAATCCTATAGTTAGTATTGAATGAATTGATTCTTTATACACATCTTCAGGGCAATATCAAGCCGGTCCTTCTGGGTCTATTCCTTCAAGTACCATATCAAATGGACTCCCAACATTTGGAGAGAAATATTTTCTCTCTTATTATCGTCCTCATGCTAGGGGGCAACCTTTGGTCACCCAATTGATAGTACTTCGTCACTTTTTGGTCAACCTAATGTCAAAATGAATGTCTGTCAATGGCAGCCCACTCTGCCTATCTAACCACAAACGGTTGTACACTCGTACCAACCAGTTCAACCAGTTACACCCACATCATTTCCACTTGTCGATACATCTTTACCCCTGTTACAGAATCAAAAAGCTGTACAAAATTATCAAGTGGGTCCTTCAACTCAATATTCTCAAATGCTGGGTCCACAGACTCCAAATCCTTCAATTTAAACTTCTTGTAGCAAAAGTGGAGAGGAGGTAATTTAGAGATACTCTAAGAGGAATTATTTTGGCACATTTTTGAAGTGTTTTGACCTATTTTCGAAAGATTTTTTGTGTTATTTCAGAAGGATTTATGGCACACCTTTTGAAAGTTTCTACTCTTGGTTAGAAGGTGGTTTACAAACTATACTTGAGAGCCAAGTTTTTTCCTCTACAAATACCGAATATTAGATTTGTGTGGAGGGAAAATTTTTACTCTAAAAGGCTAATTTTTAGGTCTTTCCTCAAAGTACTGACTTGTCTCTATCGAAGCTAAATTTAAGGACCAAAGTTATGGTATTAAGAATACTAAACTCAACCTTAGTTTGAGGGACAAATCCCGATGTGTTTAAAGGCAAGTTTCAAGATTTTTTTTGAAGATCTAACATTGTTCTCTATTAAGGAGGCCGAACCTTGTGAAGGAGGAAGTATTATATAAGGTGAGTTATGATAGCGTGAGGGTCAAGTTTAAGTGCATTTAAGTCCAAGTTTTAGACTTCGTTTGGGGTATGTTGAGGGTGAGCATTGTTGATAAGGAGGTGAAGTTCAAGTACCATTTGTTGAGGGATGTTTTATTCCTAAGAAGGTTGTGTTTGGGAAACTGATTTCTTGTGTGAGGAACATAGGAGAAATTGTGCGGAGGGAATACTTTGTTTGAATAATATTGACTATTGTAGAAGGTGTGGTATTGATAAATGAGGGAGTTGCTGCCTCATTTCAGTTGGTGCTAATAAATCAAAGAGTTGGTGCTTCCTTTGAGTTAGCGCTTATATACTAGGGAGTTGGTGCTTCCTTTCATTTGGTGCTAATAAATTTGAATTTACTCTTTATATATATTAATAAAAACATTATGTGGTTTTTTAAGTAAAAATATTTTTTCTTTGTACATTTATGTGCTTTTCTTTATATAATTATAAATTGTTAATATTGATTCACCCCAAGTATCATTGAATAATCCAACATATTAAACAGATACACTATATTTTTTTTCTTCAATATAACATAACTATAATAGTCATATGAATTAAATAAATAGTAAAGGCAGATATGGATCATTCCATAATAGGGATCATGACTTACCTTATAATACATTTTTCATTACCAAAATAATAATTAAAAATGTGAAAATTAACAATAATTTTTTTTCTTTATTGAATTATTGTTAAAAAAATTAATATATATGAGTTAACCATAAAATACAATGGGAATACCACAAGCCCAAAAACCATAACCTATTTCACAATAAGTATAATATATATAGTATTTTTTTGATAATCCATAGAAATTGACAAAAAGGTTGTGATACACGAGATCTATTCTAGGAGCTATCAATGTACCCATGAGGGCCTACTATCTCTCTTCCTCTTGGAAATGAACCTTAGATCTCTTAATTTGCATCACTTCACATCACCCTTCTATCACTACTCACCAATTAAATTTCCTCCTTAAAATCAATAATTTATATCCTTTATTTTAATTTAACTTTATATATATATATATATATATATATATATATATAATGGATCACCACGAATGATATGCTTTAAATATATCTATTAATTATTAATAATAAAATAAAAAATAAAAAATCCTATTCCAAAAAAAAATTATTAAAATATTATTCTCTTTAACGGAGAAAAAAAGCGGGTACAATTAGAGGTTATATTTCGTTTATTCATAGAAAATGAGATGTGGTTCTATTTAATTATGGTCAAAAAGGTCGGTTTCCTTTCTTAAAATTAAACGCAAGCCACGAACCTCTTCAATTAAGATGCCTCGAACATTATAAATATTGTTTCTCCTCTTAAATTTATCTGTAACCGGAGTCGCATTTCGTGGTGTTTTTAACGACTTTCCCTCACGCATCTGGAAATTTAAGGGTTCAGGTCTTTACTGTTATCGGTTAAGTGGGATTTTGTTTTTGCATATTCGGTGTTCCAGCTGCCATTATTTTTAGTTTCGTTCATTCAAACCCCACTCAAAAGCTGCGGGGTTTTACAGGTGGGAAAAATGCCTCAGATTCAGTATTCTGAGAAGTACTACGACGATAACTATGAGTACAGGTCCAAAAAGTTCCCATTTTAAGGCATTCTAAGAATTCTTTTCTTACAAATTTTCCTTTCATTGTCTGCAATTTACGGTTTGAAGATTAGGGTTTGAGTCTGATGTTTTGACTCTCTGTTCAGGCATGTCACACTTCCACCCGATGTTGCGCGGCTTCTTCCGAGGGATCGTCTTTTGAGTGAGGTAAGCCTCCGACCTTCTTTGCTTCTATCTTGTATTTTGTTGGGTTTAGTTTTTTCTGTTTTTAATGTTGTGACCTAATTGTTATTTATATATTCAGAATGAGTGGCGAGCAATTGGGATTCAACAGTCTCGCGGGTGGATCCACTATGATATTCACCGCCCTGAACCACACATTATGCTATTCCGAAGGCCTTTGGATCACCAGAAAAATAGCGAACAGAAAGCGGATCAAAATTTATGACATGCGTTTAAGCTTCATGGTTAGAAGTGTGAAGTAATTTGACCACGGTTAGAAACTTCATGAATGCAATGTATAGGGAGGGCACATTCTAGCGATTATATATTGTGATTCCACTGATTATATACTGTCATTCACTATCTATCTTTTAAGTGTATTTTATTTATTTTTTTGGGATATAGATGATGAAAAATATAGTTTGTGATTAATTTTGAAATTAATTTAAAAAAAGTCATGAGCAGTTTTTACTCCTTTGAGCTTAGCATATAAAAATGCAAATGTAGTAAGGGAACAATATATGCAATAAGTATACATGGTTGTGTGCCACTGAAAACCCATGTAAACTCTTAGTAGTATTGCATTACATAGTATTTATATACATATTTTCATTCCCACATACCTTTTCATATATAGGAAGTCAACTAGCTATATTTGGAAAATGTTTTTGGAAAGTTATTAGACTATGTTGTTGTCATAGTACACTAAGAATAACACTTAGTAAAATAAGTTTCTAGTGTTTAAATAATTGGATTTATGGCTAAGGGCATAGTTTGGCTTCCTTAATTAGTGCCATAAGATATACAATTGAGTATGAATGTTGGGTTGTTCGAAATAGAAAAACTTCCCCATGCCTCCAAAGAAAAGAAAAATTAAGATTCAAATACTAGAAGTATTTTACCTTATTACATTGTATTATGTTTTATCATAGGGGGAGAGAAAGGGAGAGAGAGGAAGGAAAAGAGAGGGGACTTGAGAGAGAGACAAGAGAGATGGAGTTGGAAGGGGGAAAGAGAGGGAGGGAAGAGATAGAGAGGGGGTATATAGAGAGAGAGAGGGAAGAGATAGACAAGGAGAGGAAGAGGGAGAGATAGATAGATAGATGTATATGGAGAGACTGTGTGAAGATGCATTTTTTTCAATGTAAATGTTGATTTCTTCTCCTCTTTGATTGCTTCTAATGGATGCATTGGTTTTAGTGTAGATGTTTATTTCTAATCCTATTTGCTTGTGTGTAGTTAATGCATTCATTCTAGTGATGTTGATTTCTAATCTTATTTGATTGCTCGTAGTTAATCCTCTCTTTTAGTTTTTTTTTTTTCTTTCCTCCCCCTCATTCCTATTCCAAATCCATCTCTCTTCCTTCCTCTCTCCTCGTCTCTGCCCCCTTTTCCCTCTTCCTGCCTCTCTCTCCCACCTCTATGTCTCACTCTATTTCCCTTCCATCTCAGTCTCTCTCTCTTAAATATTATCCCATTGTATTTTATTTATGAAAGTATCTAAATTAAAAATAAAAAGAAAAATTGGTTGTAGAATATTGAACCTATATTTTGGATAAATCATGTCAAAGAAAATACAATAATAATAAAAAAAAGAATCATGCACTATTTTTCCTCTATCATTGTGAGTCACATTTATTTATCTCTTTTCTTTGAAGTAAGTACACATGTTATCAGTACATGGAAAACTCATAACCTTTCTTGTTACTCTCTTAATTAGCACTGTATAAGACCATATTACCTACCTACATAATTTCATTTCCACATACCTTTTCATATATAGGAACTCACCTAAGTATCCAGAGAACAAATTTTAGATAAGTATCATGTTTTTATAGTACACTAAGAACAAAACTTTAGTATATCACTCTCTTTCATAGGTAGTTGGGTAGAATGGATAAGGACATGGTTAAGTCTACTTAATTACTACCCTAATTTATTGGATTGATAACTATTGTTGGGTACCACATGTTTATCATAGAGCTATATTAATACATTATATTTTCATTATTAACTGGTAACTCTTTCCCATGGCCCTAAAGAAAGATCAAGATTTGAGTTCAGCAATTAAATGAGTGTTTAAAAAACTCTAGATACTAATTAATTACATTTATATGCCTATATTATTAGGAAGGTTACAACCTTTCATAGTATCATCAAATTTCAATTTTACCATCTCTCTTGTAAATTGTTCCTTCTCTCATATGAAGAATTTGCTTTTGTGAGTATTTGATCTTATCTCAAGTTGTGTTCATTATAAAAGGAGGCTTCCCCCTCAATGTGGAAAGTAATTAACATTTTCTTATCATTTTGAAGGAATATATTGCTTCATAAAATTTGATGTTAAACCTGTCTTATGGTTTTGGAGCTTTAGATGAGCCATTTTTTAATTTTCATTGTAATTATTTTTAGGGATGTTTTAGATTCTAAAATTTTGATTCTAGTTATGAGAAGGGCTTTATCCCACAACAAAAATGGAACATTATCTATATTCTGTTTGTCTTGGTACTATTGAATGGATAGAAAGTTCATTAATTAAATATGTAGTTCACTTACCTGAATGTTGTCTTGAAACAAAATGTCTTCATGTTTAAATTGGAAGGTTTTGTTTTGAAGCACATAGTTCCCTACTCAAAATTCAAAATGGGGCATGAAAGTAGTCAACAAAATGGAATATCATAAATGGGTGAACCCAACCATGGGATATATGAATAATCATCACAATGATGTTGAAGAGTGGAATAGATCCATCAATTATGGAACATTTACTTCTTCATAATTAGTGTTATAAAATATAATAATATTAGTGATGTTAGAGACGTACTTATATATTTAGAGAGCTCTAAATTTTATTTTAGAATTTTGATGTAGACACGAGGATAGACAATTAAAGTGCAATATAATGAACTTGATAGAATTTCCTACTTTTACACAAGATCCATTTGGTTGAATATAAAACTTAGAAGAATGAGGTAGTTTGGATTGGTGATTAATATAAATTTCACTCTAAAAAAGTTTAGATCCACGTTATCATTGGAAAAACGTTCCTAGACAAGAAAGGTGCATTCTAGATGTGATTATGGAAAATGGTGCTTATAGAAAAATGCCATACTTGTTGAGATAAATGTTTGAAAAGTGATTTTAATGATTTAAAAGAGTATTTCATTGATGTAAAATGTGGTTAGTGATTTTTCAGTCCTTTCCATTTGCTTTTTTTATTGGTGACTTTTTTGTAAGATAAGGTGATAGAGGTAGTATATCATTTGACATGTTTTAGCTATATAATATTGGCTTAGATTTCCTAGAAAGTGATTATAAGGATAAGCCTTAGTGTGCCACTTTTCAAAACATATTCGAGAATGGAAGCTATGGTAATTTAATGTTTGTTAAAATTCCAATGTCAAGGGTTCCACATTGACCTCACAATGCACCATACCAGCCACCTGGCATAGATGAAATGATTATAATGTTAGCATGGAGATGACCTTGGATATTTAAGTGAATCAATTGAATTTTAGAAAATTTATATACACGTACAAACATTTTAGTTTCAACATACTAGAGAATGATAATATGAAATTATTTTAATTATTTACCTGTTTCTTGGTCTTATATATTAACAATAGTATTCTTAGCTAACTTTAATGCAACTCATAATATGTACAATTACATCTCAAATGTACATATACTGGATTTTACAAAACTATAAATATATTATTTCAATTGGATCATGAGCGGAATTGTGAAGCTATGTTACACTTGTGTGAAAATCGGGGGTGGAATTTTTTTTTTGGCAATAGTTTGGTCGAATCTTTTATGAAGTCCAGCCGAACTATTTGATAGTTGGGCCGAACTTTATGAGAAATTTCAGCTGAAATCGTGCTTTCGTTTAGATTGACGGCACGATTGACGGCACATTGACGGTGTGGGCAAACAAAAATTTTGCCGGAGATGGCAAAATCGGCAACAAAGTTTCATGGAACTTTGAGTTTGACCGAAATTTTACTTTTAAAATAGTTTAGCTAAAATAGTTCTTATAAATATATCGCCTGCGAAGTTCATTTTTTTATCACATCTGTGTTTTCTTTGTTTTTTTTGTGATTGTCTGCGGCGACTTTAAGCGAGTGAAATACATGTTAAAAATATGTTATGCAGCATGAT
This sequence comes from Pinus albicaulis, assembly GCA_034641835.2. NCBI lineage: Eukaryota > Viridiplantae > Streptophyta > Pinopsida > Pinales > Pinaceae > Pinus > Pinus albicaulis. The sequence goes on from JAXQQM020081815.1 coordinate 184,090, forward strand.
ACATTAAAATCTGCATGAATTATTCATTACCAATTATGGCGTTTCTCCTCCTGCTCCTCCTATGTTAAACATATGTTATGAAAAATTCCAAACAAAGCATCTATGCTTTTAATTATGCTTTAAATTTCATTACCTTTTTTTTCCAAGAAAAAAATCAAAATTTTTATTAATAGAAGTAAAAAGTTACATAGTATATGCGTTACGCATTCCTTTTATGGATGTATGATTCCCATATCATAGAGCTCACATGATGAAAAGTACATTGTCATCTGTCAAATGCCTGAAGATAAACCACTGATTTGGTGTACAGGCCTCCTCTATAAGAGGAAAACAACCCATAGATCAGTTCATATCCAGAAAAACAAGTATGTCCATATGTTCATAAAACATAAACCTTTTTTTGTGTTATCCCAGGCCTCCTCAGAAAGGAAAACAACCGAGATAGGATAAACAAAAAAATTGAAGCCTGAAAATAAATGCATGTAAGAGTAACTTTCTAGGGCATGTATATCAAACCAAAAAACAAAACAATTTCTGATATAAAAATAGGGAGACAACAAAATAAATTTATGCATATGGTGGCTGATCCGACACACAGATCACGCCCTGGTCCTCATCCTCTATCCTGCAACAACCCATTTCTTGTTGCAAACCCACTTTAGAAAGTTGGTCTGCTGCATCATTGTGGTCCCTATATATATATATATATATATATATATATATAGTTTAAAGAAAAAACATTAAAATTATGTTTTAAATGTTTTGTCTCTTCTAGTAAAGGAGATAAAATATAATTCTAACAACTGCTCTCTCCATTGAACCATTTAACGACATTCATAGAGTCCTTTTCTATGTTAACTTTGGACTGTTATTTTAAATGCACCTTTTGGAATTATTGGTTTTAATTTGAGTTGATTGGTGTCATGTAGAAGTCAAGGCACTTGTTGTTATAGAAATTTTGTCTTTACAACCAAGTGGGAACGAGAAACCCCAAAATTCCAAAAAAAGCATCTATGCTGTTAATTATGCTTTAAATTGCATTACCTTTTGTTGTAAGGTGTACGTTGAATTTCTAGTAGTATGATATCCATTCGGTTGCTATAGTTGTTACTGTTCCTGTGGATCCATCAATTTCATCCGCTCTAGCTGATTCTCGCCTTGTGCATAGATGTTTGCTACCGTTGTTAAGCTTATGCCGTTACTGAGCCTTCTCTCGTTTCCTCAACGCTGGAATGATTTAACTAGAATGATCTACTGCTGTAATGTGACTACATATTGTATTTTATATTGTTGTAATGTATTTCTCTAATGTGACTCCATAATCATCTTTTATATGTTACTACATATTGTCTTTCATATTGCTGTAATGTATTTATGTATGAGACAGAATCTGATATTTTATACTTGATAACGTGTTATGGGTATATCAAGAGGATTTTGTATATGAACTGTTATCAATATATGAAACATAAATTTTTCTCCTTTGAAAAAAGAGTTCAAATCATTCTAAATTCACATGTAATGTATTTCTATAATGTGACTACATATTTTCTTTTATACTGCTATAATGTATTTTTTTATGAGACAAAATCCGATATTTTAAACTTGATAAGTTGTTATGGGTATATCAAGAGGATTGTGTATATGAACTGTTATCAATATATGAAACAGGGTTTTTTATCCTTTGAAAAAAGAGTTGAAATCATTCTAAATTCACATATGTTCAGTGGTGTTACTGTTTCACTTCCGATATTATGTTGCTTACCTTGATGAACAGGTGGAACCTTCTTAGGAGGCCTCTCTATTTTTTGACTCTATGCTCATACTGTCAAAGGCCATTATATGTTATATGGGCTAGACTGTATAGTTATTGGGCTACATATCTTCATATTATTCTGCAAATAGTATGATGGAAACCAAACATAATAATCTATTAGGACATCACAACTTGCTAATTAGTTATTAGACTACATATCTTCATATAGAACTTGCAAATAGCATGATGGAAATGTGAATTTGCAAGTAGTATGATGGAAATGTGGATCTCAAAGAAAAGTCATGATTAATGTTTCTAGAAACCAAACATAAAAATGTATTAGGACATGCTCCTTTAACTTGCAAATAGTATGGTCGAAATGTGGATCTCATGGCTCTTCATGATTAACGCTTCTAGAAATCAAACATAATTTAATGTATTAGGACATGCTCCTTTAGGCTTGGTAGAATTACCTTTGATTTTTATTTCTCTCTCTCTCTCTCTCTCTCTCTCTCTCTCACACACACACACACACACATATATATTTGAAGAGATGATCCCATTATATTTTTTATTCATAGATCAAATGTCATTTAAATATAATATTTATCATAATGTACAATGATTCATTCCATATTATTTATAAAAAAATTTATTAAAAAATTAACCCTTTAAATGATGAACCTAGTTAATGCTTCTTCTTCATGAAGAAGACTACTTCATCTTTCAATTTTAATTTGATGATGGTCCTTTGTTATCTTTCTTGACTGTGTAATATTCCTAATTAGCGACAGCTAATTGGAATATTCAACTTTGTATATTTTTTCCTTGTATGGTTTGTAAATAAATAAAAAGTGAGTAAAGAGGAGCCTACGTGCACTCTAGAAGCTTCTACACAGATAAGGATGGGGATGTGGAGGAGAGAGAGGCTACGACGGGTTTTGGAGGGAAACCAATGCTATAAAAGATGGAGGAGCCTCCTCATTTGGATCATTCTAGATTTTTTGATTTTAGAGTGAGACTTTGGTCTTCTTTAGCACGCTGGCTGTTTAGCCTATCTGTAGCACTATTTAGTGCACCGAGTGTCTCTGTGCGGGGACTTCGAGTGCCTGCTCGGGAAAGGTTTATTTTCTTCCATTTTGTGAGTCGTTTCATTGTTTGGGTTTGTTGCGGAGGTAGAGTTGATAGAGACTGCGTAGTCACTAGGGAGAGGACGCAGTCTATTGTGGAGGGGCTCCGGATTGGTGTTTCTACAGACGATTTCACCAAGATTTCGCGCAGAGGGTCAGCCTTAGCCCATTAGAAGTTTTTGGCAGAGTTTGTGGTAGTATTTCACCTGTTTCTATCTAGCTACTACGTTGTACCTTGCAGGCCAGCGTAATTCACTGGGGAGGCTGTTTCTGGTGTTTTCGGGGGTTGGCCATTCTTGGAATGGTTTGTGGATCTTGTCCAGGTTGTTGAGGAGAGGAGGTTTGCAGAGTTTCAGCTCATTCTGGCAAGGGGATCAGCCCCTATCCTTCAGTCCATTCCAGCAGTTGTAGCTACACAGCAGTTTCCAGCAGCTAGGACGCAGTTCCTAGAGTAGCCAGTTCCAGTATTCTCTAAGAGTGTTTTATCACTTTCCTTGTGAAATATTAGCCTATTGTACTCCATTACATTTCTCAGATTAATAAAATGGCTCAGAATTTCTTCTACATGTTTTTTGGATGAGTTTCCGTAGTTGTCGTTGTTGCCGTATACTCTTTCTATTGTATGTCTATTATTGTTTTTGAGAATTCTAGTTCTATACCACTTGGTGTGTTATCTTTCACTCTTAGACAGAGTCTGGAAAGGGTCAGGTAGCCTCCGGATCTCGTCCTCTTTAGAGGCGACATATCTCGTAAATGCCCTCCCAGTCTATCTCTGGTTGGAGTTTGCTTGTGTTTTAGAGATATCCCTGAAACGAGATATTACAGTGGTATCAGAGCATAGTTCTGGCTCAGCCTATGGTTTATAAAATCAGGAAAGAGATGACACAGAGGCCAAATTGTTTGGAGAGAAACTATTGACAGTAGCAGCTGCAGTGCCCAAAAAGGAAATTGGAATAGGGTCAAACTACAAAGGGTCAGATTTTGAAGGTTACAATTAGAAGAAACCCTTTCTGAGTTTTTCTGGGTTTTGGGCAAGGATCATCTTCCCAAATTCTTATAATTTTCTGAGCAATTTTCAGTGGGTAAATCATAGGTCAAAGTTAGGAAAAAGTGTATTCTTGGAGTAGCAGTGTAGTTTCTGGAGGAGCCGATGGACATAGAACATGAGGAGCTTGTGATAAACGTAGGACATGAGGAGCCTGTAGACAAAAATTAGGAGGAGATGATGGCATGTGATGATGATATGAAAAGATTTGGGGAGATGCTCATCAAATCAGTACAGGATCTGTCGAGGTAGATTGAGGTGATGGGGCAGAGATTCACCGCTGTGGAGGCTAGACAGCGTGAAACCCCAAGAGGTTTCTAGATTGGCGAGGGATCAAGCACATCCCACCATTTGCTGGGGCATGATGCCACTCATTATATGGCATCACATACACCCACACGTTCCACTATGCCCACTTTTATGGGTGCAGACACAGGGGCAATAGCATAGCAGGAGCCAGATCCTGGCCACATGGGTGATTATTTCGCCGAGTATCAGGCATATGGGAAAGAATTCATGGATGCCCTTCCATTCAGAGATTCTTTTCAGCTCCAACGAGATAGTAAACCCTGCCAATTTCACAGAGGGAACAAGCACACACATGATGGGGGCTTCCAACGCATAGTGGGAAAATTCCATTTACCGACATTTGACGGGTCATCCAAGCATTCAGAAAAAGCTTGGGTGGAGAAGTTGGATGCCTCTTTCCAGCT
>JAXQQM020092284.1:0-39560 GCA_034641835.2 Pinus albicaulis
ATCGTGATCGGAGAGGGCAGAGAAGGGGATGCGATTGAAACGCAGCGATGTGATTGAGGACTGTCCGTCCGATCATCAGGGAGATGGACCGCTAGGATTAAATCAGAGGACTATGGAAAGGGCTTGCGATTAGCGTTCGAGCGACCAGTGTGATCAAGAGATGACCGTTGGATCGGCGGGAAATGAACGGATAGGATGTAATCGGAGGGATCGCAAGGGTGTGCGATGGCCGTCGGATTGCGAAACAGATGGACGGCTGCGATGGAATCGGCGGACCGCAATCAGGAGTGAGACGGGAAGGCTTGTGATTGCGATCGGAGGGAACTTGCGATTGAGCGCAGACCGTCGATCTGAGAACAAGATCAATGGTCAGGATTTAATCGGGGATCGGCAATCGCGAGTGCAACAAAAACGCATGCGATTTGAAAGTTTGCGATGCGATTGAGCGCAGGCCGTTGGATCGAAGGACTAGATCAACGGTTAGGATTGCTTCGACCTACGCACCGGCGGAAAAACCCTTAAACATATGAAAACTAAAGTTTTTGCAATGAAAACAGTTATAATGGATCGGGCGGAAAATATATAAGTAAAACAAAAGGAAAAAGGCGCCCGATTGCGGGGCCGGTGGTTTTCACGGAATGTAATATGCCCGGGAGTATAAAGACAAGGGCCAATCGCAATCGGGTTGTTGAGCCTGGTATTTCCGATCAACCCATTGTGTTGTTTCCGATTGCGATTACGCGATCGGCTCTTTTCAATCAACCCATTTATATTTATCACGTGGTTTTAAGTTTTCAACTTAAAACTTTCGGAAAGTGGGTTTTTGGGTTTATAAAGGAAAATATTGATCGGAGAGGGATTTTTCAATGGTTTATCGCCCGATTGTGGGCTCTATGGTTATATGAGGAAATAATATGATTGGGGGGTTCTGAAATAGTTAAAAAGTGAGTTTTTAACTATGAAATGGGAAATTTTCATAAATGGAAAGAAGAGGACTTATGAAAACAAGGTAGTTTTGATGGAGAAAAAGGGGAGTAGATGAAAGGTTTTGAGAAGAGGAGAAATGACGATCTTTCAGCAGTCTTTCAGTTGGAATCAGCAGAAATTCCTGAGTATAAAATGGGACAGCAAATGAGGATTTTGGACAGAGGCATGAGGCCTACAAGGAGTCTTCAAGAGCCAACAATTTTTAGTGATAAAATTTGTTCCTTGGAGGCTCAAAAATATCTTAGCCACCTTTTGGTATAACAAAATATTATAGGTGGCTAACACCGTGTTCCACTGCTGATCTTATTTTGACTCATTGCATATGCAATACAGAGGTAGTGAGCAACCAGGTGCCTATTTCACGGGTGGCTTTGAGACCACTGAGGTCTATACTATGGATGATTGTTCGCTTGGCAGGTGCCAAGAGTCAGCATGTGGCCACCAAGGCCCAGATGCTACTAGCCTTGGATTTTATGCAGCCTTAGGTTTTTGACTGGTGTGATGGAGTTGTCCGTCGAGTCTGAGCAAAGCTCACAGCATGCAAGACCCATACCCAAAGAGAGTTTGGGTACGACACATTGATCGTTTCTTTCTTACTAGAGCAGGTACCATTGATGAGACTCGGGATCATCACAACGCCATTGGGCCCACACGAGTCGAGAGAAGCTCGATGGGCAGCTTTGATTCCGCGGACTGGAGAGGGTCCAGTCCATCTCTGCTTTGATGATGGGTATTTTAATTGGCTAAACTCCCAGATCATTATGATTGAGGATTATCCCTATGCAGGAATGAACTTCACTGGTGATCCGGAGTTAGTGTTGCCCCCTGGCACCCAGTGGGGGCTCGATGGTAAGAAAGAAATGATCAGTGTACTTTAGGAAGTACTTTGTTTTTGTCTTTTGACTATTTATGCAATGTTTTTGTTTAAAAAGGGTGAAAATTATGTTTTTACATGAAGCTTGCTTGCTTGACACAAATGTGGCACCTGTCCGCCTAGTTGGGGCCCCTCGCTATGCATGGAGAGGATTGCAGCTACCCGGGGCTGGCGCACCAGCTGAGGATGCGGAAGCCACCGAGGATGATGATACCCATATTTTGTATGAACTCTCCAGAAACTTGGAGGGTTTGAGTATGGGTATACCACCCCTTCCTATGTGGGAGGTTCCAATTCGTTTATAGCGGCATACCATAGGTGTGCCAAAGAGATACCTGGTGCCTCTGAGGAGAATAGCCAGAGTAGTTGTATGTTATTTTGAGCATCAGGCTTAGCTGGTGGAGCGAATTTATAAGTATCATAGCGTGGCTTTAGTATAGCCAATTTTTTTGTAAAAACACCCATGTTTTGGAAGATTTTTTGATGTAACTATTGTACTGGACATGACATATATATATACATACTTTTTGGTGATTTTGTGTTTTTTAATTTTTTATGTATTTTATATGGGATAAAAAATATATATACTCATGTGTAAATATTTTATAACAAATGTGACAAATGCCAATCTAACACATAGTTTTCCAAAGAATCGACTAATGCATTAAATTTTCTAGGAACGTGCTCAAATGTGATTGTTTGAAATTGACGTTCTAAAATTCGCACCCTTAAAAAATAACGTAAAAATACTAGATGACGGACACGGTAATGATTGTTTAATTGCATATTGACGATTTGGGAATCTAACCTGACAACTAAATTTGAGATGTCGCGAGTTGCAGCCTCCTTGAGGAGTTAGATCACCGACATGTACTCGGCAACATTATTGGTGGCGCTACCTAGGAAAATTCCCCCATAACCAAGAAGTTCCGACTCAGGAGTGTAGAGAACCCAAGCAGCTGAAGCAATGTGTCCAGTGTGACGACTAGCACTGTCCGCGTATCTGACGTATGATAAGGAGGATGACAACATCTGTGTGAAGGAACAAGATTGTAGATGAGAAAAACACCTCAAAAACCAAAAAATATCCAGAGACATCAAAACAATGGGAAAAAATTATATACATAAAATTACAAAACATACGCCTAGTGCGAAACTGGGAAAAATATTTCTTTAGATAGAGCCCGTTGTGGGGCTCCGCGAGCTGAATTCCATTACATTCCTGAAGTTCGTAAGCCCCTTTTGAGAGGACTTTAGTGACGATGTAAGGAACAAGCCATAATGGTTGGAGTGTTCCTGCCCCCAAGAGGTCATTTTTTTTATCATAGAGTAGAAAAATATCACCCTCTTGGAATGAACGAGGCTTGAAAGATTTGTCGTATTGAGCTTTGACTTAGCACTGGTGAGCTTTGAGTGCTAGTGTAGCATCTCGACAAGTTTCATCCAAATGATTGAGCGAGAGCAAGCGCTCTTCTGTGGCTGTGGTGCCAGGCAGGAGTTCAACTGCGAGTTTGAATGATGGAATTTCACACTCGATTGGAAGTACTGCCTCCAGGCCGAATGCAAGTTGAAATGGCATGAAGCCTGTGGCAGTTTTGACTGACGTTCGGTATGCCCATAATGCGGAATAAAACTTTCGATGCCATGTGGTTTTATGGTTTCCGACCAATCGACGAATCATGGTTTTGAGGAGACCATTTACGGCTTCGACTTGACCATTAGCTTGAGGATAATAAGATGACGATTGATCTTCACAAAAACCTAGCATGGATGTTAATTTGGTCATCATATGATTCTGAAAGTGGGATACATGATCTGTGACAATAGATAGGGGTACACCAAACCAACAGACTACCTGATTGAACAGGAAGAGAGTGGCGGTTTCTCCATCGGCCTTAAAAGTGGGAATGGCTTCCGCCCATTTCGTAAAATAGTCAACCGCAACCATGATGTAGTTGTGTCCATTTTCTTAAGTGGGATTTCAGGTGATGAAGTCAATTCCCCATTTAGCAAAAGGACCAATGGAGATAACTGGCTGAAGGGGGGCAGGATGAGCATGCATTTTCTTCGTGAAAATTTTACATGGGTGGCACTTCTGGACCACTGCACTACAGTATTTAAACAAAGTGGGCCAAAAATAACCTGCACGTAGGATTTTTTGGACAGTATCTATGCCCGAAATATGACCACCGCACACCCCCGCGTGGCAGTCATTCAAAACAGGTTCCGCTTCATTGAAAGTGAGACAACGCCGGAGAATAGTATCGATACCATGGCGATACAATGTATCATTTAGCATGAGGTAGTGCTTTTCCTGGTGGCGAATACGATGATGGTCGTTGGACATGAAAGTTGGGAGGAAGCGTTGGGTTTGTAGGTAGACCAAAATGTATCGATACCATGGGTTCGAAGAATCGACCAAGTATACAAATTCATCAGGAAATGGATCATGAGCTACTTCTCCTGGGCCGACTCTGGGAAGGTTTAATATTAATTCGGTGAAGACGAGAGATTTATTTGCTTTGGCAGCTGTGAAGACCAAATCAAATTGTTGGAGGATTATGATCCATTTAGAATATTTTACTCCAATAATTTGTCGAGATAGCCGCTACAGTCCAACCTTCCAGTTCTGAAGAATTTTGAAGAGTGAAGTGTTTTATCATTATGAGGATTGGGCTGCAGGCACACCAGTTGAAACCTGAAAAAACTTTCAATGAAAGCATATATATATGTATATCATCGTTGAGGTGGGCATTCCCATATTCAGATCAAAACTAACTACATGTTCTGATACAGAAATAATTTTAGAATTACATTAATAGTAGACACAGCATGGACGCATCCATCTGTCATGAGTAGTCTACTATATGATAAAAACTACTCGCAGCCTGGATGGTGGAAACTAGATCCAGGGTCTCGATTTCCGCTTCTCGAACTAGTACAATTCTGTCCATCCGATTGATTGTGTCGAAGTCGAACATGGTAGAAACCACTTGATTACCAGTCAATGATGTGAATTATTAACAAGTATGAGAGAAACCACCAATAATGACAATGGATCTCAAAGTATTCAGTACAATCCATGAGGTGTGAATGAATGATTTGCATTTGAACACTTCACAGAGTCATTTGATCGAAGGTCAATTATGTAACATGTCGTCGAATTCAAGAAACCTACCATTAGGGCATGCAGATCCCAAGGTACTAATAGGATTCTAGATCAACTTTCTAGATGATGAGCTGTCATCGATAGAAAGTGATGCGTCGTAGGAAAGCCCACAACACAAAACCATTAGATAAGGTTTTGAAGAAATTTTAGCAAGGACTGACTCAGGGATGGTCAACGCGAATGGAGACAAATGTTTGCAATGAATGGTTTATTTGAACTGTCTCTTGAACACATAACGACATTGCAGATGGTTTGGTGACAATTGACCAAAAGCTAATACCCAGAAACCGGCTGAAGACTTTCAATGTGGTTTTATTAACTGTTAGACAAAGGATTTTCCCAACCCAAGTATGAGTGTGACAAAAGTGTCATGTTCAAGAGTGGTATACCACTTTTTGGAACAAAGTGCGACAACTGGATTCATTTTCTCTCTTTTTCCCCCACCATTTCCGGCAAGTACCTCTTTATTTTTGACAAACTTGAGGAGGATAACATTTGCTTGATATATAAGTTGATCCTTCGGATGAGTTCAAATTAGTATTAAAATCGAACCCTAAGAAGGAGTGGTTCGTCTTATTTGTAATCGACAAGTCCTTTACTGTTAAGTTTTAACGCGTCTAGTATAGGTGATTAGGAGATAAAGTCCTTAATGGAAAAATGTTTAAAAAATTAGTTGCTCATAAAAGGTCCAAACTAGAACGACAGGAAAGAGCTCGGAAAAACAATTCTGTAGCCGTGAATGGCACTGAAAACTGATGTTGTATGAGAAAGTTATTCAGCTTTGAAGTTTTTCAATTTCAGGGAAAAAGCCCAATTTGACTCAGTTTGACTATATTTAAAAAAAGATATTCCACAGAATATTCTGGGAATATTCCATGAAATATTCTACAGAATATTTCGTGGAGGAGCCAATGGTAGGGCGCCACGTGGTCCCAAGGGTCAAACGAATGGTTTATCAAAATTTTGTGTCGCGGACGGGAATCGACCCTAGGTCGAGGCAGAAGCAACTAGGCAACCCGACCAACGGCCCACAAGTGATTCTTATAAACCATCATCTCGAAGTTATATTTAAAGTTCAAATTTGAAATGGGCAGGGCCAGAAAGGAGGCTAGCCCCCTCCTGCATACAACCACAAGGCGGAGACCAAGGGCTTCAACATTGGCGCGTTAAACGGTTTGTCACGGTCACGTGAATTTCAGCGGGTTGTTTTATTATGGTTTTACAATATGGTTCAACTTTATTAAAATCTGCATTAAACTCAAGTTTATAACCATATTCCCCGACGGGCGCAGTCATATGACCCGTGGACCCTATCCATAGCCCTCAACGAACTGGCGGTATTATGGCGGAGTGCCAAAATTTTAGTGCCGGCTCCTAATTTGTCGGGCCTATCTGGAGTTTCTCCACTTTTGGTGGAGTTTTCCTAGCCCTAACTGGACAAAGTCAGTTTCAGTCATCATTTTAGCTAGGGAAGTCCAATTGAAGCGAATTTTTTTTTGATTTGGGGGTATTGAAGCATTCCGAAGCTGTTGGAACAAGTTGCAGAGCCATCAGGGCACTCTATCAGTGATTTTATCAGCGATTTTTCTTGTGGAGCCACTAGGGCTATGGGAATGATTAACTGTATTGGGCTATGTTCATCTATTTGAGGTGAATGAATAGTCAATTTTCACTGTTTCCAACACTCTGATTCTGAATTTGCAGCTATTTTAGCCTTTTGAGGCTTTCTTCATGGTGTAATACTTATTTTGAGCATTAATAAAAGAGGGAAAAGCCCATTTGGAGGCTTTTGGACCTAGCAGAGGTAGCCCAAGAGAGGGGTGAACTGCTTAAACAAATGCTTACTGTTATGATGTGCATTCTTGCTACTTATTTCCAGATTTTACTACATTAAACGGTAATTTTTAATAAGTCCACCTTTCACAATGAGACTTATACAGTGATCAAAAATCATTTGTTCCATTTCAAACTACATTACTTCCATTGCAGAATACCTTAACTTAATTATTCACACATAAAAATTGGTTAATGAATACTTTGCAAACAGAAAAAAAAATACTTTCATTGCCAGATCGATTTAGTGTTTACTTCATATTTCTTTAGGCAGAGACAGTAAGAGGGCCAGAAGCTTCTGGTTTCATCCTTTCTAGTAAAGGTGAAATAACCAGTAAAAGCCCCTACTGTTTATCTCTGTATAAGAAATATTTTGTTCACACATTTCAAATCAATAGGATAAACTTGATGTTTTTCAATTTTAGGGAGTCAGAAGAAAAACTTAAGAAGACTCTGTGGGTGTAATTTTTCGTAAATTTAGTCTCTCAAGCCCAAAAAAGGATAAAATAATGTAGGAGAGAACTCTATTGACCATGATTAATCAATGTATACCTTTTTCATAGATAGTCCATTTCAGTCTGGAAAAGGGGTAAACTTATATTGAAAGGACAACTGTTCATTTCCTTTAACGAGTTCAAATAGTCAAGTACTCGGCAATATTTTCATATTTAGAGTCTAAAAAGTGCTTAAAAGAGAACTCCATGGTTTCGCTTTTTCATAATTTTCAAGAGCCTGAAAAAGTGATAAAAGTATACTTAGTTGGCCGAATTTCAATTTAATTTACGAGCAGGAAAAGATGGAAAGAACTCGGCATTTAATGTCTTTTATGAGAATGAAAGATAGCAAAATAATCTCAGGATTTTCATGAGTTTAATGAATCTTGAAAATAATAACTGAAATGGACTCAAGATAGGTTTCCTTTTTATACAAGCTTGAAATATAGGAAAAATTATGCTTGAGAGTGGTTTCATTTTTACACAAGCTTTAAACGTAGGAAAATTGTGCTTCAGAGTGGTTTGTTTCATTTTTACACAAGCTTGAAAAAAAGGAAAAATTATGCTTGAGAGTGGTTTCATTTTTACACAAGCTTGAAACGTGGGAAATTGTGCTTGTAAATGGTTTTAATGCCCCCCAAGCATAAATTTCTAGAGCATATGCCCCCCAAGCTTCATTGCATTCAACTAAGTAGACTACTAGTTACTAATAGGTGGATGTAATGAAGGTTCATTTACAATATTAGAGGAAAAACTCGACTTAACACTTACGAGATCTAATCAAAGACTCGACTCAATTAGGAGAGGATTTGTTTCATTTTTTAACGAGCTTGACACAGGAAAAGAACTATGCTCATGGTATCTGTTTCATTTTTAAACGAGGTTGACACAGTAAAGGGGACTATCCTCACGGGAACCTGTTTCATTTTTTAACGAGGTTGGCACAGGAAAAGAACTATCCTCATGGGAATCTGTTTCATTTTTTAACGAGGTTGACATAGTAAAAGGAACTATCCTCGTGGAAACCTATTTCATTTTTTAATGAGGTTGAGACAGTAAAAGAACTATCCTCATAATGACCTGTTTCATTTTTTAATGAGGTGGACACAATAAAAGAAACTCTCCTCATGGGAACCTTGATCATGTCTTCCAACAGGAGGAAACACATGTCAAGGGACACTCCTCGATCATGGCTTCCAAGAGGTCTTCATCAGATGGAAGAATAGTTATTTGGAAGGAACACATATCAAAGGACTCAAAATGGATAAGAACATCACATTCAATTAATCCCATAGGGTTTTCCATGTCAATTACCGGATCTAAGTCAAAGGAATTCAAGCAAACAGTGAGAGGCTCGCTTGCATTGGTAACTAAAAACATGGGACTGGTTGCCACATAATTATCCCGTGGTGGGGTAGATACCACTTCCATATCAGGAAAATTCAGGGGTGTCAGATTATTGGTAGTCGAATCAATACTAACAAACGAAAGCTGGTCAACAGTCACAATGTTTCCATTTTGAGGGAAATACATCACACGAAAGAGTGTTGATACGACAGCTTTCATTGCATATACATAGTCTCGCCCAAGGAGAAAATTGAAATCCAAGGGACCTTGGACTACCATAAGATCAATACAAATAGTTTTACCTTCCAAGGTAATAGGAAACTTAGGAAGGATCCCTAAAGGTTCACTAATGGTTCTGTTAAAAGCTGGCAGATTCTCTGTAACAGGCACAAGCTGAGGGGAACCCAAAGCTTGCCAAGCAGTTGAGGATAAAATACTAACAGAAGCACCTTCATCTACATTTGTGCGACGCACATTCTTACCACAAGCCTTCACAATGATTTGGAAATGGATGGAGGAAGGAAGACGAGGTTCTGTCAGTCTATCCCAATCAAAGGAAAAGACCTCAGTAATTGGAGGGGGTTTTGTGGAAACAGGTGAAATGCCCCCTGGCGTAGAAGAATCTGATGTAAACAGAAGAACTTGAGCAGTATGAATTTCACTCTGTTCAGGGAGAGTGGGATCGACTGAATGTGAAATCAAGTCGACCACTTGATCAACTAATGGATCATCAACGTGAGTGATATTAGTTTCACTCTTCAATGGAAGAGCAGGATTAACTGTACATGGAATTAGATCAATCACTCCGTCAGTTGACGGTAGGTTGGGAGAAAGTTTACGGTAACCAGTTGGAAGTTGTTGTTGTGGAGCAATAAGGTTTTCCAACAATTTTGAGGCTTCATCCATGTGAGGGAAAATGTGAGTTTTATGACTCCCTTTGCATAACCTACAAGGAAACCTAACTTTACCCTTTTTCCCAGGAACCTGACTATCACTGGTTGATGGATCAACAGTAAGTTGATGAGATTTTTCTGACCATACTTCCAAGACCTTAGGAATATGAGGACAATTGATAAGGAAGTGGTCACCCTTACAAAGCTTGCAAGGGTATTTGGGTTTGTGATGCATGTTGGAGGTTTTTTCAACACTACTAACACTTACAACCATGGTTGGTTGGTTGACTTCTTTCTTATCTTGCTTCTTCTTCTTCTTCCCTTTCTTCTTCTTCTTAGCCACCTGGTTACTAGCGTCAAGGCTTTTACCAAGCGAAGAGGAAGAAAGGGAGGAAGACTTGTTGGGCGAAGAAGGTAAAGGTTCAACATGAGGTTGGTGATGTTGAGATGGTGAACTTTGTTGAGGTGAAGCATCCGGTTGAGGTGGAACACTTTGAGTATTCAAGGCCAACAAAGTTGAAAATAACCATACCGGTAAACCTATTGTAAATCCAGGTAATGACAATATAGCCATATAAGGAGGACCAACATTTCCAAAGCAAGGAAAAGTACTAGGATTCTCGTTAAGAGGGGTTCCTTGGTTGGTAAATTCCGGAACAATTGCCATTAGATTCAACTTCAGTGAATTTTATTAACAATTTAAAAATATTCACAATTCACAATTCACACCTAAGGTCTCTAAAAAGTAAAAACAAACAAATGAACACACGCTAACAAATCTAGAAGTCAAACCACACACAAATAGTTTGTTTTCACAATGAAATCACTAGTTGGTGATGAAATCCAACGTCGCAGAGATCAATGTGAAAAACTAGCGGTCGGAACAGTTACCTTGACAGCCTGCTTAATGAAACAGTCTGGTGCAAGTACCTCCACTATGCCATCTCGAAGTGAAGTGCACCCTCGGAAAGTCCAAGTGAGTCTAGTCAATGTCTGTTCCAGGTATAGTGGGACCTTCCCTCCACCATCACCTTGGGAAATGTCTGTGCACTTGGGGGAACAGTCTACAATCTGATATACACACAAGGGCAGAGTAACAGGCTCAATCCCCTTGAAGGCTCCTTGACATAATCCAAGATTTACCAACAAGTGAGCCCAGGCTCCTCGACAATGGTCTATCCGAGGTTTACCGTTTTTAATACGTACACATCTGCTATCTTTCCTAATGAGATAGGTATGATTACCTCACTGGTTCCGACATGATCTCGTGCTTGACTCTTTTAAGAAGAGCTTCCCAGAGCACAATTGCAACAATTGGATTTTTTTCCTTACAACAAGATACTATTGTTTGTTTTAACTGCTTTGGAACATTAACTACAACCTATTCCAAAGCACTAGACTAAGTTAAATTGGTGGAAAGAGCCCTAAAAAATGTAAAAAATACTAGATGAATTTTAATTAAGCGCAGTGTTATTTGGTTATTATTACTCAAAGGGTAAATGGATATGAAACCAATGGTGTTATGACCTGACCCAAAACTGAATGCAATCGAATATGATAATGTAATCTTTTCAATTCAATGAATCCTAACTAAAGTAAGGAGAGAGATTCCATTCACTTCCAACAATGCAAAAATTGATAAATAAGAGAAAATATAACAAATTCTCTAATGCACTAATTTCATCAAGAAAAACTAATGCTAATCAATTCCAATTTTTATTTTTATGTTTTTTAAAACAAGCATAAAAAACATGTAAATTCAAATTAAATAAACTGATCTAAATATACGATTGATTTTTCCAGAATGTAAACTATGCAGTTGTAATCTATGCACAATTCACTTGAAAAGTATGCAAATGTAATATATGCACATTTTTCATTTATATTATGAAAATGAGAATTCTAATTATGCAAATGTGATCTATGCAAGAGAATTCTCAGACATAAGATAATTCTAATGTAATCTAAAGAACCAATCAAGTGTAAGTAAAGAAAATTGGGTGAGAGTTCCAAAGGTCAAAAGTAAAAACACTCAAAGGCGATTAACACTCGGACACAATTTAGCCCCCTCCCCCCCCCTCCCCCGACGAATGAGGGGGAATTTTTTTTTGCAAAAAGATGCAAAATTGTTAAGAGACTGAGACAAACCTCAAAGTAATGACCAAAGGAAATCAAATTAAGAATTTCTCAAAAAAGAAACTCAAAACACCCAATTAACTTAACAGAGACTGACGAGACTGTTGCTGAAAAGAAATTCACACAAAAGATTTTTGACAGTCAAGACAAGTTGGGTTAATTAGAGAGAATCAAGTAATTACATTCCAGAAAACATAATTTTATTTTTTCAAAAATTTTCTAGAAGTCCGTAGTTTCTAATGGAAAAAGGTGCGGTACCGCATTGTTTTACACTAAAATTTGCGGAGTCTACCGCTCTGTTTTTAAACGAAAAGTGCGGAAGGCAAGAAAAACACAGAAAAAATAAAAATGCAGATTTACAGTCAGGGATTATAATGAATTATTTACCCAACCCAATTTTGAGCTAATCAAAATCAAAGAATTTATTCAAAAGTCAAACCGAAAATCAAAAAAGAAAACTAAGTTCAAGAACTCCCCAGTGGAGTTTCCATTTTGTTAGGTGGATTAATCCCTCTTGCGGACAAGAGCGATCTCCCTAGTATCCTAAGGATATATAGAAACAAACATCCAAATGCAAACCATTTTCTCTAGATTATTTGTGATTCAAAATTATTAAATAACAAAGTATGAGGATATGCCCCTACTTGAAGTCCAACGCTTGCTGAAATCTTATATCCAGTCGCTCCAAAAGAGGTCACTTCATCATGTGAAACCTGTAATCAAATACCGATAAAATGTATTAAAAGCACCTGCAAGATATAATAATTGAGAAAACACTAATCTATCTCAGTGATCAAGGAATCCAAGAATTAAATTACTCAATAGATACATGAACAATTTAATGAGAAAATAGAATCCATTTGTATTAACTTTTATAATAAGAAGTAACCGTACAACCTTGTCGCCTTGATGTATTACAGGTTCTTCCGGAGTCCTGAACAACCGTTTCCTCTCGGTTTGAAAAGCCTTCTTCTCTTTGAACTAGCATGAAACTATGGCCATGAGTATGTAATCTCTCTCATGCCAATGATGCCAAATGTGGAGAGTATAATTTATTCAGAAATTCACCTCAAAACTACCAAGTTCTAAGTACCTCAATATACAGTCTCCAATGTACCCTTGAGACTGAAACATGAGTTAAATTTATAGGATAATGAAGGAGGTTTTAGTTTCATAAAGAGTGGGATAAAGTCCTCTCATAAAGGGATTTTAGCTCCAAATACTAAGGGATAATCTCCATTAATGAAGGGATAGAGGTTCATGAATGAAGAGGCGAAGCTCGACCTGATAAAGCTTCTAGAAGCCTCCAATTGGGAGAATATTCAACCAGCTGGGCTTCTAGAACTTACTTTTTATTTTATTTTACCTTTTACGGGGGTCTGCAGTTTTAGTAAGCATAACGTGCGGGATGTGTCGCAGGTTATAGAGCAAGAAACCGCGGTACCGCAGGAAATGACTAGGAAAAGTGCGGAGTTAGGATTTTTAGGGTTTTAATGAGCTTTTTCCCAATTCCAAGACTTGATTTAGGAACTTTATGATTTTGGACCTCTAAGGGAGCAATAAATAGGTAATGATGAACCCATATAGACAGCTAAATGTCATGGTGACAAATTTTAGTGTAACACTTGGCAAGGTCTCCTCGCATTAGAAGGTCTAAAAACCAAGGCATATACTTACCTCAAACCGTCAAACCAGTCATCGCATGCTCATGGAAATTAATAGACATTATTGGATATCAATGTCCAACAATGGCCCTACTCCTAAAGTGCTTTACCAACATACTACTACCTATTCCAATTCCTTTCATTGATGCTGCTAATTATTGCAGTCGATTTCAACCACCCAAGCAGACATTTTCATGCTCTCTTGTACGAAGCACATAACTGCCAGTAGATTCAAAAAGAATTGAAACAAATTCAAATCATACCTCATTGGTGGCCCGTCAATAAGGTACATTTGAAATTATGTTCACTTCCTATCACAACAAGTCAACTAGTTGTTTGATCAAATCATCATCTATAAACATATCACATCTGGTTAGCTCAAAATGAAACCATCATAAACCATAATCATAGATCACATGCATAATTAAAACTGAAATAAAATACTTATATGTGTCCTTTAATCAGTCATTTTCTTCTATCATTACTCTTGTCATTTTCGTACACACATCGGATCAGTTTCCACACCCAACAAGCACCCAGTAAACCTCTCTATTCTTCAAACACATACATATACACATAGTGCATCACACATATACAACCACGCATGACATACAACATCATTCTATACATACTCCAACACCTGACATACAACACATACACCTACACCCGACTTACAACATAACACATACACCTGCATCTGGTGTACGACACAACACATACACCTACACCCGGTGTACAACACAAAACCATACATACACCCTCACCCGGTGTAAAACGCAATACATATACACACACAAAGTACAAAACAACAAATACACATGTCACAATACCACGACTATGTAGTGCATATACACAATACCACACATACAAAAAATAGCATATATAAAATGCACACAATACCACATGTGCACAACACAACATGTAGGACATGCACACAATACCGCATGTACAACATGTACACAGTACCAGTTGTACACAACACCACCTGCACAATGTGTACACAACACTGCATGCATGGAATGTACATAGCACCACATGTACACAACACCATATGCATGACATGTACAAAAAACCACCTGAACACAACACCCCATGTACAACATGTACATGGAACCACATGCACACACCACCACATGTACTATTATACACATAACACCATATGTACAACATGCACACCACACCATATGTACATAGCAACACATATGAAACATGCACAAAGCAACATATGTACATAATACCGCATATCCAACATGTGCACCACATAATATGCACACAACACTGCATATCCAACATGCACACAACACCTTGTATACACATCACTACATAAACAACACGTACACAACAACATCTATACACAACACTACTTGGACACAACATCATAGGTGCAACATATATACAAAATTAGTATTGCACATCCATAGACCACACACTGCCTCTACCAAGAAACCTTGCTTCTAGTGTCTTTCCATGCTTGTCCCAACATGCTGCAAGGCACACTGCTTTAATTTCGTTGATGTATCCCTCAACATTACCTATCCAAAACATACACATAGTATAATCTCATAATATCAATTCACATCCACATGATACTAACCTCATAAGTCTACTAGGGCTACTCTTCCCACTTGATTCCTCATAAACTGGGAACCTCTTCATGTTATTCACCTGCCTAAGCAATCATTCCTCCACAAGCATGCTCCCTGACAACCTTGTCAGACAATGACATACATACATACATATAAACATTAGCATAAAACAATCATGAACTCTGACGACCCTGTCGGACAACGACATACATATATACATGTATACATATATAGACATCAACATAATCATGATCACAACATAATTACAAGATATAATAAGGTCTAGGTTAATAGAACTCCTTTTATCTATGCCCAACATGAAAAACATTGAGAACAACAGTTCCCAACATATCTAAGGCATTTGACGCCTCAAATCCATTCACCTTACCTTTCTCATGATTGTCCTGCCACCATCCATTTATCCCAATGGGCCCATCCAATCCAATCCACTATCATACTCTTGCCTTCAACTACCCTTTACGCATTCACTGAGCTTCATTTGAGTCTTACATTACCTATTGGACTTCATCCAGCTCTCCCCGAGCTCCACTAAATTTCTTCTTTTCCCAACCAATTCCCAAGACCCTCAAAACATAAAAGGAAAGAACAAGAAACAAATAAGAAGAAAACCAAGAAAAACCAATAGCAATACGACACCACAAAAAAGTGGTATGGCCATACACTAGAGATAAACAAAGCCGAAATCAAGCGCAACAAATCACAAAAGACCAAAAGCACAAGACTAGTAACAAACACCATGACTCAATCCCCATGGCTTCCCAATACTTCCAAGGAAATCTCAACCTGAGCCTTCTCCAATATTTCATGGAAGTCTCTTTGTCATACAATTCCTTGTATCATACTTCCATAAACACATAATTTTCAGTGTATAAACAAATATAATAGTTATCTTACCTGGTCACGCCAAGCACTTTTCCTTGTAATTGAACACGCATGTCAGCCACATGTTCTAAAGATAAAGACCACATATATATCAATTTGAAATCAACCTTTACCAACTCTAAAAACCATGTCATAATAAACAACCAACTCACATTCAATATTCATAATACATAATGTTACCACTATCACCTACTTACACTCAAGTACATAACAGTTGTCTCAACACATAATGCATTAACGCAACCATCTTAAAACAAGATAATTACCTCGTGCAATATTATAGACACATACTCATATCATGCAATTAATCAGACATTCAAACAACATATATATGACATAATAAACACCAAACACTCAAACACCAAATAAAAGACATAATCAAATAGTCAAGCGCCAAGTAGATGACATAAGAAAACTCATGCCTTAATGTATCTCAGGGAAGGCTATCTTGTCTGCACAATCAGTCTAGATTAGCATGATATAACTTAAAAACACATCAAATCAAACATAAACAAAGTAATGATATCTATAACAGTCACTAGCTAACATGTTCACATCATAAACTCATAAACAATTGTCATTCATGCATAACAATCACATATGCAAAGTCATTCTAGATTAGTACAACACATATCACAATAGGTCGACTCATACCTGAATTTCATAACCCTAACCATATACATATGCCAATTCAAATTAGCAGGACACATATAACATCAATATTCTAAATGTAATGACCATAATAATCATGCATATGACCACGATGCATATAACAACAAGTTATTATCCTTCCCTGACTAACTGACACATGTACATGTGATCACACTGATTAGCTAACATCTATCATGCATGTAACTACAAAAAACTTAGATTAATAGATATGTACATAACCCTAATGCTTATAAAAATAATTAACCAGCATACCTGCATGCCTAACATACAAACTTGTATGATGATCTACTGTTACCTCGAAGTCCAGTGTTGCAATATTGCTTTGATAATATGCATCTCATGCTCTCTCTCAACCAACATGTCAGCATCATAACATACAAAGAGCATCATGATGGCTAACTACATACAATGACCTCATGGAAAACAACCTTAACCATGACGATGCATGCATAACAACATATAGACACTGACATGCATAACAAATGAATATACAATCAGCATGCATTCATGACTAACACATCCCAACAACAACATCGTCAACTTCTATATGCCAACACAGTTGTAACAATGACCATCACCATTCATACATAACAAACACATATACAACCTGCTACATGAATGAAAACCACATTCCGCTCATCCAGTCCAAGAGTTGGACCATGCTCTGATACCACCCTGTAATGCCCTACTCCCACATTTACCCAAGTTTACCAGTATGATGGGGTAAACATCTGACAAGAGGCTACTATGACATGATTCGAATACCCATGTACAGTTAAAATATTGGAACCGAAAAAACGAAACCAATCTGACCTTCCTCAGGAGCTATAGACCCTTCAGGAGGCAACCGACCCTTGTAGGTGCTTAACCTCTGAGACAACTTGTCATTTTTTTGATCAGGACCCTTAGTTGCTCCCATAACAAGCCATGCATGTGACTGAGGCCTTCCAATCACTCCCAAAACAAGGCATGCCGGTGACTATGAACTTTTCCACGTAGTTATGAGCCAACGACCCCATATTCTGAGCCACTTTTTTAGGGCTAGGTCTCAGGGTACTGCCCAAAAATTCATGAAACCTTCAGAAATGATAAAAAATAATGGAATAAGGTTATTAATGCAATCATTGGTACAAATACTTTATCTGAACCCTACTAGCCATGACATACATTTCGTCAAACATATCACAAATATGAAATCTACAATTCATAACAATAGATATGAGCATAGGTGTCTCATACTTATCTAATATTTGTAAATAAGCATTGATGCCTTATCACAATATATGCATTATCATCTAGTAGTTCCTACATTCATTGCTCATTAATTTGCTAATCAAAATATGATAACATCCATACATCAAGTCCGTCATAAAACATTCTCATAACTAGCATATAACAAATAGAAATAATAAGGATATAATAGCCATAAGAACCACATATGAAATAATAAATTTACACGTGAAATACCAAGGAGGAGAATCTCTTATTAATGAATACTTAAGTCAACCAGGTATGGGACTTCTACGAACCACCCGACCATAGATTGGGCTGAACCAAACCTTTCTTTCAGCCAATAACCCATGTGCCATTTTCCAAGCATGAATGTTGGATCTCATGGAATAACCAAATGAAACCAAACCATGGCTTCTAGAGGCCAAGCCTCCTCAATCATCAACTAGTGATTCTACCTCATGGTTAAAAATCACTAACCATCACCATATTGGCCTCTACCCAAGTTGTCTAAGGCATTAGAGTGTTTTTTCCCACTAAGGCTTCCAGGACTAGTAACTCAACCCACCAAGGGCTTCCAGAGCATTTTTCCAACCAAGGCTTCTAGGACTAGTAACTCAACCCAAGTTGTTAAATGGATTCCAAAGAATTTGATCAACCAAGGCTTCAAAGAACTAATAACTCAACCCACAACCATAAGGAACATGAGAACCAACCAGAAAATAAAAGTAAACCCACAACACCATGGATATCCAGGAAATGGAAAGGTTAGGAAAAAACATTATCAATCCAAGCAATCCTCCATGCCAGTGACAAATCATAACCAAGGAACCACATGCATGTGCCATGCATTGAAAAACTAGCAAGGAAATCATACATGTAACTCGGTACCTGCAAGAAAAACCCACTGTAATTGTTGATCTCGATGTCCTCTTGCACTTTCCTTATTTTCCTTTTCCTTGCTCCAAATCCCAAGTATGCCACACTCCTCCAAGAGTGCTCCATGAAAAAATTAAGTGACCAAGAGCATGAAAGAGAGAATAGAATGAGAGTTCCCAAGACTGAACTGACCAAAAAGCCCCTGAACTGATACTCATGAGCCTTTTTATCAACGACGCCTCTATTTTCTTCATTTTCCATAATTTTCCTTCATTTTCCTCCTCACATGCAACCTGCGACCTTTCACCTTCCTTTTCTCCTATTTTCCTTTATTTTCATAAATAAAATGCCAATTAATGCCTCTTGCCTTTCCTAATGACTTTTCCATTGCCTTTGCCAATTTCCTTAGCCATAATAAACCAAATTAACACCCAAACTAGGATGTTTTTCCCCAACATTCAGCTTGGAATACATGTCATGTGACCTTGTTCTTATTTTGCCTTTATTAACTTTATTACATGGAATTTTGACGAGGGTTGTTACATTGTAATTGTAAAAGGAATAAATTTTTAGTCTAGAAAGTCCTAGATGCTCCAAGAGTACAAGTTGGCCTTGGGCTCCTCAAGTCAGCCTAAAGGAGGGAATCTAACCCCTTGAGAAGGCTATATAAAGAGTAGTTCGACTTCATTTGAGATACACACTCACACAAGTTTGATCTAATACAAAGAGTTGGATATATAGCTAGGAGAGGAAGAAGAAGGAGAGAAAAGTTCTAGGAGAAGATGGAAGGATGAAATTTATTGTTTATGGGCTCTATCTCTCTCACAAGTGTGAAGAAGTTGGGGTTTCTGCAACCAGAAAGAGGCTGAAGTTGCAGATCTGAATTGTTGGGGAGCATAATTGCAGGAGAAATTTGTTGGATAGAGCGAAATCCTTGTGTTGACCTTATGGAAAATTGTTTTTCTCTAGGAAGGTCTCAAAAGGAAGATATATTAGGGTTTTTGCGGAAATTACTGAGATGAAATTGAGGGAGGTCGAAGTTGCTAGTAAAGTAGTTGGGTTTTTGCTGGCCGGACAAAGTTACAAGGAACAAGAAGAAAGGATTCGAGGAAGGGTTGAATTGGTACTAGGGGAAGGACTTGGTCTAGGGATTGTGTCTTTGTATCTCATTTGAGGTAGATTATAAGAAGAGAAGAGTTTTCGGGTTTTCCCCTTTGAGGGGTTTTGCCCTGGTTGAGAGCCTACATTTGTGTCCTCTTTTGTTGTTGTTGTTTCTTGATATTGTTTGATGACAATATATAACTAAAGAACATCAAGAAGATAACTAAAGATTCACATGCAAGAATCAAGGATAAAGAAAACAAGTTATAATAGTTGCCACTTTACATTTTCTAATCGATTCTAAGTGGCCTAGGAATTCCATATCCCAAGTGCCCCTTCTATCATCAAAATGATATTGTTAAACATCTTTTTGGTTTCATTCATATGCTAAATTAACATGGGTGTGCGTCACAAACTTGTTTTTTCTATTCCTTATTAGGCTTTTTTATATTCCTTATTAGGCTTAATACTTGGAATTCTACTCTCCTTGGTGATAAGCTCCCACGAGCCATTGAATTTCATGTAGCAGTGAAACTTGTTAGAATAGACATCCTGTTATTTATATGAATAAATAGAATGAACATGTTTTTTAAAAACACCCATATTCTTTGTTTCACCTAGTATGATGGAGCTTTGTGCAAATATGCACTTGCAAATCAAGATTCAAACCAAGGAGGTGGAACGAGAGCTAGCACACCTCCAAAAATTGATGGAATACTTAAGGTTGGCTCAATGCACTATGATCTAGGAACCCATAGAACTTCACTCTCCACATGGATTGGATAATTTTCTTTAATATAGTAGTATACCATGCCGTAAGGTAATGTTCCTACTTTGACAACACAATGAACATTAGACCAAAATCCATGATGACATGATGACCATATTCACTTTCCCCTTTAATGACAAGTTATTGAAGATGGACCTCCCTGTTCCAATCCAAAGTGTCTTAAGAAGTAGAAAAATGATGGATGGGGAAATGCTAATCTATTGATGATCCACCATTTAGTGGGTGGAGTCCCAACCTTGACGATCATTACTTTCCTCCATATTTGGGGTCCTTTGTTGCTACTTAATTTATGGATATATTTATTATGTTCAATTGGCCACCATATTTGTGTTTATCTCCTTGACTTATTTCCCCTAACCATATGATTTTGGACTTGTTATGCCTTTAAATTTTAGACTATATATTTTGATAACCCCCCTTGTGCCTCTAGCTACTAGTTTTGCCTCTTATTACTAGTTTTTCTTATAATAGTTACTTGCACACAACCCATTTTTTTATATAAAATGCATGTACATAATATCATATTTTTAAATGTCAATTGAATGTATCTTGGGTGGCTGGGAGAAATGTTGTTATCCTCCCCACTTATGTTCAATTCCCACATGGGACATGTTGAGCTCATAATGAGTAATATCCATATAATGGCTTTTGAGTCTTGTTGTATGAGAGCCCATCGATGATAAAAAAATGTATATTCCTTTTATGGAATATAAAGATACTACTTCAAGGATTTATTTATTTATTTTTAGATAAAAAAATAAAAGACACTGGGAAGGAGTGTAAAAACCTATATAATGTAACAAAATTGTCGGAAATTTAATGAATTAAAGAAGTTAGTGGGAGTCTTCATTTCCCTTTATAAAGGCACCATTATGCTAAATGTTAGGGTAAAAATTTATGATATTCTCTCCTTATTAATGTGATTAAGTATAAATATTTGAAAAGGTCTAGATTGTTAATTAGTTTATAAGTATATATAAGCTAAAGTTATTTTAGTTCAAAATGGTTTATTATTTATTATAGTTCTACTAAAATAACATATCAATAATGTGAATAATTAGGAAAATGAAGTACAGTTAGAAGGAAGTATGGGGTGGATAGAGATGTCTTTCACTTAATTTCATCCATGTCACTAGGCTTCATGGGGCTACTTTCATATCCATCTCATGCATTCATTAAAAAAAAATACCAACTCTATTCTAATTCAATAGGCCACGTGTTGATCCTCATGTCCTTTCAAGTTATAACTATTATCTTTCCAATTCACTCTTGTTACATCATATTGTGGGTTATTAGAGATGATTTAAAGTAATGCTATTGATTGTTAGGAGCAAGTGTTTGCAACTAATATAATAAATACCCTCTACTCATTTCTCTTTAGTTGAAAGGTTCTTATGTGGCATGGTAGAGCATCATTTTTTTTTATCCATTGAAAATCTCATAGGGAAACCTAAATTATGCTTCTCTACATTCATAAATTGAATCCCTAGTAAACCCATAGACAAAAACTAGTGTGTGTCAACTAGGGGGATTCAAATGAGGCATTGAATTAATCGAATGCCCAACAATATTGGTTCCAACAAGTTGTGCTAACTCATAGGATGTTGTCTCTATCCATTGAATATATAAAATAAATAAATTTCCTATTGCTCGTGTTAACCATAAATTATGAGCAAAAAAAAATAGTCATTTTATTTCATACTATCTTTTAAATTCGTGATAATACAAACAATGCTAGAGGTGGAGGTTGCACATTATGCTAATTGAGGACGGTATATTAGATTCAATGCATGCTTTGTAAACTAATATACTTATTTTAATTTTAGAACTAAATAAAGATCACATATAAGAGATGCATTTTATTATTATAAGGCACATTTATCTTGCTGGTCTATAAAAAGTTATTATTTGGTAAAATACTTCCTTCATTTATCAATAATATTATTTAATGCATAATCAAACTTTTTATAAAATAAAATTGGATTGCATATGCGAGGCTCCATAAGCACAAGTGTGTCTAGTTCAATAGCGAAATCTCTCATAAAATTACATTGGTAAAACTAAAACATTATCAAAACATTTTAAAACCCCGAAAATACATCATACCCAGTAAGGGAGTGTCATGGTCAGAGACCTCTTTAAGCCAATAAAACATTCCCCCATAACATGTTAATAATGTCTGTGGGGATTCCCAAGGAAACTAGAAGAAAGGACCATAATTTAGTAACATGTTAATAATGTCTGTGGGGATTCCCAAGGAAACTAGAAGAAAGGACCATAATTTAGTAACCCTAAGCCGATAAGAAACCCATAATTGGATATTGTTGATAAGGAACATAAACTCCATCACTCTATTATTGGAGTAGTTATCACCATATTTAAGCAATTCATATTTTACATGCATATTGTTCACTAGACATGAAGTCTATGAAATATCTATAAGAAAAAACACATAAGGAAATCCACAAACTAATGAGTCAAAGAGATCGATTGCCCATGTAGCCCCACACCAAATATTTTTGTAGACCAATAGATATAGTTGCCACTGACAAAATACCTTGAGGAACAACTCATTTGCTTGAAATATCTAAGAGATCAACATGCTTTTATCAATTCAACGCCCTGAAATGGGTGTTAGAGCCCACCCACATGCAAAACAATAACCATAAAACCATTTCTATAGTAGCCCCATGAACATACTAACAATCCTGATATAATGACCGTATTAGTACCATAAAGTCACCCACAACATACACTCCATCTAAAAGATTCTTTGGAGGCATTTCAACTTTACTCTACACCCAACCAGAACCACCACCTCACTTTTTCTAGCCAACAACAAGTTTCTTTTGCCTTGTGGAAAAAATCCGTGTGAGGTTTGAAGTATGTGATGTATAGGTGAGATGAAGATTGCAAAGAACTTTCTTTGTTCCCATTTCTCATCCATTGATGATGTGCTTAAACATATGTCCCTTAGACACCTTATTTATAGTAAGTAGTGAGAAAGGGATTTTGAAAAGTTATTTTAAGGAGAAAAGTGACAATTAAATACCAAATAAAAAGGTACAAAATGTACTTGTTGAATGTCAACATGTAAAAGGGATAGACATGAATATTGTAAAAGTCATGACATTTAGTTATAATACTATATATAAATATGATAATAATATAAAATTATTAGTAGATATTTTCATTATTTGATTTAATTAAAAAAAAAATTTACAATATTGATTAAAACTCTTTATATAAATGTCAAATAATTTGTAATGTAAATAATAACATAAATATGATAGCTATAATAATATCTATTAACAATTAAAAATATCAATCTCACTTATATTAAAAAATAAAAAATGATTTTATACTAAATTTGAAAAATATCTTAAAATTATATATATATACCACTCCAAAATATTAAAATAAAAATAATTTAAAATAAACAATTGAAACTAAGCTTTTGATTACTATTATCCAATATTTAATACAATTGTCACATACATAAACCAGATTTCGCATATATAAAAAAAAAAATTCATTTACCACACAATATACACCATACAACAATTACTCAGTTGCATTTCACGACAAATTTTCCACTCTAAACTATGGTAAAATAAAATAAAAGTTTAATCAACCAATGCGCCTAACCATACATCTGTCACAGCTATGTTTAATTTAATGAATGGTCTTGGCTATGACAATTCACGCTCGTTATTATTTAAATACCAATAGTACTCTCGTTGAAAGTGAAACTTATCATCTAGCTGTTTGGTATCTCCGTGGATGTTTTTGGATTTCCACAACACTCCAGTCTTTATTACTCCTGACTGTTGGCTAATGACCTAGCCACTTGGTGCATCATCCTTCTGCCAAGTCAAGTGCCTCGATTATCTCTGCGATGCGAGTACCATATTATTAAATCATTTTGACAGGTGTAATGATTCCTCCATAGCGAATCTCAGAAAACGCATTTGGTCTTCCCATGGTATTCTCAAACCTGTTAGTCGTCACCCGCCATTCATTCCATCCATTCATCGAGTTTCGCACAGCTGATTTGGGAGTGCCTTGGAAGATTTTTTTGAGCGATTAACCTTGTAGGCAAAAATTCTGATTCACAAGCTTAGATTAAGGTTAACGATTGCGGGGTTTTAATGTAATTGTTTCATGCGCTTGACTTTATGATTCCAATTTCGTTTATAACGAATTCGAAGTCTAGCGGTCATGGATTCGCCTCATGAGAACCCAGCTCTGGTTCGACTTCGCATCATTGCCTCATTCCGCCGGTAAGAACACCCGACTTCTACTCCAGACTTATACATATTATTATTATTCGCCGTTATACCCTGTAACCTCCGCCTAAATGTTGTGTGAAGGAGGCCTAAATCACTCCCTTATGTTTTTTTCTTTTGGCGCAGGAACTGCCCCCACGCAAGGGAAATCTGGCCTTCACCTCACAGGTATTTTCACAAAACACTTATTTATGTATTTATGGCGCGCTGGTTGAATTCTGCTAATTAGAATCTCTTTTCATTAATTCATGACAAAGTTTGTTTTTCTTTGTGTTAATGTAAATCCAGGTGGGTTCGAAACCTAAGCTCCGCTTCCTGAATGGCTTCGAGCTTGCTCCGACGTTAACACCACTCCAACTATTCTTGCAGGTACCCTGGTCAGTATACCGTAAGAAGCAGTGGATTCATGGCTTAAGTAGAACCTAGTTAATACCTAAGCGGAAACTATACGTTTTTTTTGGCTCTGGTTTAATCCTCCAGCCTGTTTGTCGGAGCAGGAGTTAACTTGTATAATTTACCCTGGGCTAGGTTTTCTCTTCCTTACATTTCATGGCCTGGTTAATGTTTACTGCATAAAGAAGTAGCTCCATGGCTTTCTCATTTTCTTTGTATCTAGCTAAAGAAAACAGTATACTCTGCACAGAAGCGTTATTATGATCGGGTTCTTTACCCTAGACTCTTTGAATGGTATCGCCTATCAGGCAGTAATGTTTATCAGGGTTTTGCATCTCCTCAAGTCTGTAAAAAACATTCCTTCTCTTTTAAGTTCAGTTTTTTGTAACTATGGATTGTACCCATTGGAATGATATTATTATTTATACAATTGATACCACTGTTATTATCTTCTTGTAAGAATTCTTGATTTATTTTTCCGGAACCTACCGGGTCTGTTATTTACTTGTTCTACACAGTTTTCTCTTATTCCGGAATCTTCATGCATGCAACAGTTATATATTTTCTCTCGACTTACCCTATTAAAGAATTTTGCTCCATAAGGGTTCTTTTCTGCTCTGGAGTTCGTCAGAGGGTTTTTGACTGTTAAATCTTTCCACCGTTGTTCAGTTATCATAAGAAAGTTTAGTATTCTCGATTCCTTCTTTGTTGTCTAAGGGCGGAGTTCAACTTAATATTTGAGGCTTCAGTCGTCGCTCTAAGGATTGAAATATCTTCTCATAAATTATAAGTTCTCTTTTTTATGCCGGAAAAACCTATTAACTCTGTAACTTCATTTAGGGTTTAGAGTTTTCCATTTTCTTTCCAATGTAATTTTGCTACTAAAAATACCTTTATTTTCCTGTTATACAAAATCCACAGAGTTTCTTCTTTCTGTCTTTCTGGAACTCAAAATGTTCATTTCAAGACATGCTACAAAACATATTTCAAGCCTATCTTTGTAGAATAGTGCAAGACTCAATACTCTTTGTTCTTGCATGTTAAAGGGAAAGATAAAATACTCAATTAACTGGAGACTGAAACAATATGTATATTCTTTTCGAAATCATAAAGATAATTACCATTTCTCGGTTATTTTATGACTGTCTATTTTTGTAGTAGACACAAACATTCCTATCCACACACGAGGCTTGAAATCTATATAATAGCTTTTACCCTGTAGAAACTCATAACCGACTAAGTACCCCGCATTTAATCACAGCAATAATAGTCACTTAACCTATCACTTGCAACATCTTGCAGGTTCTAGTACTTATCTGATTAAGGACAAAACTCCTTATTTTTTACTATGGTCCTCCCAACCATCAAGAGGGGCAATGACGTCCTCCTCTTTCCCCCGAGCTCCAGGACTTGGACAGCACCATGGGAATCAGTGGATAGTCTTTTCTTCTGTGACCTCAGGATGGACAATCCAGTCTACAGACAGAAATTCTTGCCCATAAGGGTTGCAGAAGTAATTTCAACTGGTCTATCACCCAGCTCTAGAAGTACTTCACCCTCAGCTAGCAATTGCATAGAACCCCTACCCTTCTTCTGGAATTCCTTTTATCCCAGAGGGTAGGTAACTGTTTTCCCAACCACTTCCTATTCCTAGAAAACTTCACCCACAGTCTAAAAAAAGGTTTTCCCCTTTTTCCTTTCTTTATTTTCTATTTTATCTATTAACTCAGTAACCAGATAATACTTTATGTCATGAGTAAATTTCCATTAAGTTTTCCTTGTCCAGAATAATAATAAAAGAAAATAAAAACTAAATAGAACAATTAAACCAACAGTCTTTTAACCACTTGTAACTAATTGTCTTTTAATGAGGGTGTCACAGCTTCCCCCCTTGGAAGTAACACCGTCCTCGGTGTTTCAACCCCTCTCTGGAAAGCGTTCGGGGTATGCTTCCTGCATAAATTTTTCTTCCTCCCATGTAGCTTCGTCTGGTCCAAAGTGCTTCCACTGCACTTTCACCTGGACGACTACTCTTTTGCAGAGTTCAATTTCCCTCCGATCAAGTATGCGTAGAGGCTCTACCAGGAACTCTTCGTCCGGTTCTACCTGAAAGGCACAGAATAATTCCAAATCAGTACATTTAGAGATACTCAATCTACAAACTAGGATTATTTTATCCTTCTTCCTACCTGAATATTCTGCCAATGAATTACATGTTTCTCATCATGTATGTATCGCTTCAATAAGGATACATGAAACACGTTATGTACCCGAATGTGACTAGGCAATGCCAACCTATAGGCTACTGGTCCGATTCTTTCCAATATTTGGAAAGGGCCACAGTACCGAGGAGACAACTTAGCACAAGAGGTCCACCTCATAGTGCTTCTTTTAGGCTTAATTCGTAAATATACGTGGTCTCCTACCCCAAATTCTCAGTAAGATCTTTTCCGATCTGCATAAACTTTTTGCCTATCTTGCGCGACTTTCAAATTCTGCCTTATTTGTTTTACCTCTGCCTCCATTTCAGCCAGCATTTCAGGTCCCAACAACAGTTTTGTTTCGGGGCTGCTCCAGTTTATAGGCGTGCGGCATTGCTTACCATATAATGCCTCAAAGGGGCTCATTTTCAGAGACTTCTGATACCCATTATTGTATGCAAATTCTACCAGGTGCAAGTAATCTTCCCACTTGGTGGGTTGTTGCATCACATACATTCGCAGCATGTCTTCTAAAACCTGATTTACGCGCTCTGTCTGCCCATCTGTTTGAGGATGGTAAGCAGTACTAAAGTGTATCTGGGTTCCTAGTCCATAAAATAAAGTTTTCCAAAAAGCAGACGTAAACTTAACGTCCCGATCTGAAATCACGGTTTTGGGTAAGCCATGCAACCTAAAAATCTCCTTCATAAATATATCCGCAATTTGTACTGTTTTATAGGTAGATTGCACAGGTATAAAATGGGCAGATTTACTTAATCTGTCCACCAATACCATAATAGAATCATTCTACTTCCTTGTTCGCGGTAACCCTGTGATGAAATCCAGTGAGATAACTTCCCACTTCCATTCAGGAATGGGTATAGGTTGCAATAACCCAGCAGGATGCTGATGCTCAGCTTTAACCTGCTGACACTCTAAACACTTACTTATGTATTCGGCAATGTCTTTACGCATTCCTGGCCAAAAATAAACTTTCCTTACTGCTGTAAGCATCTTCTGATATCCAGGATGACCAGCGTAATTGCTGCGGTGGAATTCATTTAGGATTAATTCTTTAAGATTAGTGCGGTTAGGCACATAAATATTCCCGCGAAAGGTCAATGCCTGTTCTTCACTCTCTCCAAACTCTGTTGCTTTATCATGCTGCTTGTCATTCTGCATCTGCTGCCACAGAAACTTATATTCTGGGTCTCTCTGAGCTTCTTCCTTCAATTGCTTCAATAGTTGGCTTTCCAATTGGTTAAAATATAGAGCAAACAGACTATGCAATTTTTGACTTAAAACGTCAGCAACTCTATTTTCTTTTCCTTTAACGTGCTGAATGTCCATGT
Source organism: Pinus albicaulis (assembly GCA_034641835.2). Taxonomy (NCBI): domain Eukaryota; kingdom Viridiplantae; phylum Streptophyta; class Pinopsida; order Pinales; family Pinaceae; genus Pinus; species Pinus albicaulis. Next base: position 28,794 of record JAXQQM020092284.1, read on the forward strand.
CGAACTCGCTCAGAAATGCGTTCCACCTCGCCTGTCTTGAGTTTAAATCTGCTTGTTTGAAATAGCTGGTCAGGCTGCTATGATCCGTTTTCAGCACAAATCTTTTACCCAGTAGATAATGCCTCCATACTCGGAGGGCGTGTACTACCACCGTAAGTTCCAAATCATAAGCAGAATATTTCTGCTCATAGTCCTTAAGTTTCCTTGACTCGTAAGCTATTACTTTTCCCTCTTGAGTTAATACTGCTCCAACTCCTTCTTTACTAGCATCCGTACAGACTTCGTAGTCTTTTTCCGGGTCAGCTACCTTCAGTACTGGAGCTGTAGTTAGAAGTTGTTTTAGTTTTTCAAAGTTGTCTTGGCATTCTTTTGTCCATCTAAAAATCTTGCCCTTCCTCTGCAACGATGTGATGGGAAAGGCAATTTTGGAGAACCCTTCTATGAATCTTCTATAATACCCGGCTAAGCCCATGAAGGATCTAATGCCCGCCACATTCCGAGGCACTTGCCACTCCATGATGGCTTTGATCTTTTCGGGATCAAAAACTATCCCTTCAACTGTTATGACGTGTCCCAAGTACTGGATTTCTGTTTTAAAGAAATCGCACTTGCTGAATTTAGCATAGAGCTGATGCTTCCTTAGCGTTTCCAACACTAGACGCAATTGCTCCTTATGCTCTGCTTCATTTTTAGAGTACACCAGAATATCGTCAATAAAGATGAGCACAAAATTATCTAGAAATTGATGAAACACGCCATTCATTAGTCTCATAAAAGTTGCTGGTGCATTTGTTAATCCAAAGGGCAGCACAACAAATTCATAATGACCATATCGGGTGCGGAAGGCTGTTTTGCAAATATCCTCATCTTTAATCCGAACTTGATGATATCCGGATCTTAAATCAATCTTGGAAAATACCTTAGCCCCTCTCACCTGGTCAAACAAATCATCAATTCTTGGTAAGGGGTACTTGTTCTTAACAGTCAGCTTATTAAGTTTCCTGTAATCCATACACATGCGCAATGTCCCATATTTCTTTTTAACGAAAAGGACTAGTGCGCCCCATGGTGACACACTTGGACGGATATAACCCTTTTCTAGCAACTCTTGTAACTGTATTTTTAATTTTTTTAACTCTGGCACACTCATCCTATACGGGGCTCTTGATACTGGTGAAGCACCCGGCAGCAGCTCAATAGTGAAATCAATATCCCTTTTGGGTGGTAGTCCAGGAATTTCCTCTGGAAATACGTCTAAAAATTCCTGCACCACAGGAATATTTTCCAACATTGGGGCCTTTTCCTTAGAGTCTGCGTATCCTACTTGAATAGCATACAACTGGCACCCTTTTCTAATACATTTACCCAGATGAGATGCTGTTATTGGTCGTATTTGTACCGGCTTTTTAACCCCTTGTACCACTTTCTGCGTACCATCTTGTTTCCTGAATGAGATGGTCTTTTCCTTACAGTCTACCACTGTCCAATGTTTTTCCAGCCAATCCATACCCAATAACACATCGTACGATCCTAACGGTAAGATATTCAGATCTACCTCTATCTGCTGTTCTGCCACTTCTAGCACACAGTTAGGAACTTTCGCTGTTACCTTACGTTTCGCCCCAGTGGCTAACTGTACCAGCCATGAGTTCCTAAATTTATGTTCTTTTAATTTACATAACTCTACTAACTTAGGACTGATGTAACTCAGACTTGCTCAAGGATCAACCATAATTGAAATAGGTTTAGATAGTAATGTACCTTCTAGTTCAATCATCGTAGGCTGAAAATCAGCCTGCCGATCTTCTAGCGCTGCATTGATGCGATGTACGCTACGCGCCACGTCTCCTATTGTAGATGCCTCCGGCAGATTTGCTACAGTTTCACTTTTGTTCCGTCTGGGACAGTTCTTATAATAGTGAGCCTCCCCACAGCCCCAACACTGTAAGGGAGGTTTAGAATTCTGTCCTAGTTCAGGTTTACTTGATGCTTCTGTGGGCTTCTCCTCTGCTGGCCATTTGATTCTTTGGTGGTTTTTCCCAAACTGCTTGCTGATTGTGTTTCGTGCTCCATTCCTGAAGCTGCTGTTTTTACTGCTCTTAAAGGTAGAGTTAATTTTCTGTCCTTTCTTCGGCTGCCAGCCTTTTCCCACATCACTCTTGATCTTATTTTGCTGATAACACAACCGTGCTTTTCGTATAGCCTCATCCATAGTCTGGGGGTTAACGAATTCTATCCGCTCTCTCATATGAGCAGGTAGACTGCTTAAAAATCTCTGTACCTTGGCCTTCTCTTCTCAAAGATAGGGTACATATCACAGCAGCGAAGTGAACTTTGACACATATTCATCTATCATCATTTGTCCCAGCCGAAGATCATGGAATTCCTTTGCCTTGTCTTCATAAAATCTTTCTGTCAGGTATTTATCTTTAAAATACTGCTGGAACAGTTCCTAGGTTATGTCGCGTTCATCAATGATGTGCACATTCTTCACTTCTTCCCACCACAGGGTGGCTTTTTCCCGTAATTGATATATGGCCAGTCTGGCCTTCAAATTGTTGTTGTATTCATAGACCTGGAAATATTTGTTTATGTTTATTAGCCAGGCTTCAGCCGCCTCTTCTGCCTCACCATCAAATTTCGGTGGCTTAATCTTACGAAATTCTCCCTGCAGTTCCACTTTTTGTCTTTTAGAGTCTTGCTGGCCAGACAAATTGCCCGACTTTGCCTCATTATAATTCCTATTTTTACTCCTCTGGGAGAGGCTCTTTTCAGTTCTGTCATCAGCATTATTCTGAGTCTGCTGGTCCTCTGGCTCTGTTGTTAATTCTTTTTCAGCACTAGGGTGCTTCATCCCCTGATTCTGCCTATCTGACAAACTCTTCAGGATCTTCTCTTGATCCTGTAACAACCTCTCATTGTCCCTTCGAACTCTTATCATTTCTTCCTGAAGTTGTTGTACCGTGTTTAACAAGAATGTAGTTTGCTGCTGCTGCTCTTCAAGCAATCGGCTAGTCTTTTGGTGCTGCTCTACAGTCAACTGAACCCACATTTCCGGGTTCAAAATTGTGGGGGTTTGAGTTCCCTCAGGTTGTGATTGTGTTGCCATTTCGCTTGCTCCCCTTGGTGCACTAATCACAAGAATTCTGTTAGTAGACCCCTTAAGATCCCAGTGTAGCAACTAGCCTCTGATACCACTGTCACATACATAAACCAGATTTCGCATATATAAAAAAAAAATTTCATTTACCACACAATATACACCATACAGTAATAACTATGGTAAAATAAAATAAAATTTTAATCAACCAATGCGCCTAACCATACATCTGTCACATCTATGTTTGATTTAATGAATGGTCTTGGCTGTCACAATTCACGCTTGTTATAATTTAAATACCAATAGTACTCTCGTTGAAAGTGAAACTTATCATCTAGCTGTCTGGTATCTCCGTGGATGTTTTTGGATTTCCACAACACTCCAGTCTTTATTACTCCTGACTGTTGGCTAATGACTAAGCCACTTGGCACACCATCCTTCTGCCAAGTCAAGCGCCTCGATTATCTCTGCGTTGCCAGTGCCACATTATGCCTCGATTATCTCTGCGATGCCCGTACCATATTATTAAATCGTTTTGACAGGTGTATTGATTACTCCATAGCGAATCTCGGAAAACGCATTTGGTCTTCCCGCGGTATTCACAAACCTGTTAGTCGTCATTTGCGCAGTTCACTCCATCCGTTCTGCAACAGGGTTTCGCCCTGGCCCGGCTGAGGTGCCCTCGGGAGTTTTTGGGTGAGGTAACCCTTTTTATGCACAAAATTTCCAGTTCATGGCTTAGATTAAGGTTCTGTAACAGTTGCGGGGTTTTAAATGTTTCATGCGCTTCGGCAGTATGATTTCGGAATTTTCGTTTACAAACAGGGTCGAAGTTCCAGCGGTCATGGGTTCCGCCTCCAACAGAACCCAACTCTGGTTCGACTTCACATCATCGTCTCATTCCGCCGGTAAGAAAACATGATTCTACTCCAAACTTATTCATATTATTATTCGCCATTATACATTGTAACCTCCGCCTAATTGTTGTGTGAAGGAGTATACTTTTCTTGCTGGGCTTCGCCTTCCCTAATTCACTCCCTTATGTTTCTTTTGGCGCAGGGACTGCCCCCACGCAAAAGGGAAATCTAGTCTCCCCGTCTCACAGGTATATACACAAAACACTTGCTCATCTATTTATGGCGCGCTTGTTGAATTCTGCTATTTAGAGTTTCTTTTCATCGATTCATGACAAAGTTTGTTTTTTTTAATGTATATCCAGGTTGGTTCGAACCCTAAGCTCCGCTTCCTGAATGACTTCGAGCTTGCTCCGGCGTTAACACCACTCCAGCTATTCTTGCAGGTACCCTGGTCAGTATACCGTAAGAAGCAGTGGATTCATGGCTTAAGTAGAACCTAGCTTATTACCTGGGTGAAAACTATGCAGTTTTGCTCTGGTTTAATCCTCCAGCTTGTTTTGTCGGACGGGGAGTTAACACAGAAACAGTTTACTCTGACTTGGGTTTTCTCAATATTTACTGTTTCATGTTTGATTCATTATTCCACATACTTAGTATTTATGGCTTTCTCATTTTCTTTGTATCTAGTTAAAAACGTTATACTACGCGAAGCGTTATTATGTTCGGGTTCTTTCCCTAGACTCTTTGAATGGTATCGCCTATCGAGACGGTAATGTTTATCGGGGTTTTGCATCTCTCGAAGTCGCCAAAACATTCTTTCTCTTTAAGTTCGGTTTTTAGCATGGACGGTACCCATTGGAATGATGTTATTATTTATACAAGTATTCTACTGATATTATCTTCTTGTAAATTCGATTTATTTTCCCCGGAACCTACGGGTAGGCCTTTACTTGTTCTACACGTTTCTCTTATTCCGGTATCTTCATGCATGCAAAAGTTTATAATTATTACGTATATATTTTCTCTAAATATAACTGTTAAAAATTTTGCTCATAAGGGTTTCTTTTCTGCTCTTGGAGTTCGTCGGAGAGGGTTTTTGGTATTAAATCTTTCCTCATTGTTGGGTTATCATGAGAAAGTTTTATTACCGATTCCTTCTTTGTTGTCTAAGGGCGGAGTTCAACTTAATGTTTGGGAGGCTTCGGCAGAGTCGCTCCTAGGATTGAATGATCTTCTCATAAATTCTAAGTTCTTTCTTTTGTCTTGGGAAAAACCTTCATTAACTACGCCAGCTTCATCTAAGGTCTAGAGTTTTCCTTTTACGTCTCTATTTCTTTCCAATGTAATTTTTCTACTAAATTACCTTTATTTTCCTATTATACAAATCCACAGAGTTTCTTTTCTAATAACTTCATTCACAGGATATTTTCATTATAAGACATATTACAAAACATATTTCAAACCCCTATACAATAGGGTAATTGCAAGACTCCAATACTACTGGTCTTGCATGTTAAGGGAAAGATAAAATATACAATTAACTCAGACTGTTACGGTAATCCTTTCCAGAAATCATAAAGATAATTACCATTTCTCGGTTATTTTATGACTGTCTATTTTTGTAGTAGACACAAACATTCCTATCCACACACGAGGCTTGAAATCTATATAATAGCTTTTACCCTGTAGAAACTCATAACCGACTAAGTACCCCGCATTTAATCACAGCAATAATAGTCACTTAACCTATCACTTGCAACATCTTGCAGGTTCTAGTACTTATCTGATTAAGGACAAAACTCCTTATTTTTTACTATGGTCCTCCCAACCATCAAGAGGGGCAATGACGTCCTCCTCTTTCCCCCGAGCTCCAGGACTTGGACAGCACCATGGGAATCAGTGGATAGTCTTTTCTTCTGTGACCTCAGGATGGACAATCCAGTCTACAGACAGAAATTCTTGCCCATAAGGGTTGCAGAAGTAATTTCAACTGGTCTATCACCCAGCTCTAGAAGTACTTCACCCTCAGCTAGCAATTGCACAGAACCCCTACCCTTCTTCTGGAATTCCTTTTATCCCAGAGGGTAGGTAACTATTTTCCAACTGTTTTCCCAACCACTTCCTATTCCTAGAAACTTCACCAACAGTCTAAAAAGGGTTTCCTCTTTTTCCTTTTTATTTTCTGTTTTCATTTATTAACTCAGTAACAAGATAATACTTTATGTCATGAGCAATTGCCATTAATTTTTCCTTGTCCAGAATATATACTAATTTTATCATTTATAATTGATCTAAATAAATTAACACTCCAACACTGACATCTTCAAAACCATGCATCTGTCCAGAATTTCTCAAATATCATTTAAAACCATATTATCTTTTTATAATTTCTCATTTTTTAAAGTGAACTTTAATGTAACATCTCCAGAACCACCATATATGATTTATAAAATGAATTGTAATGTGTAAATGGCAAGCCATTTAGATTCAAATGGAAGAATAAAACCGCCTTTGGAAGAATGAAACCGCCTTTCCCACGCTGGTTTTTTTCTTTTTGAGAAATCAATTTTCCAGAATCTTGAACCGTCTTTCCCATGGTAGCTTTTTGTGAAATCAAATTTCAAGAATCTTAATGGTCAAGAATTCTTAAAACATGACCGTTGTGTAATGTAAAGACAAGATCAAGAGAACAATTAGTGTTTATTATGTGTGCTTTGATTTTCTTTTATCTCCTCTGTGTGCTGTGTATAGATTGAATATGTGTAGCGGTCTTTTTTTTCTGTCTGTTGTTTTTCTTCTGTATGTTTGTGCTGCTTTTGTTGTTGTTAATTTTCTTTTTCTTTTTTCTTTTGTCTGTGTTATTGTTGTTTTTACATGTGGTCTGTGCTTGAAATTAATCACATGGGGCGAGCCAGGTGCAGAACAGAGAGGAAAACTTTTCTGAAACAGAGGATTTCGGTGAAACAATGAGGTGTAGGAGATCTGTGCTTTACTGTAATCATATTAACGTATATTTTGTAATTTTTCTGGTTTTGGTTTCAGCAATTCATTTGTTACTTGTATGTGTTTCTGCACTAATAGTTCTTTGTTTGTTTTTTATTTTTTGATCCCAGCTTCAAGGGCAGAGCACTGATCAGGGTGCAAAGTGCTGAGTGAATAATACTAAATAGCTATATTTCAGAGGTACTGTGATGTTTGTCGATTTGTTTTCTTTGTGAACAAAAATTGATTGAATTTTTGTGAACAACAATTCACTAATTATTTTAAAAATTGCTATGGCGCTTTGTTTGTTCAGCGACTTTGTTGAGTATTGAATGTGGAGAACTTAGTGTGCAAAGGATCAGGTCAGCACTGCTGTGAAGCGATATCTTTCTCAGGTGCCTTCTGCAGACTTCATTTCTTGTTTCCCTTTAACTCACTACAACAGATCCTTTATATAGAGAGTTCTATGACTAGACTTGCTCTGAGTGCTATTGAACTCTAGGTGTAGGATTTAAAAAAAACTTACGGAGTTCAGTTTTTGGTCTCTCCTTTGTATGATTAAAGTTACTGTGGTTTTGTTTCCTTTGCTCAACTGGTTTATGCATCAGAAATTCTTGTTTCTTTTATTTGAATACCTCGAACCTCCATATAAAGCATATAAAGCTGTGTAAGAGCATTTTGCCCTGAGTGCAAATGAACTTCAATTTCTGCTATTAGGATTCTGCCATTAATTTACAACAAGCGATCTTTGGTTTTGTTTCATTTCCTCTGCTATCTGCTAGTTTATGCCGTGGAGATTTATGTTTCTCTTATTTGAATAAGAGAAACTATAGAGCTGTGTAAGAGCATTCTGCCCTGAGTGTTAGTGAATTTTATGTGGAGCTGAGTTTGTAGTCCATGCATCGAGTTTCTATCTCTTGGACTCTTAAATTCATATATTTGTTTTATGAAATAAGACGACATGGAGCTGTCGCGGAAGGCACGTGCCTTCAATATTCTCTCCATGTTCGCCAGTCACCAGACAAGAGTCCACAATGCGATCCGACACCAATACCTTGCCGCCCAAGATGTCCTTTATCACTTTGCAGCTTTCTTCTCTTCCTTCTTTTTCTTCTCCTCCTCTGTCTCCTCCAGCTTCAACCCTTCATACTCCTTGAGCATCCACCATGAACAGGACCTCATGGATGGCGTCCACCATGAACAAGACCTCATAACCCTTCTTGTTCAGTCTTTCCACGAACAGAGAATTCTCCACCACCTTCTTGCTCTCGCCGGTGATGCAATAGATGTCCTTCTGCCCCTCTTTCATTACCCTCCTTGAGGTTTGTCATCTCATCTCCGCTCTTTGTCGAGTGATATCTCAAAAATTCCGCGAGCCCTATGCTGTCGCGAGATTGGCCCTGTTCTGGCTGGATGTATTCCCAATTTTAGTGCTTCTAAAAAGGCCTCATAGAACTTGGCATAGTCCTCTTTGTTCTAGGCAATCTTGTTAAACATTTCAACAAACGTCTTTACCAAATTCTTCCTGATTTCCTTCAGAATCTTGTTCTGCTCAGATCAAGATATTGAAGGGCAGATCATCAGAGTCCACCACAACTTTCACAAAACCCAGGTATTCGGGAATAAGTTCTTCACAGTTGTCCATTATCAAAACCCTTCTCACATACAACTTAATGTTGTTGAGCTTCTTACTGGTGTCAAACAGATTGAACAAAGAGAATAATCTTGAACCCCAACTGACCCTCCACGAAAAAATGCTTGACGGCCAAGTGGTCCTCCCACTCATTAGTGAGACTCTTATAGGACACATATTCTTCATTAGTAATCTCCTCTGGCTTCCTCATCCAAATGGGCTTCTGCTGTTTCACCAGGCTCAATTCCTTCACCTTCACCTTCTTTATCCTCTTCTCCTCCTGGTCTTCCTCCACTTCCTCAACATCCCCTTCCTCATCTTTCTTCTTCTTCTCCTTTGCCTCCTCTTCGTCATCGCTCACCTCCTTCTCTTCGTCATCGCTCACCTCCTTCTCAGTACGCAAATAGATGGGATAACTGATAAAATCAGAATGCTTGACCAAATCCTTCAGCCGCTGCACCTCCAAATACTCCAGCTGGTCTTCTTTTAGGATATGGCGGTACACTGAGTGGGATCAGCGGATATTTCAGAGGCCGTAGTCTAACTAGCCGGAGGAATAGCCCTGAAAATCATGAAAATTCCGGTAAGATTTTCAGAAAATCCGGCAGGAATTTTTCCAAATCCATGTTATAACTATCAAAGTTTAATATTTTGGGTGTCCTACAGGTTTTTGATGGTGCTGAATCCATTTCCAATGTTAAAATCAGGATTCAAGCACTGTTTCTGCAAGATTTTTTAAATTTTTTTGGCCCGAATTCCGGCCAATTTTGACCGTCTGGGCAATTTTGGGGTTTGGTCATAATTCGGTTTATTTTATTTGTAGATTGTAGGCGCGGCCATTACTTACACCCATGATAAGTCTTCTTGTTATATGCCTTTATCAATTAACTATTGGATCTGGATGGTGGGGCCTGGTCACCACTTACCTGAGCTCAAAGTCAATTCCGTGTCATGGATGAATTCGATGTGGTCACTTTTTATTGTGCTCTATATTTGTAATATTTAAATAATTTTAACATCTACCTAAAAAATAATTTTAACATCTACCTAAAATTCCCTAATTTATTATTTGGGATCAACAAAAACCAAATAAATATATATAATAAATTGATATAATTAAATTAATGTTAATAGTAATTTAATAATAAAATTTTCATTTAATATTAATAATATAAGAATAATTTATTATTATTAATATTAATATTATCAATTAATTATAATTTTTTTAAAATAATAATAATAATATATTGTTAATAATAAAATAATAATAATATTATTATTAATATATCAATCATTAATATGATTTTTTCCTAAAAAAAGAATTAGAATTATAAATATCATGGGCAAAGTATTCACTTGCTCTACTTGTAATAATAAATTAATTTTAATATCTACCTAATTTTTTTTATTATATTAAAATTAGTGCTATAAGTAAATCAAATGCAAATAAATACATATAATGTGATGTATATGAAATGTATACATTTAAATTTTTTTTTTGTCAAGTTGTTTGTGTCTTTTACAGAAAATTATAGACTTAACCTTGGAGAAGATTATAGACTTAACGTCTAGCCACACCCACCCTTAACATGATTATATTTTTGCCTAAAAGTTTCAAACCTATTACTTTGACATAAAGTAACTTAATAATACACCCATCACCATCTATTCTAGGCGAAATTTACACATTTAATTTGATTACTAAAATTTATTGAAATATAAATATTTTTATTTTCATAAATTTAAAATAGACATATTTTATTATTTTATATATGAAAATTTATTACATATTTTTAATCATTAAACTTATTTAATATATTTTTTAACTTAAACTCATTTAAATTATATGAATATATGTTTATAATAATATATATATTTTTTATCAATATTAATATTATTTAATTAATTAAATATGTTTTCTTTTTTAAATTAAAGTTGAAGGTTTAAAATTAATTTTAAATAAAAAAACTATTAAATAATTTTGAAAAAAAAAATTGTTATATGCTTATCCAGTAATATTTAACTTGGATGAAAATTATTTTATGAAATGCAAAACGGTAAGTACTTTTCCCTACTTTTCCCTAGACCAGCTCAAGTTGTATATATTTATTTTATGAAGTGCTAGTTTCATTTGTGAATTACTATTGAGGTTTTCATCCCAAACCATCAAATAATAAATCCATCGATCCATCATC
>JAXQQM020082009.1:0-10000 GCA_034641835.2 Pinus albicaulis
CCATGTCGCGGCGCATACAAACCCGCTTCCATTTCGCCACACGACGGACAGCCGCCCCAATTGGGAGAAACTCGGGGTTTCCATTTCGTGGCACGGCGGAAAATTTCCCCAAGTCTGGGAAACCTGGGGTTCCCATGTCCCGCCGCGATGGAAATCGCAACCCCCAGCACGGGGTACTTGGGGGGTCCATGCCGCAGCGTGACAGAAACCGCCGCCCAAGTATGGGGAACTTCGAGTTTCCATGTCACGGCGCGACGGAAACCGCCAGCAGGGTCCCGCGGAGCTCGGGGGTTCCCATTTTTTGCGGCATGACGGATACCACCCAATTCCGGGAAACTCGGGGATTTCCACGTCCCGCCACGATAGAAACCGTGGCCTCGGTGCGGGGAGCTCGGGTTTCCATGTCGCGGCACGACGGAGAACCGCCCAAGCCTGCGGAACTTTGGGGCTTCTGTTTCGTGGCACGAGGGAAACCGCCTAGTTCGGGGAACCTTGCGGTTTCCATCTCCCGCCCCGACGAAAACCGCGCCCCTGGTCAGGGGAACTTGGGTTTCCATGTCGCGGCACGACCGTAATCGCCCAAGTTTACGGAACTCGTGGTTTCCGTCGCGCGGCACGGCGAAGAACCGCCCAAGCCCGGCGAACTTGGGGCTCCCATTTCGCGGCGCGACGGAAACCGCTCCCCTGGTCCGTCTCCGGAACTTGGGGTTTCCACGCCTCGTCGCGGCGGAAGCCGTCCAAATGCGGGGAAGGTTGGGTTTTTGCAAGGCCCCAAGACTTCATGAGGCGCGTTCGTGGTAACGGGCGCGCCCGTCGGGCGTTCGGGCGCCGTGCGACGTTACGGGCGAGCCGCCGCACAGTAACCGCACGGGGCGCGGGTGTGTGGCGGTGAGCGGCACGGGCGCGTCGCACATAGCCGGCGGTGGCATTGGAAAAAGCGACGTTACAGGCGAAACGTCACAGCGTAGCCGGAGTCATAGAACCGACGCACGAGTTGAGCGGCCGACGCTACACGAGTGGGCGGACAGCTGAACGATGGGGGTCGTCTCTGGTCGACCGAGTGACCCACGACACGCACATGATACGCGTATTAATACGTCGTGCGGATGACGGAGAAGTCATCCAACCAACGATCAAGCAAGCATCTGAGTGCGAGCGCATTGGAGCACCACGAGCCAAGCCAACAGCTCGTTGGTGAAGGAAACACGGCGGCGGTGAACGCAGGGCGAGCGCGGGTCGAGCCAGGTTGTTGACGTGCAGGGCGTGCGGAATTCCTCCGCAGGGCATCCGCACCGCAGGACGGGTCGAGTCGGGCAGCGCGCTGGTCGAGTCGTGCGACATACGTGCAGGGCGTGCGGAACTTCTCCGCAGGGCGTCCGCACGATCCGAGCTTCAGTTCAGAGGTCGTTCTGAAGGCATCGTGAGTCGGAATTGAGTGCCAAAAGTTGAAGCAGGTGCGTTTTGATGGGACGGAGCTAACCACATAGATGGGGGAGCGGATTGGACAGACGGAGAGCTCGCGGGGAGGTCTGAAACCATTTGCAGTGCCGACCCAAGTGACACGGCAGCACTTGGGCAGTTTTATGCAGGATATTCCCGAGGTGAATTCTAGTGCTGTAAACGATTGTTGTGGGCTAGTTAATGATTGTCAAGCATTCTAATCTTGGAAAAAAAGTGACTTGCCTTGCCAAAGAGCAAAGGGGGTCTTTTGCTGGATTGGAACTTATACTCTATTTCGTATTTATGAAACATATTATCGGGCAAACCCATTATTAACTGGGAGTTGCCCCTCCCTTGTATGTATGGGCGTACACTGTGGATGTGATGATGATGTTCATGTTTTCCGCACATTGAAAGAACATTTGATTAACTAATTTAACAAGTGTTGCTAAAGGCGTAGTCTACATACTTGAGTATTACGAAAAGGAGAAGCACGGTAGTGCCGCACCCCGTCTATAGCACGGTTGAAAGGTCACCGAAGGTCTAGGGGCGTGACAGGTTTCCTCGCCCCGCCGTGACGACAGTCGCCCAACTGTGCGAAATGTAAGGTTTCCATGTCCCTGCTCAATGGACACCGTCCAATTACACGCCCGCCGCGACGGAAACCGCCCCTGTAAGACCCACGAGCCGAGGACGACGACGGAAGGCGTTGGAAGCGTTCGGTGGACATGCGACGAACGACGGAAACCATGACGGAAGGTTAGACGGGCGCGCCGACGGACGAAAACATCATCCGGCTACTATGCAACGTTATCACGGTGACCGTGCGACGTTTAGGAGCGACGTGCATAAACGCGTCCAAAAATGGCCGTGTGTTGGCTTGGAGGTTTTATAGGCCGGCCGTGGTGGCAAGCCGACGTTAAGGAGGAAATGCCACGTCGTATCCAAGGCTTTATGGGCGTTTACTGGGTCGGCCTCATATGGGTCAAGCCCCACCCATGGAAGCAATGTGTGGGCAAAGGCACATACGAAAGGAGGACGTGTGATGGACGATAAAGGAAAGAAAGAAGGACATCAACATCTTGCTGATTCCACCATTGGAAAGCTAATGCTCGAGCCAGAGCGAAGGTTGAGGGTGGAGGGCGAAGCCGCAGCAGGGAAACGGAGTCTGGGTCGAGTCGGGTAAAAACCCGTTCGGCGTTCACCCGCAGGGCGCGTGCGGTGCAGTGTTTAGTGCATGGTCGAGTCGGGTTCCTTCCGCAGGACGCGTGGAGAACAATGTTCAGGGTGGGCGCGTTCAGGTCGAGTCGGGTTCGTGCAGCGCACCCGCGTTCTGGATGCGCGGAACAGTGTTTGAAGGTGCGGAGTTCGTTCAGCAGGGTTGGGTCGGGTCGAACGCGTTCAGGAAACGTGTGTAGACCGTGACCCCGGTGACCCGCGTGCGGAAAAGTGTTTTGGGTGCCGAGGGCGTCTGTGACCCGAGTGACCCACTCGAACCAGAATTCGCGCAGACTTCAGAAACATGTTCTGAAAGGGAATTTTGGGGTTCCTTTGGATTTTTGGCACTGTTGGGAAGCTGTTAAGGCTAGACCCAGGTACAAGCACATTTGGCAAGAAGCATAAATGGTTTATGGAGGCTTGGCTGTATAGTTATTGCAGATTGTACATATTTATTGAAGCATAATATTGGGCAGACTTATTAACGGGATTTGCCCCTCCCTTGAATGTATGGGCATTCATGTGGTTTGATATTGATGTTTATTGTTGTTTTATTTTCGCACAGGAGCACTTTGGAAGATTAATTAAACAAGTGTTGAGTTAGGCGTAGTCTACTTATTGAGTATTTGAAAAGAGAAAAATAAGGTAGTGCCGCACCCGTCTATAGAGCGGTTGGGAGACTACCACTGGTATAAGGGCGTGACAGTTGGTATCAGAGCTACATTTTTGTGGCTTTATTATTATTATTATTATTATTATTGAGCAGGGATACCGTTGCAGCATTGCAGGTGGTATTGAAGCTTGATGGATGAGTTTGTTTCATTGGAAATGAACTTCAAAGAAATTAAAGAGAAGTCGAAGGAAGTGGAAAAGGAGTTTGATGAGGCGAGTCGGACCATTGATACATTGTGCAAGAGGAGGACATCTGGCATGAGAAAAGATGAAATGCTTCGACTTATGAAGAAAGTGAGAATTCTCCGAGCAGAAATGGACAAGGTGGAAGAAGAGCGAAGGAAGTTAATTGATAAGCTTCTCAAGCTTAGAGACCTTGGAAAGATCAAGCATGGTGGCATGAAGCCCACTGTGGCCGAACCAAAGGATGTTGTAGATGTGATTGAAGTCAAGGAAGAAGCTAATGAACAAGTTGGACCAGGACCAAGCACATTACAAGCATTGATGGTGGACGATTCTCACAAGGATGTTGCAGATGTGGTAGAAGTCGAGGACGAACTTGATGAACATGTTGGACCAGGGCCAAGCACATCGCAAGCATCGGTGATGGATGATTCTGGGGAGGATGTTGAGGATGCGGATATGATCGAGGAAGAACTCGTGGAACAAGTTGAACCTGGACCAAGCACATTGCATGCATTGGGGGATGAACCACATGAAAACTTTGTAGAAGTGACAATGATCGAGGAGGAACTTTATGAGCAGGCGGTACCAGGATCGGAAGCATTGCAGACATTGATGAGGACGGAGGACACTCGCTTAGAGATTCTTCATGAAGACATGGTTCGTGTTTCAATTGAGCATCTGGGAGATGGACCGTATGCAGGGATGGGAAAGAAGATGACTTCTTTTCCAATACCATGGAGGACCTTTCCTCGGATGACTATGATGTAACCTTGTACATTGGAGAAGCAAGGGGAGCATTTCTTGTTGTAGGCCTTGATAGGGAAATTTGTGACCTCGCTCTAGTAGGTTCAAATTCCCGTGACAAGGGTGGAACTTGATGATCTCTGTGATAGATACGGCTCATGCTTAGCCACATGGAAACTGGCTAGGTGCCCGGCATGACTCATGGACTGCCTTGGTGGTAGGGCACATTGTCTGGGTAGACTTCTTCATGGCTTACAACCAAGAAGGAACTCTTGGTGCACCTTTAGCAGGGGAGAAGCCTTGGAGGAAGTACCCATAATGATGATGGTAGAAGTGACCGAGGGCACTTAGCCTGTACACTATACACATGATGGTGACTGGGGTTGAGGCGAGTCTACTCTTGATGGACACATGGGCAACCAAAGTCATGTACATTGACATGAGGGCATGGCAGGACATTATGTGGAGACATTATGCAGGTGCACTTACTGGGTGCCCACTTATGAGCATCATGGAGGAGTGTCAAGAAGGAATATGCCGAGCATGATCGATTGTTGGTGCTACATGGAGATCTTTTATAGATGGGCTGATGGACGTTGTTCACTTTGAGCAACAAGACATTGGTTGGATGAGCAGCCTACGAGCACATTCATGTGACTTGCAGGGTGAGAACAACTTGTGGTGGCACTCACGGGCAATACAAGTATGCTTGCCAACGCTTTGGATAGGATGATGCGTGGGAGTACATGGTGGAGTTTCATTCATTGGAGGCTTCATACTACAATGATCTTGCAGTATCTGGTTCACTGAGGAACTGAGATCGAGACTGGTCTTGATTTTGATGCACTATGGGATGCATACCTTCGAGCAGGGAAACGCGTTCGGGTCGGGTCGTGTGAGGGCGGCCGTATAAAAAATGCTAAGTTGTGACCGCCCGTGTGCCTTGTGCACATTCGCGCGACCAGTTAGCCTTTTGACCAAGCCCTAAGGCTTTTCAACCATCAAAATATCCTACATCAATCATTTACAATCATCAGAATTCACCTTGGGAATATCTTGCACAAAACTGCCCAAGTGCTGCCGGCTCACTCAAATCGGCACTACAAATCAGTTTAGACCGTCCCTCGAGCTCCCTGTGTGTCCAATCCGCTTCCTAACTGTACGGTTAGATGCGGCCCATCAATATGCACATTCTGCAATTTACGGCACTCAATTCTGACTCCGGACGCTCCCGGAATGGCTTCCGCACTATAGTGTAGTTCGTGCAGAGGCGCCCAGTCTTGGGTCACCCGACTCGCCCAGCCAAACGCGTTCGGGTCGGGTCGGGCGCGTCAGGTGAGGGCGCCCAGCCAAAGGCGTTCGGGTCGGGTCGTTTGGGCCAAGGGTGCCCGTATCAGATTTGCTAAGTTGTGACCGCCCGGGTGCCTTGTGCACGTCCGAGCGACCCGTTTGCTGTTTGCTCCCATGTGCGTTCGTTCGGTCGGGCGGGTTGTGTGGCACTGGGTGAGGGCGTCCGTCCGGGTCGGGCCGTTTGGTCGGAGGGCACCCGTGTCAGATTTGCTAAGTTGTGACCACACGGGTGCCTTGTGCACGTCCGGGCGGCCCGTTTGCCGTTTGGTCCCATGTGCGTCCGTTCGGGTCAAGTCGGGTCGTTCGGTCGTGCCGGGTGAGGGCGTCCGTTCGGGTCGGGTCGTTTGGTCGTGGCGGGTGAGGGCGTCCGTTCGGGTCGTTTGGCCCAAGGGCGTCCGTTCGGGTCGGGTCGTTTGGTCGTGCCGGGGAGGGCGTCCGTCGGTCGGGTCGTGTTGTTTGGTCTGCTCGGCGAGGGCATCCATTCGGCCGGGTCGGGTCGTTTGGGCCGAGGGCGCCCTGCTCGGCCGGGTCGGGTCGGCCGGGTCGGCGTGCCGGTGAGGGCGTCCGTTCGGCTCTGCCGGGTCGGTGTGCGTGTGGTGAGAGCGTCCGTTCGGGTCGGGTCGGGTCGGGTGGGTGTGCCGGGTGAGGGCGTCCGTTTGGGTCGGGTCGGGTCGGGTCGTTTGGTCGTGCCGGGTGAGGGCGTCCGTTCGGGTCAGGTCGGGTCGTTTGGCCCGAGGGCGTCCGTTTGGATGAGCAGCCTACGAGCACATTCATATGACTTGCAGGGTGAGAACAACTTGTGGTGGCACTCGCGGGCAATACAAGTATGCTTGCCAACGCTTTGGATAGGATGATGCGTGGGAGTTCATGGTGGAGTTTCATTCATTGGAGGCTTGATACTACAATGATCTTGCAGTATCTGGTTCACTGAGGAACTGAGATCGAGACTGGTCTTGATTTTGATGCACTATGGGATGCATACCTTCGAGCAGGGAAACGCGTTCGGTCGGGTCGGGTCGCGTCAGGGCGCCCAAGGAAACGCGTTCGGGTCGGGTCGTGTGAGGGCGGCCGTATAAAAAATGCTAAGTTGTGACCGCCCGCGTGCCTTGTGCACGTTCGCGCGCCCAGTTTCCGATTTGCTCCCTTGTGCCTTCGTTCGGGCGGGTCGGGTCGGGTCGTGCCGTGCGAGGGGGGGCCGTATAAAAAATGCTAAGTCGTGACTGCTCGTGTGCCTTGTGCACGTTCGTGCGACCCATTTTCCGTTTGCTCCCTTGTGCCTTCGTTCGGGCGGGTCGGGTCGTGCCGTGTGAGGGCGCCCAAGGAAACGTGTTCGGGTCGGGTCGTGTGAGGGAGGCCGTATAAAAAATGCTAAGTTGTGACCACCCCTGTGCCTTGTGCACGTTCGTGCGACCCGATTTCCGTTTGCTCCTTTGTGCCCTCATTAGGGTGGGTCAGGTCGTGCCGTGTGAGGGCGCCCAAGGAAACGCGTTCGGGTCGGGTCGTGTGAGGGAGGCCGTATCGAAAATGCTAAGTTGTGACCGCCCGTGTGCCTAGTTGTCACGCCCCTATACCTTCGGTGTCTTTCAACCACTCTATAGACGGGTGCGGCACTACCGTACTTTTTTCTTTTTCCAAATACTCAAGTATATAGACTACGCCTTTAGCAACACTTGTTAGTTATTAACCAAAGGTTCTCTCGATATGCGGAAATAAACATAAACATCATTATCAATCCACAAGTATGCTCATACATACAAGGGAGGGGCAATTCACTGTTAATAATGATAAATATGAAATAATAAGTTCCAATCCAGCAGAAGCCACTTCTGCTCCTTGGCAAGGCAAGTTAGCCTTTTGACCAAGCCCTAAGGCTTGTCAACCATCAAACTAGCCTACAACAATCATTTACAATCATCAGAATTCACCTTGGGAATATCCTACACAAAACTGCCCAAGTGCTGCCGGGTCACTCAAATCGGCACTACAAATCAGTTTAGACCATCCCTCGAGCTCCCTATGTGTCCAATCCGCTTCCCAACTGTACGGTTAGATGCGGCCCGTCAATACGCACATTCTGCAATTTACGGCACTCAATTCTGACTCCGGACACTCCTAGAATGGCTTCCGCACTATAGTGTAGTTCGTGCAGAGGCGCCCAGTCTTGGGTCACCTGACTCGCCCAGCCAAACGCGTTCGGGTCGGGTCGGGCGCGTCGGGTGAGGGCGCCCGGCCAAAGGCATTCGGGTCGGGTCGTTTGGGCCGAGGGCGCCCATATCAGATTTGCTAAGTTGTGACCGCCCGGGTGCCTTGTGCACGTCCGAGCGACTCGTTTGCCGTTTGCTCCCATGTGCGTCCGTTCGGTCGGGCGGGTCGTGTGGCACCGGGTGAGGGCGTCCGTCCGGGTCGGGCCGTTTGGTCGGAGGGCGCCCGTGTCAGATTTGCTAAGTTGTGACCGCCCCGGTGCCTTGTGCACGTCCGTGCGGCCCGTTTGCCGTTTGGTCCCATGTGCGTCCGTTCGGGTCGGGTCGGGTCGTTCGGTCGTGCCGGGTGAGGGCGTCCGTTCGGGTCGGGTCGTTTGGTCGTGGCGGGTGAGGGCGTCCGTTCTGGTCGTTTGGCCCAAGGGCGTCCGTTCGGGTCGGGTCGTTTGGTCGTGGCGGGTGAGGGCGTCCGTTCGGGTCGGGTCGTTTGGTCGTGGCGGGTGAGGGCGTCCGTTCGGGTCGGGTCGGGTCGTTTGGGCCGAGGGCGTCCGTTCGGGTCGGGTCGGGTCGGGTCGGGTGGGCGTGCCGGGTGAGGGCGTCCGTTCGGGTCGGGTGGGCGTGCTGGGTGAGGGCGTCCGTTCGGGTCGGGTCGGGTCGGGTGGGCGTGCCGGGTGAGGGCGTCCGTTCGGGTCGGGTCGGGTCGGGTGGGCGTGCCGGGTGAGGGCGTCCGTTCGGGTCGGGTCGGGTCGGGTGGGCGTGCCGGGTGAGGGCGTCCGTTCGGGTCGGGTCGGGTCGTTTGGCCCGAGGGCGCCCGTGCCGATTTGCTAAGTTGTGACCGCCCGGGTGCCTTGTGCACGCCCGGCGTCTGCTGCTTGCTCCCATGTTGTGCGTCCGTTTGTCGGGCGCGCCGGGTGAGGGCGTCCGGTCTGGTCGGGTCGTTCGGTCGTGCCGGGCGTGAGCGCGTCCGTTCGGCCGGGTCGGGTCGTTGCCCCGAGGGCGCCCATGTGAGATTTTCTAAGTTATGATCGCCCGAGTGCCTTGTGCACGTTCGGCGCCCGTTTCCGTTTGCTCCCATGTGCGTCCGTTTGGTCGGGGTCGTTCTGGCCGTGCCGGGCGAGGGCGTCCGTTCGGTCGGGTCGCCTGCCAGGCCGGTGAGGGCATCCGTTCGGCCGGGCCACCGGCCGTGCCGGTGAGGGCGTCCGTTCGGTCGCGCTCGGTGAGGGCGTCCGTTCGGGTCGGGTCGTTCGGTCGTGCCGGGTGAGGGCGTCCGTTCGGGTCGGGTCGGGTCGTTTGGCCCGAGGTCGCCCGTGTCAAATTTGCTAAGTTGTGACCACCCGGGCGCCTTGTGCACGTCCGAGCGGTCCGTTTGCCGTTTTCTCCCATGTGCGTCCATTCGGGTCAGGTCGTTTGGTCGTGCCGGGTGAGGGCGTCCGTTCGGGTCGGGTCGTTCGGTAGTGTCGGGTGAGGGCGTCCGTTCGGGTCGGGTCGTTTGGTCATGCGGCACGATGGCGTCCGTTCGGGTGGGCGTGCCGGGCAAGGGCGTCCATTCGGGTCGGGTCGGGTCGTTTGGCCCGAGGGCGCCCGTGTCAGATTTGCTAAGTTGTGACCGCCCGGGTGCCTTGTGCACGTCTGGGCGGCCCGTTTGCTGTTTGCTCCAATGTGCGTCCGTTCGGTTCGGATCGTTCGGTCGTGCCGGGTGAGGGCGTCCGTTCGGGTCGGGTCGTTCGGTCGTGCCGGTGAGGGCGTCCGTTCGGGTCGGGTCGTTCGGTCGTGCCTGGTGAGGGCGTCCGTTCGGGTGGGCGTGCCGGGCGAGGGCGTCCGTTTGGGTCGGGTCGGGTCGTTTGGCCCAAGGGCGCCCGTGTCAGATTTGCTAAGCCAGACCGCCCGGGTGCCTTGTGCATGTCTGGCGGCCTGCCTTGCTTGCTCCCATGTTGCGCTCGTACTGGATAGCGCGCTTGGCTGGTCGTGGAGGGGTAGGGCGCGTTCGGGCCTGGCCGTTCCTCGGCCGTGCCAAGTGAGGGCGTCCGTCTGTGAGTTATTTTTTAGCCCGAGGCACGAGCAGCAGCGGCCCGCCGGGGGTGGGCGTGCCGGCGAGGGCGTCCATTCGGTCGGGTCGGGTCGTTTGGGGCGAGGGTGCCGTGTCAGATTTGGCAATTTGTGACCGCCCGGTGCCTTGTGCATGTCCGGGGCGG
>JAXQQM020082009.1:22500-185396 GCA_034641835.2 Pinus albicaulis
GACATACGTGCAGGGCGTGCGGAACTTCTCCGCAGGGCGTCCGCAGTGCAAGGTCGGGTCGGGCAGGGCGTCCGCACGATCCGAGCTTCAGTTCAGAGGTCGTTCTAAAGGCATCGTGAGTCAGAATTGAGTGTCGAAAGTTGAAGCAGGTGCGTTTTGATGGGACGGAGCTAACCACATAGCTGGGGGAGCGGATTGGAGAGACGGAGAGCTCGCGGGGAGGTCTGAAATCATTTGCAGTGCCGACCCGAGTGACACGGCAGCACTTGGGCAGTTTTATGCAGGATATTCGCGAGGTGAATTCTAGTGCTGTAAACGATTGTTGTGGGCTAGTTAATGATTGTCAAGCATTGTAAGCTTGGACAAAAAGTGACTTGCCTTGCCAAAGAGCAAAGGGGGTCTTTTGCCGGATTGGAACTTATACTCTATTTCGTATTTATGAAACATATTATCGGGCAGACCCATTATTAACTGGGAGTTGCCCCTCCCTTGTATGTATGGGCGTACACTGTGGATGTGATGATGATGTTCATGTTTTCCGCACATTGAAATAACATTTGATTAACTAATTTAACAAGTGTTGCTAAAGGCGCAGTCTACATACTTGAGTATTACGAAAAGGAGAAGTACGGTAGTGCCGCACCCCGTCTATAGCACGGTTGAAAGTTCACCGAAGGTCTAGGGGCGTGACAGGTTTCCTCGCCCCGCCGTGACGACAGTCGCCCAACTGTGCGAAATGTAAGGTTTCCATGTCCCTGCTCAATGGACACCGTCCAATTATACGCCCGCCGCGACGGAAACCGCCCCGTAAGACCCACGAGCCGAGGACGACGACGGAAGGCATTGGAAGCGTTCGGTGGACATGCGACGAATGACGAAAACCACGATGGAAGGTTAGACGGGCGCGCCGACGGACGAAAACATTGTTCGGCTACTATGCAACGTTATCATGGTGACCGTGCGACGTTTAGGAGCGACGTGCATAAACGCGTCCAAAAATGGCCGTGTGTTGGCTTGGAGGTTTTATAGGCCGGCCGTGGTGGCAAGCCGACGTTAAGGAGGAAATGCCACGTCGTAACCAAGGCTTTTATGGGCGTTTACTGGGTCGGCCTTATATGGGTCAAGCCCCACCCATGGAAGCAATGTGTGGGCAAAGGCACATACGAAAGGAGGACGTGTGATGGACGATAAAGGAAAGAAAGAAGAACATCAACATCTTGTTGATTCCACCATTGGCAAGCTAATGCTCGAGCCAGAGCGAAGGTCGAGGGTGGAGGGCGAAGCCGCAGCAGGGAAACGAAGTCTGGGTCGAGTCGGGTAAAAACTTGTTCGGCGTTCACCCGCAGGTCGAGTCGGGTTCCTTCCGCAGGGCGCGTGCGGTGCAGTGTTTAGTGCATGGTCGAGTCGGGTTCCTTCCGCAGGACGCGTGGAGAACAGTGTTCAGGGCGGGCGCGTTCAGGTCGAGTCGGGTTCGTGTAGCGCGCCCGCGTTCCGGACGCGCGGAACAGTGTTTGAAGGCGCGGAGTTCGTTCAGCAGGGTCGGGTCGGGTCGAACGCGTTCAGGAAACGCGTGCAGACCGTGACCCCGGTGACCCGCGTGCGGAAACGCGTTCAGGGTGCCGAGGGCGTCCGTGACCCGAGTGACCCACTCGAACCAGAATTCGCGCAGACTTCATAAACATGTTCTGAAAGGGAATTTTGGGGTTCCTTTGGATTTTTTGCACCGTTGGGAAGCTGTTAAGGCTAGACCCAGGTACAAGCACATTTGGCAAGAAGCATAAATGGTTTATGGAGGCTTGGTTGTATAGTTATTGCAGATTGTACATATTTATTGAAGCATAATACTGGGCAGACTTATTAACGGGATTTTCCCCTCCCTTGAATGTCTGGGCGTTCATGTGGTTTGATATTGATGTTTTATTTCCGCACATGAGCACTTTGGAAGATTAATTAAACAAGTGTTGAGTTAGGCGTAGTCTACTTATTGAGTATTTGAAAAGAGAAAAATAAGGTAGTGCCGCACCCGTCTATAGAGCGGTTGGGAGACTACCACAGGTATAAGGGCGTGACAGTTGGTATCACAGCTACATTTTTGTGGCTTTATTATTATTATTATTATTATTGAGCAGGGATACCGTTGCAGCGTTGCAGGTGGTATTGAAGCTTGATGGATGAGTTTGTTTTATTGGAAATGAACTTCAAAGAAATTAAAGAGAAGTCGAAGGAAGTGGAAAAGGAGTTTGATGAGGCGAGTCGGACCATTGATACATTGTGCAAGAGGAGGACATCTCGCATGAGAAAAGATGAAATGTTTCGACTTATGAAGAAAGTGAGAATTCTCCGAGCAGAAATGGACAAGGTGGAAGAAGAGCGAAGGAAGTTAATTGATAAGCTTCTCAAGCTTAGAGACCTTGGAAAGATGAAGCATGGTGGCATGAAGCCCACTGTGGCCGAACCAAAGGATGTTGTAGATGTGATTTAAGTCAAGGAAGAAGCTAATGAACAAGTTGGACCAGGACCAAGCACATTACAAGCATTGATGGTGGACGATTCTCACAAGGATGTTGCAGATGTGGTAGAAGTCGAGGACGAACTTGATGAACAGGTTGGACCAGGGCCAAGCACATCGCAAGCATCGGTGATGGATGATTCGGGGGAGGATGTTGAGGATGCGGATATGATCGAGGAAGAACTCATGGAACAAGTTGAACCTGGACCAAGCACATTGCAGGCATTGGGGGATGAACCACATGAAAATTTTGCAGAAGTGACAATGATCGAGGAGGAACTTTATGAGCAGGCGGTACCCGGATCGGAAGCATTGCAGACATTGATGAGGAGGGAGGACACTCGCTTAGAGATTCTTCATGAAGACATGGCTCGTGTTTCAATTGAGCATCTGGGAGATGGACCGCATGCAGGGATGGGAAAGAAGATGACTTATTTTCCAATACCATGGAGGACCTTTCCTCTGATGACTATGATGGAACCTTGTACATTGGAGAAGCAAGGGGAGCATTTCTTGTTGTAGGCCTTGATAGGGAAATTTGTGACCTCGCTCTAGTAGGTTAAAATTCCCGTGACAAGGGTGGAACTTGATGATCTCTGTGATAGATACGGGTCATGCTTAGCCACATGGAAACTAGCTAGGTGCCCGACATGACTCATGGACTGCCTTGGTGGTAGGGCACATTGTCTGGGTAGACTTCTTCATGGCTTACAACCAAGAAGGAACTCTTGGTGCACCTTTAGCAGGGGAGAAGCGTTGGAGGAAGTACCCATGATGATGATGGTAGAAGTGACCGAGGGCACTTAGCCTGTACACTATACACATGATGGTGACTGGGGTTGAGGTGAGTCTACTCTTGATGGACACATGGGAAACCAAAGTCATGTACATTGACACGAGGGCATGGCAGGACATTATGTGGAGACATTATGCAGGTGCACTTACTGGGTGCCCACTTATGAGCATCATGGAGGAGTGTCAAGAAGGAATATGCTGAGCATGATCGATTGTTGGTGCTACATGGAGATCTTTTATAGATGGGCTAATGGACATTGTTCACTTTGAGCAACAAGACATTGGTTGGATGAGTAGCCTACGAGCACATTCATATGACTTGCAGGGTGAGAACAACTTGTGGTGGCACTCGTGGGCAATACAAGTATGCTTGCCAATGCTTTGGATAGGATGATGCGTGGGAGTTCATGATGGAGTTTCATTCATTGGAGGCTTCATACTATAATGATCTTGCAGTATCTGGTTCACTGAGGAACTGAGATCGAGACTGGTCTTGATTTTGATACACTATGGGATGCATACCTTCGAGCAGGGAAACGCGTTCGGTCGGGTCGGGTCGCGTGAGGGCGCCCAAGGAAACGCGTTCGGGTCGGGTCGTGTGAGGGCGGCCGTATAAAAAATGCTAAGTTGTGACCGCCCGCGTGCCTTGTGCACGTTCGCGCGGCCAGTTTCCGATTTGTTCCCTTGTGCCTTCGTTCGGGCGGGTCGGGTCGGGTCGTGCCGTGCGAGGGGGGGGCGTATAAAAAATGCTAAGTTGTGACTGCTCGTGTGCCTTGTGCACGTTCGTGCGACCCGTTTTCCGTTTGCTCCCTTGTGCCTTCGTTCGGGCGGGTCGGGTCGTGCCGTGTGAGGGCGCCCAAGGAGACGTGTTCGGGTCGGGTCGTGTGAAGGAGGCCGTATAAAAAATGCTAAGTTGTGACCGCCCCTGTGCCTTGTGCACGTTCGTGCGACCCGATTGCCGTTTGCTCCTTTGTGCCTGGTCAGGCGGGCAGGGTCAAATGCGGTGTGAGGGGGCGCCCCAAGAAAACGCATTAAGGTCGGGTCATGTGGTAGCGTAAAATGTAAGTTGTGACGCCGTGTGCCTAGTTATACACCCCTATACATCGGTGTCTTTCAACCACGCTATAGACGGGTGCGGCACTCTGTGCTTTTTCTTTCCAGCCTCATTCATATAGACTCGCCTTTAACTTTTGTTGATGTAGCAAGAGTTAAGTCGATGTCAAAATAAGCGTAACATCATTATCAATCCTGCAGTATGCTCATACACTCTGAGGGTGCAATTCCACATTAATAATGTTAAGCTTATGAAATAATAAGTTCAATCATTGAAGCAGCATACGCATCCTTGACAGCCAGATGGCACATTGACCCTAAGGCTTTTCAACCATCAAACTAGCCTACAGCAATCATTTACAATCATCAGAATTCACCTTGGGAATATCCTGCACAAAACTGCCCAAGTGCTGCCGGGTCACTCAAATCGGCACTACAAATCAGTTTAGACCGTCCCTCGAGCTCCCTGTGTGTCCAATCCGCTTCGCAACTGTACGGTTAGATGCGGCCCGTCAATACGCACATTCTGCAGTGGCCCACTCAATTAGACTCGCCAGCTCCGAATGGCTTGCCCATCTTTCGATTGATGCAGACGCCAGTCTTGATCCTGACTTCCTTGACTAAACAGTCCAAAGTGAATTAAAATGCGCATGAAGATGAGACACATTAGCGTTCGAATTCGGAGTAGTTTAAGTGGCGCCGTATCGGATAAACTAAGTTGTGTGCGGTCACCTTAATGCATCAGCAGCACTGTTGTGTTGCTCCCATGTCGTAGTTCGGTCGGGGCGGGTCGTATGTACCGGGTGATCGCGTCCGGGTCGGGCCATTTGGTCGGAGGGCGCCCGTGTCAGATTTGCTAAGTTGTGACCGCCCGGGTGCCTTGTGCACGTCCGTGCGGCCCGTTTGCCGTTTGGTCCCATGTGCGTCCGTTCGGGTCGGGTCGGGTCGTTCGGTCGTGCCGGTCACGTGCGGAGGGGGGGGGCCTCAGTTCGGGTCGAATGGATTTGGTCGTGGCGGGTAGAGGCGTCCATTGGATCGGTTGGCCCAGGGCGTGGTTCGGGTCGGGTCGTTTCGTGCGTCTGCCGGGTGAGCGTACGTTGGGTCAGGTCAGAGTCGTTTGGTCACGTCTTAGGAGTGAGCGTCAGGTCGGGTCGGGTGAATTCGTTTGGTCGTCTCTCGGAGTGAGCGTGGTCCGGAGTCCGGGTCGGGTCGTTGGAGCCCGAGGAGCATCAGGTCGGAGTCGGGTCGGGTGGGTTAATTAGAGAACGTGCCGGAGTGAGAGACATGGATTCGGGTCGGGTCGGGTCGGGTGGGTCATGTAGGAATTGTCCGTTCGGGTGATCAGACGGGTCGTTTAGTCACTGTAGAGGTGACGTCAGTAGAGGATGTTTGTGAAATCTGTTAATTGGGCGTTGTTGGCCATCAGTATTTTTTACATGTTAGTGATGACTATATCTACAGCTGAGTTTTCTAGAAACTGATTTCCTTATGTCAATATGTCATCTAGAAAACCCTCCTAAAACTTTTTTCGCCCTTCTACTGTTCATGTCCGCCCATGTCAAAATCAAAACCTCATTATCACTATCCTACCTAGCTTCAGCCCTACTGGTCTGCCCATCAGCTTTAAAAGGCAAATCCAAATCTGTTTCAAAAGTCTCCCCTATGTTAGGAAGTGGCGCTTTAAGACATTTTACCCTTGGTGATCATCAAAAAGCCAAAAGCTCACTCCCTACTACAGATACAACCATATCCCTCCCATTTTATAAAATGAAATTAATAGACTCTAGTGGCATACTGCCTGTCCTGGTCTGGCTTCTTACTCGCCCGATCTGAGAAATTTGGTATTAGGTGTTTCACGGTGTTTTATAGATTACGCAAAGAGCAAGGAGAAATATAACTTCATCTCGGACTAAATGCTTGGATCTACGATTGGAAGGCAGTGCTTCTAAATGTATTATGAGCTGAGATAGTATAAAACAAAGAATCACTCATCAAGACCTTCTGACTCATAGGCATGAAAATCACATTAAGAAAAAGAAGACATCAACATCACATGTTGAGGTAAATTGTCATGGCCCAGAACCTCCTTCATTTACAAGCAGAGGGTTAGGGCGCCTCCTTCATCTACAAGCAGAGGGCGCTGGCCAGTATTGACTTAAAGGATTGCAGAAGTCCAGGTTTGCCTTTTTACTGAGCAGTGAAACAATATCTCCAGGTTTTGAGGTACTTATTTCCCACTGTCATAACATGAATAAAGTTTGAAATATACTAGCTCGAAGGAAAAAAGAGTAGAAGATACAGATAAAGGAGGTCATTTCAATCTTTAAATCAGCATAAATTGTTTTGAACTTTAGAAATGCATGTCATTATTAAAACAGTGACCCCAGCATAGCGACCTACTTGACTTGAATCAAATTGAAGGGAACGTAGACATGCCATTACCAGTGAAAGAAAGTTCTTGGTTTTCTCAAAGGCCTTGACCTCCATAGTCACAGAGATTATCTTTCAAAATCTGTCATAAGTTGACTAAAGCAAATAATGATATTCCAGTCACCCTCAGAGCAGTGCAGGGAGACAGTGTCACTTTGGCTAGGGTTTTTCTGAAGCACAGTGATGATTGCAAGCAGAGGTGCTAGTATTGATGTTTTTCAAGTGGTTTGCTTACCATCATATCCAGGGAAAAGCTGTGTCAAACAGATTTGTCAAACAACCTTCAGATACTTTACCTGATGAAGAGCCTCCTCCATTTATGAGCAGATGGCCAAAGCATTGGATGTTGTTAAAGGCTGATTGATCTAAGATACAGTGGAAAGAAACAAAGGAAGAAAGCTAAAATATCTTTACACCAGGTAAATGATAGTGTTTATGATTCAGAAGTATTGGTTTTCCTATTCAAATGAAAATGTCTGTCAAACTGTACCTATAGTGGATAAAAGGAAAATTATGTTTAGTTTCTCCAAAAGAGGTCTTCTCCTATAACAAAGAACCAAGATGCCTTGTTGATATATTCTGAGCAGAGGAAAGGCGCCCTTTTTAGATAGAGAATGATAAAACAGAGGTTAATGCAAATGTAGTTTTGCACCTATAGTCAAGATTAGTTTCACAGTGGGCATCATTAACTCCAAAGCATTAAGAGAAAAGTGTTAGTTATATTGCAAAATGGAGAAATGGAAAGGACCTGTCCAAAATGTCAGGCTTTGCAACATACAAGTATCCTCCATGGATGTAACTCTTTTCTTTAAGCGAGAGTAGAAGGGGTTTTAAGGTGACAGGCTGGCTTTTCCTCGGCAAAAGGCAGCACACCAAAGTAAGATACATAGTGGTTCATAGCATACATAAAAGACTTTGACATGTTTTCAGTTTCTGGAGAGGAGTTCAAAACAAGATATAGGCAGGTTCATTATTAAATGGTCAAAGGTACCTTGCTGGTACATTTTGAGCAGAGTAAAGGTGTTAGAAGAATCGCCCTTCTCGATAGACAGAGGATGAAAGAGTTTACATGAATGCCACTGAAGGAGTGTACCCATAGTCAAAAAGAGGCTCAAATATCTCATCTCAGCAAATACAAAGGGATAGTAAAATTTCCATGGTTGTTGAATCATAATACCTCTGCCACAGCAAAATTAGGGTTAAGGAGCGCCCGGGCAGTTTGATTCAAAATGATTTTCTGACCAAAAAGAGATGAAATTTACAAAAGTGAGAGAGGTTTTTGTCCCTAATAGGTTCAAGAAGAAACACCTTCTTCATTTTCTACACAGGTATCATGGTTTATGAGAAATGTGAAAAATACAGATGTCACGGGAGAATTTCTGCACTAGGATTCATCATTTTTACCAGTGATGGGACAGTCAGATTTTGAACAGCCAAATGGACTCCAAATGAAAAAATTCAAGTTTCTATCGAAAATAGACTTCCACAGCTTTCCAATGAGCCATCTTGGGCCAAATTTCGACAAAAGGAAGGCATCCAAAAGTAGCCTGCAATCAACGCTATATTTTTATGCACCAGCATTCACCATTTTTGACCAGTGATGGGACAGTCAGTTTTTGAGCACCCAAATGGACACAAAATGAAAAAAATCAAGCATATTTGGAAATTATACTTCTATATATTTCCAACGAGCCATCTCGGGCCCAATTCCGACACCAGGAAGGCATTCAAAAATGACCTACAAACAGCTCGATGCATTTCTGCACCAGGATTCACCAGTTTTGACCAGTGTTGGGAGAATGAATTTTTGAACAACCAAATAGACTCCAAATGAAAAAATTCAAGTTTTTCTGGAAATTAGACTTCCACAGCTTTCCAACGAGCCATCTCGCGCCCAATTCCGACACCAGGAAGGCCTTCAAAATTGGTTTCAAAGTTGCGCGGCGCTCCTGGAAAAGTGCGCGGCGCTCCTGTGCACAAAATTTCCAAATGAATGAACTAGTGCGACGCTGTACTTGTCTGGAGCCTCGTAGAAATGGTCAAAAGCTCACCAAAGCCATAAAAGCCCATTTGCTTAACTTGATCAAGCAAAGATAATAATTGATTTTCAAGTTCGAAAGTTGAGATTGTTTGGCAAAATAAAGTTGGACACCATTTGACAAACATCGACATAAGCAAAGACTAAACTTCTAAAAAGGAGGAGAAACTTGCAATGAGATGAAGACATGGACTATCTAGAGGAATATGAAGAAGATTACCAGATGGTAAGGGTGATGGGCTACAAGAGACCTCCAAAGTTATAGGCTTAAAACCAAATTTTCATAACGGATCACTATGGATGCCATTGATGAGACGGATATTTTGGAGACAGCTTTGCACTTTATAAACAAGCATATGACTTCCTAATTGCTATTCTTGAACTTGTTTGTAGGCGAATCTATGCATGAGTACAGTTGACACCTCATTCATTGTATGCTGCTCTTTCTGTGGGGCTTGAAACTGAAACAATTATTGTTGTACTAAACTTGTTATCAAAAACAAAACTTCCCAAAGAGATCATTGATTTCAGTAATGGATCAACTGAAAATTATGGAAAATTCAAACTTGTGTTGAGAATCTCTATTTTGTGGAATCCCCATATCCAGGGAGAAGTTAGAGACCTTGTTTAAAGATGTTGTAATTGCTTGGTCAAGAATACATTCATCGAGCTCTACGAAATAAAAGGAAGTTATGTTTCACAATTAGTAAAGCCCTAATGAAATTGGAGAGGAAGCCACCTGAGAACTCATTGGTGCGAGAGGACATCACGAGCGGTGATTGAAGAAAAAGAAGCACATTCATTTGAAATTGATCCTGCTCGGGTTGAAAATGGCAGAAACCGTTACTTACCAAATGCTTTAAATTATCCCATCATGGAGGAGTTTGTTGTTGAATGCTACGGGTTCATTACTCTCCACAGGCATTACAAACTACTTTTATCTGCATATACTATTAACTTTTAATTGTGTAAGGAATCATTCTGCAGACTTTGTCACATGTTGTTGAATCTCTGGTGATCAGGCATTCCTACAAGGAAAAAGGAGGTTTTGAAGCTAAGAAGATTGTGTTTGGCCTTCTTCTGAAAAGGGACAAGGGTGTCCTACGTCCTAAAAACATCACAGAGCAGAATACCTTTAACACAAAACACAAGAAAATTTTCTTGACTGTCTATCCTCATTTCACTGTGTTTTTCTTCTTAAAAGGTCTGCTTGTTGGATTGCATATTAAAGGGGAAGGCAGCTTTCCGAAGGAGCAGAGGTCTCATATTAAAGAGGGCATTTCACAATACATTTGGAAACATTGTTGCTTAACCAAACAGTGTTTAACCTTTCATAAAGCAGAGTTAGTGAGGAGTGTGCCACTATAATTCGAAGGTATTGTCAAAAATGGGTATGGTGAACAGTGAAACATAAGAAAGGCAGTATGTTTTATTGAAAGGAGTGTATTATTATTTGATTACTACAGGTCTTTTTGTGTTCACACCAAAAACACCAAGCCTCTGTTACCTTTGTCCAAGCTCAGAAAATCAGTTAACTGTCTATGTATTTTAAAACTAACTGTGGTCTTATCTTTAAAAATTATTTGGTGGAATGGCACACAGAGAAAGGACATGGTTTGGAAGGAGCAGGAATCTTATACCCAAGGAAGGCATCACACCCAACATTTGAAAACATGGTTACCTTCATCAAAATAGTGACTGACATAGAAGGTAGAATTTTGTTTAAGCAACAAGAGGATGATGAACAAGGCCATGACAGTGATGAGCAAGGGCAACTAAGAGATGATACACAGCAGCATCCTGATGATGGCAAGCAAATACAAAACATCGATCATGAAGGGCATTCTCCAAAGCATGTGCTATCTACCTCTCCTGGGCAAGGGGCCATGACTTCTTCACCCAAAGCCAGAATGCTAAACATCAAAGAAGAAAACCCAAGAGACGCTGAAGGAGGCTAAAGGGAAGTGCCCGGCACGGAAAGTGAGAAAAGACACTTCAGGACTTCATATTTTGGCTTCATATTTAGAACATTTTTCTAGGGACCCTTGAGGGTCATACACACCGATTTTGGGCAAATTTTGACATGCTTTGGTTTTTTGGCATTTGTGAGTTTTTAGTCAAAAACCCATAATTGCGCCATTTCAGTTTGATGAGTTTTCAAGGGAGGAGGATGATACCGATGGATGCCATAATTCCATGAGCAGGTCTCCAGCGATTTTCAGGGCATTTGAAGATCATTCGCCCCCTCAAATTGGCGAAAAACACCCTCTTTTTGCACATTCTGCCCGCCATATCAGCAGCCTGCTATTTTCTGGGTTTTTGCACACAGGTACAGTTTTGAGGGACTTCCCGAGATCAGATTGAGGTGATTTTACTTGCGCCGGAAAGCAGACACAGAGAGATTTCCAACGGGATATTATGAGCCCCATGTCGACATCGGGAAGGCTGCCATTTGCATCCAGCAAGTCAGGGGACCTTTTTCAGGCATAAATATGAAGTATTTTTGTAATTTTTGAACTCCAAAAATATGCTTTTCCCAAATGTGCGTTAAGCTATTTTTATCATTGGGAAATCATGTAAAGTCAATATAATTTCTGTTTTTAGCAGTTTTTTAGATATTTTATGGGATATTTTGTGCCTTGGGCTTTGCAAAGCCTCGAGGACAAGTTTAGATATTTTGACTTGGCCAATGGGATAGCTAGTTGCTCCATGAGGTTTTCCTTCCTCAAGCCTATTTATTCCATGGGTTTCATTGTAAATGAGAGGCTGAACTTGAGAGAAGAATTAATACATTGGTCATATGAGCTTTGAAGAATACACTTGAGTTATGATTTTTGGACTGCCTCTTGGATGCTTTTGAGGAATGATGAAGGATTGTTGATGGATTCCTTGACATGGTAGAATGGTATAGTGCTTCTTAATATGTTTTGTCTTCTAGTTTTCACTCATAATTCATATTTCTTGCTGCTATAGATCAGTAAAGATTGATTTTGAGACATGCCCATGGAGGCACCTCAAAATCCCTGAATCTTCATAGCTTGATGTTTTCTTCTCCCTTAGTTATGCTAAGGAATTCTTAGCTGCTCTTTAGTAACCTAAGGTGTTGTTGCTGAGTTTTATTCATCAGTTCCATGTATGTTGAGTAGGATGTATGGTTTGCCCTACCTACCTATCAGCTGCCCATAGTTCTGTCCATAAAACTTTCTCTTTGACTGATTTGTTGATCATTTTGTTGAACCAAGGAGGCCTAGTCCCGATCTAGCCCTTTGCCTAAAAATATGAAAACTTATTTGTCCAAGTGCCCAATGACTTAGAGACTATGTTTAGGCGTTCCAGCATAGTTTATGAGTTGTTAGTTTGTCTCATGTGTTTTCCCCAAAGTCTGATAGCCTTTTCCCGAAGTTAGAGGGTCTTATACCTCTATGTATGGCTGGAATGTTTGATTTCTATGTATTAATTAGCTTATAGTTATACTTATCATGATTAATGGCTTGCTATTACATGTTCATGTCTGTTATTAACTAGTTACACTTGAAATCCCTTGTCTTTCACCAAATTATTATCCATTTAATCCATTTTGCCCAGAGATCCCTTCTATCGTGAATCAAATCGGCCCTACAGCAGCTTTACATCATCACCTCATAGCTTCCTTGACCTGTTTGACCCCATAGCCCAATTTATCTACACCTTGTTATCCAGTTTATGTATTTGATCAGTTTCATCCCTCACAAACTTAAAAACTAAGAAAACCAAAAACATACTTCATAACTAGCCTAATATCAGAACATCGCAAGTAAACACACCGACATCTTTGACACTTATAGAGAGAGCCCTCTCTGAGTCCAGGAAGGCTAGGTCCTTGGGCTCTAAAGCTTGGTTTGATGTTACATCGTCATTTGGCTAGCCAATCGGCCAAATCACGAGACCCTAACATAATGGCGATCACAGTGGGACTCTGAGTGATTAAAAAACTTAGTTTCCCTCATCTTTAGAGACTTTTTGAGATTACTAGCTGATTGACTTATCCCACCGCTCACTAACATAATGGCGATCATGGTGGGACTTTGAGTCAAAACATCCTAGGTATCCCTTAGGAACTCTCAAAATCTCAGTCAAACTTAGAAGAGTAGAATCTGGTTGTCTCACCATCCTAGCAAAATGATGAGTCAGTTATAGAAAGCTCTTCCAAACCTTGTAGGCACATAAAACTCAAAAAACCCCAAAAACACTCCCTTACATTGGTTTTTTATAGTATTGGTGGTGGACCATATAAATATACCTCAAAACAACTAAAAATCCACATGGCGACTCCACTAGCCTCCAGTAGGCCTTACTACCTTGCTAAATTTTAGAATACCATCTGATTTTGCCACCTCATCGCCACCCTAACATAATGGCGATCACGGTGGGACACTGAGTATTAAACA
Organism: Pinus albicaulis; assembly: GCA_034641835.2. Classification (NCBI taxonomy): domain Eukaryota; kingdom Viridiplantae; phylum Streptophyta; class Pinopsida; order Pinales; family Pinaceae; genus Pinus; species Pinus albicaulis. The sequence goes on from JAXQQM020082009.1 coordinate 35,753, forward strand.
AGCTTAGTTTCCCTATCTGTAGAGACCTTTAAGAATACTATCTGATTGACTTATCCCACTGCTCATTAACATAGTAACACTCACAGTAGGACCTTCCGAGTTAGTGGCAATCTAAGTACAACTTAGTAACTCCCGAAGTCTCAATCAAGCTTAGTAAACTTAGAGATTGTTTGAGGAGTAGAAAATAGCTCTTTCACCATCTTAGCAAAATGATGAGTCAGTTATAGAAAACTCTTCCAAACCTTGTAGGCACATAAAACTCAAAAAAAAAAAAAACCCAAAAACACTCCCTTAGATTGGCTTTTGACAATATTGATGGTGGACCATACAAGTATATCTCAAAGCAACTGATAATCCACCTGGCGACTCCACTAACCTCTAGTAGACCTTACTATTACCAAACTCTAGGTTACTATCCAATAGACCTATCCCATCGCTCACTAACATAGCGAGAGATGGTAGGACACTGAGTACACAATAGCCTAGCAAACTCTTGTAGACTTTTTAGTCCTTTAGATACCTTAAACAAGCAAGCAGCCCATAGACCCATTTAGAGTAAACTCTTTTTGTTCTCATCACCCTAGCAGACTTGTACACCTATGCCTACCCTAGATTCACCTATGGAAAACCTAGCAAAACATGAGCTTCATGCTACCTTTCCCACTCTGGCTGAAACCTCAAACAGTCATGAACCTCTTTTTACACTACCTATATCCACAAAGGTCCCAGAAAGATACAAGCCTCTGGTTTTACCTCCCATCTTACAAGCCCTTCCTGCAAATCTTCAAAATAAATTACCCAGGTTTGATGGAGAAAGCTCCAAAGTCACCGCTGAAGAGCATGCCCGAAAAATTGAGGATTTACTTGACCTTTATGACATAGAAGAAGATGATGTGCGTATTAGAATGTTTGCCTTATCATTACAAGGAAAAATTAGGAGTTGGTTTGAAGACCTTCCAACTGCAAGCATTACCAATTTTCATCAGTTCACTCAAATCTTCCTAGATAGGTGGGTGGTCATAGGTAATAAAGTTCTCATCATAAAGGAATACAATGAGTTAAAAAGACAACCAGGGGAGACAATACAAAGCTTTTCAGCCAGGTTCAATAAAGTATACCATGCAATGCTTGCTAACCTAAAGCCACCCCTCGGATGTGTTCTCTTACATTACCCAGACTCTTTTGACCCAGAGATGGTTTTCCAGATAAAAAACAAAGATCCTTTGACCCTAGAAGAAATGCAAAGGATATCAGTTGATGTAGAATTCAACATACTAAATAGGGAGGCACAACTAAGAACAATAGAGAAAGACAAAGCAAATCAAGAGACACTAGCATCTTCAGAGGAAAAGCTGAAAAAATTGGTGTGTATGGTAGGAAAACTAGAGAAGTTACTTGATAGGAAAAAACACAAGGTTAACACTGCTTATTCAAACCAACCTACCCTTCTTCCTCGGGTTAAACACACTCAACTATCACAAGACAAGAGTTATAAACAAAATATGCCTAATGGGAAAGTTGCAAATAAAAACATAGAGGAATGCTCTAAAGAAGCTATCAGCCATTTTGAAATCACAGATTCTGAAATGGAAGAAGAATCAAAACCTTTAGGTTCTCTACCCTTATGCTGTAAATCATTCCCGACTTTGAAAGAAAATTTGCTCCCTAAAGATCTCTCAGCAGTTATTCAGGAAAATCCTGCTCAAGTTAACTCTCACCTAAATCAAGAAGAGCTGATTGAAGAAGAATTCAAATCTAAGATAGAAGATAAATAAAAACCTATAGGGTCTCTACCTTTATGTTGGGAGTCATTTGAGTTCATAAAAGCAAACTGGCCCCCTAAGAATCTATCAGAAAAAACTCATGAATTACATGATAACTATCCTCAATATCACAAAGAATTGGTTGAAGATGAAAACAAGCAAGAAATGAAAGAAAACCCACAGGATCTCTCTAAGGGCATAAGTGATGATTCATCATCTCTCATAGGTGAAGCCCAAAAAGACATTCATCCTTCAAATCAGATTTCCCAAGAGAAAGAAGATTGTTTTAGAGAAATGAAAATGCCTCCCTTTCTAACTAAAGAGGAAATAGATCAACTTATAAACATACAAACGACCTCTGAAACTTCATATAACCAAAAGTTTTATGATCTTTCTCCTGTTAATCTTGCATGTCATAAATCAGAAAATAGATGTGTAGATCAATTTGAAGAAAATCTATCTGATAGTCCAATGTGCATGGTTGATGACATTTCTTATGTTAATGATTCTCCAAGGTTTGATCAATATGTTGATGATTGTGATTTCCAAACAAACACTAACTTTGCAGAACACTCGGCTTTTGATTTTTGGGAGGAAGCTCGGTTTCGTAAACTTGAGAAAAGTGAGCAGCCATTACAGGTCATCTATGACACTGATGAGGAGAGCCTTGAAAGTTTAGAAGTAAGTGAAGAGTCTCGGACTCTTTGCTCTACTTCGCTTCAGTCCATCAGAGATAACATTCACATAATTGGAGATCAACAGTGTTTCAGATTTGATGATGAGCTTGAGGAAGATGATAAATTTCTTGAGCATGTTGTAAATGAGAAGCCTTTTCCTGAAATGATTGAAGAAATCATTTTGGACATGGAATCTTCCTTAACTCTAGATCTGCAGCCACCAAGCTCCATTGACTTACAAATTGCGGATGATGAAGTAGAGGTTGAGAAACAAATGAGAGTTGTCACACTATCCTTTGAAGATAATTTACTGTCAAAGTATATCCATGCTCATCAACCTGATGACCTTCACACAATTTTCAGCCCGCCCTATCAAAACACATCAGCTTGGCAAGAGAATTACACTGCAATATATGATGAACCTGTCATTTCAAGTAATCATGAGCAAGGGGAAGAGTTGATGTACCAAGGGGGTCCCAAATATGGTCAAGTGGGAGAAAGAGTAATCCTAAATGAAACCTATATCTCAAATCCTCTAGATCAGGTATTATTCCAAGATCCAGTTGTTGTTTTCCTTGAAAAGTCTAAAAGAGTAGTAGTTTCTATCATAAACAAGTTGCTACCAAGAATGAGAAAAGGCTTAAGTACTATTGTCCAAAAACCTGCCAAATGGGAGTGGCCTTGTCATTATTTCTGCATCATGAAAGAACTAAACCAGAGTCACCCATGCAATCATCTACTTGACTGGTTACATTGGAAAGAAGAGTTCACCAAATGTGTATGTTGTGTACAGTTTAAATTAGGATAGGTAGACAGTAGTGGAAAATAAGCTCAGCCTTGCGAGCATCTTTTCAGTTTTAGATTTTTTGAAGAAAAGTGAAAAAGCAGAAAATACAAAAGCAGTAAACGGTAGAAAAAGAGGGCAGTTTCTAAAAACAATGGTAAAGCCCCATGTTCCAAAAAATAGTCTTTCAGAAAGCGAGCAAGCCTAAATGCCGCTACTAGTACTTCAATGTCTTGTTCAGCTATCTAGCCTAATCATAGCTGCGCATGTTTAAATTTATTTGCTGATAAGTTAGTGAGTGACAAGATAGTCAACATTGTGTAAGATTGACTTATCACAGAGCTTAGATTAGGGAGAGATTCTGGTTCCACATGCCTAAAACAGAACCAAAGAGAGAAGCGAGAAATGAAAAACACATTGTACATCTTAGCCCCGCTTCTCTAGTTTCCTTTGTTGCAGAATAACATTTGTGTGCAGCTTGTCTTTTATGCCGCAAATGCATGACAAATCAGACTGCCTAATCCTGATTTGATCATTTTTGATTTTCATGTTGTAGATTAGAGAATGAAATCCTGTCAAACTGCTTAATCTTGACAGTCGATCTAGTTTTAGGTAGAGAAATGAAGGAGTTCATCAGCTTAATCTGAACTCCCGGCAGATATAAGAGTAGAAATAGATAGTTTCATTTTGCAAAAAGAAAAATATGCATTGTCAAAAGGTTGCTAATTCAAATGCGCCAAAGAAAAGAAAAAATAGGAAAGATAGTGGGGTAGGTAGAAGTATCATTGATGTTAACTATGTTGTCACTTTTCAGAAATAACATCAAGAGAAGGGTAAAATTTTGCGCCAATGGATAAGGCACTGGTCCTCATAAGCCAAAGATCTGAATTCTGGACACCTCCTGACGAGGAGCTGCCCTCCCCAAATGGAGCCACTGTTAGCCATCAGTATTTTTTACATGTTAGTGATAACTATATCTACAGCTGAGTTTTCTAGAAACTGATTTCCTTATGTCAATATGTCATCCAGAAAACCCTCCTAAAACTTTTTTCACCCTTCTACCTTTTCAGTTCGCCCATGTCGAAATCAAAACCTCATATCACAATCCTATCTAGCTTCAGCCTTATTGGTCTGCCCATCAGCTTTAAAAGGCAAATCCACATCTGTTTCAAAAGTCTCCCCTATGTTAGGAAGTGGCGCTTTAAGACATTTCACCCTTGGCAATCATCAAAAAGCCAAAAAGCCTCCATCTGCAACAGACCAACCATGACTGACCTCCTACTTTGCAAATTAGTTTGACAAACAGCCCTAAGTCGCGCCACTCACACCCCTAGATCTCAGCACTGCATAAAACCCAATCTCAAGCTGACTATTAGGTTTTTCACAGTGTTCTATGTTTTCTACAAAGGCAGGAAAGACAATTTCATCTCATGGAGTAAATGTTTGAGTTTACAGTTAGAGGAACAGCTGCTTCTAAATGTAACTTGAGCATTTAGATATGTCTGCAAAACAGAAAGCTACTCATCTGGACTTTACAGCTCTTTCCAGCATGAAAATCACAGGAAGAAAGGGATACCACTTTCTCAGCAAACTGGTAAATTGTCAAGACCCAGAACCTCCTTCATTTACAAGCAGAGGGTTAGGGCGCCTCCTTCATCCACAAGCAGAGGGCGCTGGCCAATATGACTTGGAAGATTGCAAAGGTCCAGGTTTGCTTTGTTTTGAACAGTGGAACAATGTCTCCAGGTTTTATGATTTTGAGTGATGGTCATAACAGGAACAGAGTTTGGAGTATGCTAGGAAAGAGAGTCATTGATGTTAACCATGCTGTCACTTTTCAGAAATAACATCAAGAGAAAGGTAAATTTTGCGCCAATGGATAAGGCACTGGTCTTCATAAGCCAAAAATCTGAATTCTGGACACCTCCTGACGAGGAGCTGCCCTCCCCAAATGGAGCCACTGTTAGCCATCAGTATTTTTTTACATGTTAGTGATGACTATATCTACAGCTGAGTTTTCTAGAAACTAATTTCCTTATGTCAATATGTCATCCAGAAAACCCTCCCAAAACTTTTTTTGCCCTTCTATCTATTCAGTCCACCTCTGGCGAAGTCAAAACCTCATGGTCACAAGCCTACCTAGCTTCAGCCTTCTTGATCTGCCCATCACCTTTAAAAGGCAAATCCACATATGTTTCAAAAGTCTCCCCTATGTTAGGAAGTGGCGTTTTAGGACATTTCACCTTTGGCAATCATCAAAAAGCCAAAAAGCCTCCATCTGCAAAAGACCTGCCATGACTGATCCCTTACTTTGCAAATGAAATTAACAAGCAGCCCTAAGTCGTGCCACTCACACCCCCTAGATCTCAGCACTGCATAAAATCCAATCTCAAGCTGACTATTAGGTTTTTCACAGTGTTCTATGGTTCTACAAAGACAGGAAATATATTTCATCTCATGGAGTAAAATGTTTGAGTTTACAGTTAGAGGAACAGCTGCTTCTAAATGTAACTTGAACCTTTAGATATGTCTGCAAAACAGAAAGCTAATCATCTGGACTTTACAGCTCTTTTCAGCATAAAAATCACAGTAAGAAAAGGTCACCACTGTCTCAGCAAACTGGTAAATTGTCAAGGCCCAGAACCTCCTTCATTCACAAGCAGAGGGTTAGGGCGCCTCCTTCATCCATAAGCAGAGGGCGCGGGCCAGTATTGACTTAGAAGGTTGCAAAATTCCAGGTTTGCCTTTACTGAAACAATGAAACAATATCTTCAGGTTTTATGAATGTAATTGATGATCATAACAGGAATGGAGCTTGAAATATGCTAGCTCAAAGGAAAGGAGAGTCTGATTTGATAAAAGAGATCATCTGAAACTTTCAAGTCATGTGAATTTTTGAACTTTAGAAAGGCCTGTCATCAGTAAAACATTCCAATCATAAGAAGCCTATTTATCCACAAGATTAAATAGAGTAAATGCTGACAAAATGCCATTACACAGGCAGGAGGACAGTTCTTGGTTTTTCAAAAAAGCACTGACCTTCATAGTCACAAAGGTTATTTGTCAAGTAATCTATCATAAGGTGAACAAGCCAAATGATAAATATCTCAGTCACCTTTAGAACAGTACAGAGGAACAGTGTCACTGTGGCTAGGGTTTCTTCTGAAATACAGTGATACTTGCAAGTAGTGATGCCAAGATTGATGTTGTTCAAGTGGTTTACTTACCACCACATTCAGAGAAAGGCTGTGTCAAACATAGTGGTCAAAAAAGCCTTCGGACACCTTACCTGATGAAGAGCCTCCTCCATGCATGAGTAGATGGCCAAAGCCATTGCAAGTTGCTGAAGCTGATTGATTTGAAATACAATGGAAGGATACAAAGAAATTGAATAAAAGTCATTGCACAGGTAAGTGTTACTGTTTATGATGCAAAGGTATTGACTTCCCTCTTCAAAAAGCTATCTGTCAGACTGTATCTATAGTGGAAAGAAGGAAATGTTATGAATAATGTATGCTATTGATACCAAAAGGAGCAGTTGCTTTAGAGAAATGGTTAAAGGCATTTCACTATCACCTTCCCAGAAGCCTAAAGAAGATCCTTTTGAGTAAACAGTGAAGTATAGTGTGAAAGCAAGCCGTCAAAAGAGTGCACTTACAGTCCCAAGGGAAGCTTGTGAATCACCTGGAAGCAGCAATCATCAAACACTTTGAAAGAACACAGGCCATCTCATGCTGAATAAACAGTTGCCAAGGTATACAATGCTATAAGTGGACAAGGAGGAGGTTTGATAAAAATTGTCAGTTTAGGGTTTGGAACAAATACATCTTTCTCATCATTCAAAGGATAGATACATCATAGGTAATGTACCTATAAGCAGGAAATCATTTTGGAAAAAAGGGGCGCCTTTTGAAATTGAGAAACCATAACCAAAATTCAAAGTTATATCAGTAAACTTGGTACCTGTTATATTCAAAGTTTGGAGAAGCTGTCAAAGGCCAAAGACTGTAAAGACAGATTTACATAACCAGCCTTGTCCTTCAAAGAAAAAGCAGTTTTCAGCTCGGGGTCAGAGTCATTGTCCGGGTCTACATATGAAAAATGACAAACCCACAGTTTGAAAAACAAAACAGATTTCAAAAAGCCTACGTTACATTTCCAAGCAAGGTAACCGTTGAAAAAGGGTTTGAAATGACATAAAGGATTAAGTGTGAGAGTAGGAATGTAATTTTCAAAAGCTGAAGACGTTTTGGCCTCCCTATCACCAAAGAAATAATTTTCGGGTCATCAGGCAGAAGTTAACACTGTGCAGAGGCAGCGCGACGTGCCTGGGTTTTGGCGCGACGTGCCTGGGCGGAAAATTACACGGGGCCCTTTGTCGGCGCGACGTGCCTGTACGTTGGCGCGACGTGCCTGTACAAGGCCGCCCGACCACACGACAGGCCGATCCGACAAGAAACTTCTGCGCGGCGGGTTTTCTTTAAAGGATGCCGCGCAAGTGTCAAAGACCTCCAGCATTACTCCAGCTTTCAAAGCGGGCATCCATCAAAATTTAAGGTATTTTTATGAATTCCCCATCGATGTCAAGGTTTTGATGGATGACAAGAAGTTTTAAAAACCCCAGACTTTGTCATTTTAGTTAAAGGAAAAAGCAGTCTTTTCTACACAGTGAGATGAGGTAATTGCAATATGATAATACGGGGTTTTATGGTCGAGAACCAGTTTGTTTCATTTTCAAATCGATCTAAGGGCAGAGGTTGTCTTGTGAAGGGCTGTGTTTTGATTAAAAAGGAGACTTTTGTGGTAGAAATACTGACTTAATTCTGAAGAAAAACCTTTCACACTGTCATCCAAACCTTTCCACACTACTAAAACAGTGAAGTGCACTCAGTAAGGGAGTTTTGACATTCTTGTTGTTTGAAAGAGAAAACTCATAAAATCTCTGTCTAAGAGCTTGATAGTCTTCTAAAGTTCTGTCATTTTACCTCAGCCCTGTGTTTTACTGTCTAAGCATATGTAGGATGGTTTGCTAGAGATACAAATGGTTGAAGGGTGGCACACTTATACAGGATGAGGTTTTGATGTTGAAGGCCTCCTTGAGCAAGGAGTTTTGGTGTATTGATTGACATCAGAATTTTCAAGAACAGAGTGATTGTTGTCATTTTCTCACAAGCACACCTTTTTAGCAAACTGCCCCCCTGTTTCACTGTATTTTGTCACTACTGTGAAGAATTGTTAGCAAAGAGTTTCCAAAGGTGCAGAGTCACTTTCTAAAAGGCAGAGTTGTTGGTGGTTAAATGTAAACATTGGAGGCAGAGGTATACAGGTGATGTTTGATTTCTTAACTTCACAAGAAAAAGTGTCCCTCATAAAGCACTGTGTATTGTTAATCTAGGTCTGCCCTCTTTTTCACCATATTGTATCATTTTGAAAAGATGATTGACAAAGAGACTCTAAGGATAAATAGTACACTGAAGGGAAAATTTCATTGATGGGTTTCTAACTTTGGAGGCAGAGGTACAAAGGCAGTGTTTGTTTTCTTAAAACTTCACAAATGAAAAGGGCCATTTTCTAAAGGGTATAGTTCTTGGTAATTGCATTTAATATTGAGACAGAGGTACAGGTGTAGTGTTGACCTTTGAGATTCACAAGTAAAGAGGTGGTTTTCCTAAAGCACTATGCATTGATTTTACACCTAAACTAAGTCTGCCTTTTCCTTGCACTATATCGTATTATTCTGAAGACTTGTTGACAGAGAGTTTCCAAAGGTGACAGCACATTAAGAGGGCAGAGTTTTTTGATGAGAAGTTAAACATTGGAGGCAGAGGTACTAAAGAGCAGGGTTTTAATACTGAAGGTTGGTCTTATAGATGCAAAATGCAAGGGTTGGTTGATCTCTAGCAAACTCACCAAGAGGAATGATTGCTTAATACTACATACAGGAAATTTATACAGCATATTGTCTCATCTTTATTGATGGTTTTCTATTGAGAAGTTTACATAGCTGAAGTGTATCCAGATTTGAAGGACTGTTTTTAATGAGTGCAGAGGTGGCTTATTCCAAGAAACATTGTTGCATTTTATTTAATACAGAAGAGAAAGGAGAGAGCGATGAACTGAAGGGAGAAAAAAAGAAAGGCGGTGAGCGACGGCTGACAAGGTTTTGAGGACGACGGCCGGTTGGAGATTAGTGACGGCGGCGGCCCGAGTTTGAAGATCGGCCCGGCTACGGGTTGATGAACGGCGGTAGAAACGAGAAGAGACGGTGCAGGCGTGAAGAGCAACAGGGTTGAGCAAACAATTGAAGCGCCTTTTGAAGCACAAACTGGACAGGATGTTGAGGAAGGACAACAAGCTGAAGCTGCCTCCTTGACAGTGACCAAAACTGTTCCTAAAAAGAGGAAATTGTCCAAAAACACAACTTCTAGCTTGCCAAGGAGAAAAAGCACTAGATTGGCATTCAAAGGCAAAAGTAAAATTGGAGAAAGTGCAAAGCATGGAGGTGAATTAGCTATTATCCCTATCCAAAGTGATGATAGTGACAATGAGGCCCGCCTCCTTGAAAACCTCCTCATTCACAAAGAAGGGAAAATTGAGGTGTTACAAGAAGATCTTCAAAGGGCGAGGAATTTCAACCATTTCTTGGAGGTTGAAAACAAACAAATGAAGTATCATGTAGCCATTCATGAGGCAAGGGCGATCAAGTATAAAAAGGAGGCAGAAAAGGCGCAAATAAGAATTGAAGAGCTCATTGGCGAGTTTGATGATGAAGAGGAGGAGGACCAGCCTAGGCGAAAGAGGCCTAGGACCATCGGGCTTAGAAGAGCCTTGGAGAAACAAAGAGCAGAAGAACAAGCTCAATTCGAAGCTTTTCCTCTCACTACCCTCCTTGAGCAGGAAATTGAGGAAAACAAGGAAGCATGGCTTGAGAGGGCTAACCAGCATTTGGAAACAAAGCTTGAGAAGGAAAACAGGGATCTTGAGCTACAGAGAAAAAGGACTCTTCACTTTCAGAAGCTAAATCAATTTGCCAGGCGAAAATTGAAGGTAGCACAAGAAAAATTGAAGAAGTTGAAGGAGAGGCGCCTAGCACGGAAAGAAGCAAAAAGCATATCAGCCCTTGATATTTTGGCTTCAGCTTCAGAGCATGTTTCTATGGACCCTTGAGGGTCATGCATGCCAATTTTGGGCCTGTTTCGGAAACTTTTTTTTTTTTGGCATTTTTGGGTTTTTCGCCAAAAACTCATAAATTCGCCATTTCAGTTTGATGAGTTGTCAAGGGAGGAGGATGATACCAATGGATGCCATAATTCCATGAGCAGGTCTCCAGCGATTTTCAGGGCATTTGAAGATCATTCACCCCCTCAAATTGGCGAAAAACAGCCTCATTTTGCACATTCTGCCCGCCATATCAGCAGCCTGCTATTTTCTGGGTTTTTGCACACAGGTACAGTTTTGAGGGACTTTCAGAGATCAGATTGAGGTGATTCCACTTGCGTTGGAAAGAAGACACAGAGAGCTTTCCAACGAGCCATCATGAGCCTCATTTCGACACCGGGAAGGCTGCCATTTTCCTTCAGCAAGTCAGGGGACCTTTTTCAGGCATAAATATGAAGTATTTTTGTAATTTTTGAACTCCAAAAATCTGCTTTTCCCAAATGTGCGTTAAGCTATTTTTATCATGGGGAAATCATGTAAAGTCAATATAATTTCCGTTTTTAGCAGTTTTTTAGATATTTTATGGGATATTTTGTGCCTTGGGCTTTGCGAAGCCTCAAGGACAAGTTTAGATATTTTGACTTGGCCAATGGGATAGCTAGTTGCTCCATGAGGTTTTCCTTCCTCAAGCCTATTTATTCCATGGTTCTCATTGTAAATCGGAGGCTGAACTTGAGAGAAGAATTAATGCATTGGTCATATGAGCTTTGAAGAATACACTTGAGTTATGATTTTTGGACTGCCTCTTGGATGCTTTGAGGAATGTTGAAGGCTTGTTGATGGATTCCTTGACATGGTAGAATGGTATAGTGCTTCTTAATGTGTTTTGTCTTCTAGTTTTCACTCATAATTCATATTTCTTGCTGCTATAGATCAGTAAAGATTGATTTTGAGATATGCCCATGGAGGCACCTCAAAATCCCTGAATCTTCATAGCTTAATGTTTTCTTCTCCCTTAGTTATGCTAAAGAATTCTTAGCTGCTCTTTAGTAACCTAAGGTATTGTTGCTAAGTTTTATTCATCAGTTCCATGTATGTTGAGTAGGATGTATGGTTTGCCCTACCTACCTATCAGCTGCCCATAGTTCTGTCCATAAAACTTTCTCTTTGACTGAGTTGTTGATCATTTTGTTGAACCAAGGAGGCCTAGTCCCGATCTAGCCCTTTGCCTAAAACTATGAAAACTTATTTGTCCAAGTGCCCAATGACTTAGAGACTATGCTTAGGCGTTTCGGCATAGTTTATGAGTTGTTAGTTTGTCTCATGTGTTTTCCCCAAAGTCTGATAGCCATTTCCCGAAGTTAGAGGGTCTTATACCTCTATGTATGGCTGGAATGTTTGATTTCTATGCATTGATTAGCTTATAGTTATTCCTAGCATGATTAATGGCTTGCTATTACATGTTTATGTTTGCTATTAACTAGTTTGCACTTGAAATCCCTTGTCTTTCACCAACTTATTGTTCATTTAATCCATTTTTCCCAGAGATCCCTTCTATTGTGAATCAAATCGGCCCTACAGCAGCTTTACATCATCACTTCATAGCTTCCTTGACCTGTTTGACCCCATAGCCCAATTTATCTACATCTTGTTATCCAATTTATGTATTTGATCAGTTTCATCCCTCACAAACTTAAAAAACCAAAAAACTAAAAACATACTTCATAACTAGCCTAATATCAGAACACCGCAAGTAAACACACCGACATATTTTGCACATATAGAGAGAGCCCTCTCTGAGTCCAGGAAGGCTAGGTCCTTGGGCTCCAAAGCTTGGTTTGATGTTACATCGTCATTTGGCTATCCAATCGGCCAAATCACGGGACCCTAACACGTACACATCCTGATCTCAAGTTGATCTTAGAGAACATTGTTGCTCCCTTCAGCTAATCAAACAAATCATCAATCCTCGGTAGTGGGTACCTTTTCTTTATGGTTACTTTTTTCAGCTACCTGTAGTCAATGCGTAGTCTAAGAGTGTCATATTTCTTCTTTACAAAAAACACGGGTGCACCCCATTGCGATACACTTGGCCTAATGTACCCTTTGTCCAACATTTCCTTAAACTGAAATTTTAACTCTACCAACTCTAGTGTACTCATCCTGTAAGGTGCTTTTGATGTTGGAGCTGCCCCAGACACCAACTCAATAGAAAATTTTACTTCCTTGTGCGATGGAAAATCTAAAATCTCTCATGGAAACACATCCTGAAAATGTTGCAACACTGGATACTTTTCCATCACATCTGCATCCTCAACTTATTTACCTTTGTCACTAGAGATGTGAACTACGAATAGCACACATCCTTTCCTATGATTGTAGTTGGCCTGCATGGATGTCACCATGCTAACTGATGTGGCTTTCTTATTTCCCTACAATACTCTTCACTACCCATTATCATCCAAACATTCAATAACTTTTTCATAGAAATATACCTTGGTCCTGTGAAGATATAACCAATCCATACCCAATAGCATATTGTAGGAACCCAATTGAAATATTTTCAAGTGCATTGTTGTAGGAATACCGTTTAACTCAAATGCACAAGATCTTGTCCAATGGTGAACTCTTCTCTTCGTACATCTGGCCAACTACATTAATGAAGGTTCTACATGCATTTCCTTACTCAAACCACACTTATCCACCTAGTCGGGATTAATATAACTATATTTAGATCCAGGGTCAATCAAAATAGAAACAACTTAATCACAAATATTACCATCCATCTAAATGATAGAAGCCTGATGATTTTCCTACATGTTGTCCACAACTACATAAATCTAAGGAATGTTATTCCCAACATCTACCACTATTTTTGCCTCCTGTGCACTGTAGATCTGTGGCCTACCACCCTGATATTGTGTAAAATCCCTCCTACAATGGTCTCCTCCACAAGTCCAACACCTCACTAGCTCCCTATTCTCATTCTTATTATGCTCCTCTGATCGAAATCCATGTCCTCTACTAGATGTATTGAACTTTTTCGGCAGTGCAACACTAATTTTGTTATTTTTATCTTGAGGCCTTACTTGCTTTTTGTCCCATTTACCTTTTTTCTTGTCATTACCTTTCCAATTTGACTTTTCCTCCGATCTGCGCTTTGATTTCTCATAGCAATGCTTGAGTTTCTGGATAGCCTCCTCCAATTATCTAGGCTCATCAAACTCAAACATATCTCTAAATTCAATCGGAATCCTACTAATAAATATTTGAATCTTGGCCTTCTCCTCCTTGAGGTAAGGCACATATCTCAGTAACTCCAATAACCTGCTAGTAAACTCTTCACCTGTCATGGAACCCATCTTTATCTTAGAAAACTCCTTTTCCCTATCATCGTAGTATCTTTCTAATAGATAATTCTTTCAAAATAGCCTTTCGAACTCACTCTAATTCAAATCCTCCTCAGAAATGTCTTTGAAATTCTTCACATATTCCCACCAAATGTCTATTTTACTTCTGAGGTTGAATGTGGTTATCCTGGCTTTCATATTTTTCAATTAATCATGAAATATGGAAAACTTCTTCATGCCAAGAAACCATGCCTCAGCAACCTATGGTTTCTTCATCTCACCATCAAATGTTGGTGGTTTTTCCTTTTTAAACCCTTCCATAAAATTTCCCCTATCACTCCTTGTAATATTCCAAAAATTTAGCCTTAAGCTAAATGGAATATTATAGTTTGTTTTATCACTAGGTAGGTGAATAAATGGGTGGGAAGGCCCATAAGTCTCCTAACCATCAATAAAAACACTTCAAGTGTGAAAGGAGACGTTTTAAGTAGCTAAATAAATCACCTCCAAGTGTGAACAGGGGTTGTATCATGTTGATTCAATCAACTTTGACCAAGTCAACAGCGTTGTCATGGAGGAGTGGAGATTAAATGAAGAATAATGCAGTTTTGGAGGGAGATGGATCTCATGAAGGAAATGACCTAATTGAGTGGGGCCAAGGGAAAGTAAGCTCATAATCTATTTAAGGAAGATGATGGCAGCCATATGAGCTCATGTTTTAGATTAATATTTTGTGTATGGTCTGTTTAGACTTGCATTCCTTTGTTGTTTATCAGGGTTGTTGTGATGTTTAGCACCGGGTGTTCCCGAGCAGAAATCCCACCTCTTTCTTTGAGAGGCCTCTTAGAAGAGTATTGTATTCATTTCCACATTCAGGTTTTTAGGCCAAGCTACAAATTTCTTCATCAGCATAGTTTCTGCAGGTTATTGTGCTATGTTGCAGGGTGTTGCATTGGAGGGGTTTAGAAACCCACTTTCTGATCTAGTTTCTCATTGGAGGGAGGATTCCTTCACTTGGGAGGTCATTTTGGAGAATATTTGGACTTATTTCATACCTTTGGCATCAAGCCAACTATTTCCCATCATTTACATTTTTTTTCCAGCTTGGGTTTGCATTATTTTGGAGGGCAGCTTCAGTGAGGGATCTTGTGGCTCCTTTGGAGTGTTTTCTTGTGATTGAAGGGTTCATCCTTTCATGGGAGGAGACCTTTGAGATGATATACATCATATTTTTTATATTTCAGCCTTCTACACTCATGTTCTTCAGTTTGCAGTGAATCTTCAGCCATTGGGCTTTATATCCCATCTTGTATAGAGTGTATTTCTGAAAACCCTTTCCGGGTTCTTTGTAGGAGCTTGTAATAAGGCTAGATATTTATTGGGCATATCTTTTGAGGCATATAAAAACTCTACATATTTTGTACATTATTTTGTTGTAGCAGTGTGTTTTTAACTGCGTTGTAGCAGTCTTTCGGCATTTATGTATTGTGACAGTAGCTCATTTGTGGAGTGATTGTTTAGGGGAGGCTTGTTCCTTCATTGTACATGGTTTATGCCTCACTATTTATGATTATTTGCTGATCTAATACATGATGTTTTGTCTCCATATTGGTCTCCAATATTCATAAGTTTATTTACACTGCTATTTCGAGTTTTGTGTTCATATATTGTTGTATTCCCCATTTGGGAATATTACAGTGGTATCAGATCATAATCTTGGCTCATCCTCTGCATTCAGCCAATATGTCACCATGAGGAGAAGCTCTTCACCAGAAGAGATGTATAGAAAAAACAAAAATAAGACTCCATTATTTGGAGGAAGAGAGGAGGAGGAGCTCTCAAAGCTTCTCTCTCAAACTATGCAGAATATCAAGGGAGATCTCAAGAAGATGAGAAGAGAGAGAGAATCTCCAAAGGAGTTTGGATCTAAAGCCAACTCTAGATTTTCACATGATGTGTGTGAGCATGCAGCTACACACTATGATTCACAACGCGATCATATTCACAGATCTTCTATGAGGGAGATGGAAGAAGAAGAAATGCCTAGGAGGGAAGCTCTTAGTGATTATCTACAAGAATATGAATCTCAAAATAAGAATTTTAGAGATCATATCACTTTCCAAGAGTTTTACAAGATCAAGGTGGAGAGTAGCAAGCAGCATGACATGGGTAGATTTTTCCTATCTACTTTTGATGGCTCACCAACATGTTCAGCTAGAGCTTGGTTGGAGGAGTTACACACCTATTTGCAGCAGCACCAAGTTTCTGAAGATGAAGCCATCAAAGTTGAAACGCTGCATTTTGAAGGTAAAGCATATGCTTGGTGGATATTTGAGTCTTTTTCATTAAGAAATGCAAATACTTCTTCTTATGCAAAGTTCACTAAGAGATTAGTGGAAAATTTTGATGGAAAACATTCTGAAACATCATTGGTGGAACTAAACAAACCAAAACAAACAAAACCTTTGCATATGTTGGAGGAATCTATACACCCAACTCCACTTCAAAAAACTATTGAAGAGGCTAATATCTTGCATACTACTTGCTTGAGGGAAGACCTCTATCTCATATTCTTGAACAAGAGGGCATGGAGATCTTATTTTCAAAAGAGGATCCAGCTATTGGGGGCAACAGCACTGTCACATCTAGAGTATATCTAGTACCTCATGTAGAGGAAGGAGGAGCACAAGCTCCAACAAGAGGAATTCTTGTATCATTGCAAGGAATTCCCCAGGATCTCATATATGGAGGTAAAGGCACAATCAATGAACAGCATGATTGTGAAACATGGCATATGGAAGGAGAAGGTAGAGAGGAAGGTTAGCATCACCTGATGAGGAGCACACACCCCTATCTATTTCAGAAGGGTGATGCACAGAAGAGGCAGATTGATTTCCGCAGTAAGGGCAGGAACAAAGTTGTCCATCCATATGTACAGTCTACTCTTGACATTGATGTCTCACTACATTGAGGCATTCCACCAGGGAGACTATTATAGCATCATTTTTCACCCTCATGTGAATAATATTTGTCTCTTTGGCCCTACGCACCCTTTCCTTCCAGACTTGAAAAAATTCATAAAAACAGTGTTAAAATCCCCATACACGATTATGCCTAGACTTTTCCGCGTATATACGCAATACCGTTCGTTCTTTTCCGTGTATGCCATTTAAATCATTAAAAAAATATATAAATTCCTTATTTTCGTGGCAGGGTGATGGTTATTCCCGTAATTCAACCACCCCAGCCCATGGCCCAACTATTTCCAATTGCTGAAACTACTTTAAGGGAGTATAAAAGCCCCTCATGTGTATGGCCTAAGGGAGAGAGAAAATTTATAGATATTATACTCTGTTGGATCCCTACTTCAAGTTTGATGTTCCCATGCCTCCTGCACTTCCCAGGTATATTCAGGAAACCCTTGTTTCTTTGAAGATGATCATCGTCCTATATGACATCTAGTGTGCACACATCTTGGAAGAAACCTAGCGAGGTAAGGGCTGGATGGATCTAGAGGACGATCTACTCGA
Source organism: Pinus albicaulis (assembly GCA_034641835.2). Taxonomy (NCBI): domain Eukaryota; kingdom Viridiplantae; phylum Streptophyta; class Pinopsida; order Pinales; family Pinaceae; genus Pinus; species Pinus albicaulis. The sequence goes on from JAXQQM020082009.1 coordinate 53,015, forward strand.
AGTCCGTGGAAGGATTCAGGTGATCTCTCCACTTACTATTCTTGTACATGCCATTTATAATAAAGAAGAACCATCTTGTTCCCGAATATTCACATGTCTATATATGTGTGAAGATTGTTAGTTAAACATTCAGTATTGCTTATATGATATTATACATGAATTATACTGACATCTAGGAACAATATATGTTGTACAACTAGTGTTTTGTGTTCGTTCTTTCTTGATTTCTGGGTTACGAAGCACGAGGAGTTGCTGGGGGTTTGAACCCTGCAGGATCTACATCAAACGTAGGACTTTTAGGTAAGTTTCGCAATTGATTAAATCTAGTTTTTAGCATAAAAGATAGGTTAAGTGAGTCCTTCTTGAATGGTATTCCCATGATCTGTGAAGGTTGCCGACCTAAAAACCTTTAGGGAGTTATTTCCCGAAACAGAGACCACCAGATCTGGAGATTATGAGAGATGCTTCAAATGGGGTTGCGCCACTCTTAGATCCCAGAGGGGTGGATACTTTAGAGGGGTCTATTACAGTGTAGATATTTTGGGATAGACACAAGGAGGAGGGAGACATTCTCCCATTTTCAGTATTACCCACTCTCACTACACATATTGCGCTGACAGAAGTTGCTGCAGTGATGGAGGATGGCACCTTCATGGTGTAAGGGAGCTGCTCCATGGATTTGGAGAAATAGAGGGTACTTCCTTTGAGGAAGGATAAATCCATACATTGGAGTAGATGGAGGCCACTCATTCTTACATTGGCCAGTATCAGGAGGTTCTTTTTGGATAGTGTCTTCTCATGGGAGGATAACTTCCAAAAGACACCACTTCTATTTGGGCATGAGCAATTGCATGATCGGAATGGAAGAATTTTGGAGGATGAATTTGGCATGAGGGATGTCAAAGGAGAAGATATCAGCATGGGGAGCTTCACATTTCAGACCTTCAACGTTGTCTCTTAGGAGGATTGATCCATATTGGAGATCTCAACTCTTGGTAGAGTACTCCAAGAATATTGGTGCTTGCATGATTCTTGATGACCCGGAGGGAGATGATATATATATGGTGGATGATGTGTTCATCTATTATTATGGCATAGACTTCTTGAATAAAGCTTCTAAACTCAAGGAGAAGCTACTACATGCAGCACATGAGGACTTCCTTTCTATGCACTTTGATGCATATCATTCTTTGGAGGAGGAGTTCACTTGGGAGGGCATCCAGCATGATATATTTTACATATGGAGAGATGCATAGCTCAGATGCTGATAGAGAGGTTGGCACAGCCACTCCCCTACTCATTGACAGTGAGGGAGAACTTCCAGATGAATCATTTCAGCTCAATAACCAAAGTACATAGTAGAGAAGGTACATTTTTTCATTATGATTTACACTTCTTTACTTCATATGAGTAGCATGTTGTATTAAGCAGGGTCATTTGTTCTGATAAATTATATTATGATGTACTTGAGGCCAAATGTAGCATTGATATTGGCTATCCTATTGGTGGTTTGTGGGGGAAGCCACATGATTCTTGGTGTGTACCATTAGAACCACATTTTACTTTCATGATCTTATCTTGTGGGATGATTGTGGCAAAAAACAAGTGGCTGGAAAGACACTTGTTATTCTTTGTTTTGAGGCAGGCAATGGATGCACTACACTGGTTCTATGTGTGGAACTATGATCACTTTCTGGTTGTCATATGGCAACTTGTTTTCATTGGTTTTTGCTTCCATATGTTGGAGATGTTTATATTTATGGGAAGCTTTGTTTGGAGAGTGGGACAATATTTGGAGGTGCTCATTTGGGGTATGATTCTCCATACTTTACATGTTACATGTTTCAGAAGAAACAATGGGCAAACCATGATTTCTATACTACATCTCTTTTCTTCATGTGGGAGGAGCCATTTGGAGAACTTGAGTTCTTGGAGGAGGCACTTCATGGCTGATTTGTTTGGAGGGGTAGCTTGGGCCATTCTTGGAGGCCATAAAATTTCAGTCCAATATTAGCAGCAGCCCTATACATACCATAAATGGATGGAGAAACAACTTGGGTGGAAGAATTTAATCTCTCCATGCAGCCCCAATACATTGCATGAACCAGGGGTTGAGGATCCTTTTGATGAGCTACCTAGAATGGCTCATTTCATTTGGATGATAGCATGGGTTTGGGAGTCTCTCATTGGGAATGAGGTTCCCCATTTTTTTCATCACTCCTACCTTGAGGATGCCATTGGACAACAAGAAGGTTTCCACTTACACCTTCCACCTTTCCGTGATGAGAGCTATTTGGTTTTGCATACTTGCGAGGAAACATTGGAGGGCAGATTTACTGCAGATTATTTTGAGTAATCATGGGGACTATTGATGAGGAGGCCACAAGAGGAGGAGGGGAGGAATTTTACTCTCCTTATACGGTTGCTTGAGGACAAGAAAAATTTTGGAGGGGAGGATTGTAATATTACAAAAATTTAGCCTTAAGCTAAATGGAATATTATAGTTTGTTTTATCACTAGGTAGGTTAATAAATGGGTGGGAAGGCCCATCAGTATCCTAAGAAGTAATTAAAACACTTCAAGTGTGAAATGAGACCTTTTCAGCAGCTAAATAAAGCACCTCCAACTATTAACAGGGGTTGTATCATGTTGATTCAGTCAACTTCGATCAATTCAACAGCGCTGTCATGGAGGAGTGGAGATTAAATGAAGAATAACAAAGATTTGGAGGGAGATGGATCTCATGAAGGAAATGACCTAATTTAGTGGGGCCAAGGGCAAGTAAGCTCATACTCTATTTAAGGAATATTATGGCAGCCATATGATCTCATTTTTTAGATTAATATTTTGTGTATGGTATGTTTAGACTTGCACTCCTGTTGTTTAGCAGGGTTGTTGTGTTGTTTAGCACCAGGTGTTCCCGAGAAGGAATCCACCTCTTTCCTTGAGAGGCCTCTTGGAAGAGTATTGTATTCATTTACACATTCAAATTTTCAAGCCAAGCTACATATTTCTTCATCAGTGTAGTTTCTTCAAGTTATTGTGTTGTGTTGCAGCGTGTTGCATTGGAGGGGTTTAGAAACCCACTTTCTGATCTAGTTTCTCATTGGAGGGAGGATTCCTTCACTTGGGAGATCAGTTTGGAGAGTATTTGGACTTATTTCAGATCTTTGGCATCAGGCCAACTATTTCCCATCATTTACAACATTTTTCTAGCTTGGGATTGAATTATTTTGGAGGGAAGCTTCAGTTAGGGATCGTGTGGCTCCTTTGGAGTGTTTTCTTGTGATTGAAGGGTTCATCCTTTCATGGGAGGAGACTTTTGAGGAGATCTATATCAGATCTGTTATATTTCAGCCTTCTACACTCATGTTCTTTAGTTTACAATGAATCTTCAACCATTGGGCTTTAGATCCCATCTTGTATAGAGTGTATTTCTGAAAACCCTTTCCGGGTTCTTTGTAGGAGCTTGTACTAAGCCTAGATTTGTATTGGGCATATCTTTTGAAGCATATAACATCCCTACATATTTTGTACATTATTTTTCTGTAGCAGTGTGTTTTAACTATGCTGTAGCAGTCTTCTAGCATTTATGTATTGTGACAACAGCTCATTTGTGGAGTGATTGTTTAGGGGAGGCTTGTTCCTTCATTGTACATGGTTTATGCCTCACTATTTATGATGATTTTTTGATCTAATACATGATGTTTTGTCTCCATATTGGTCTCCAATATTCATAAGTTGATTTACAATGCTACTTCAATTTTTGTGTTCATATATTGTTGTATTCCCCATTTGGGAATATTACACTCCTCCTATAAGGATGATACCGATGGCGATCATGATGCCTATCCAAACAAGAACTATAATGAAACATGTGCTCATCACTCTTCCTATATGTAGTGTCTGAAAACCTGCCATATTTCATTGTATCAGCTCTCTCTGACATGTGCCTACCAGGAGACCTACTTCCATATGCCCCATTATGGCCTCTTTCCCATAACTGATCCTAAGTGGCCCTTTCTTCTGCAACTCTGTCAAACTTTGAAGGACGTTTTCAATAACCTCTGCTTCCTTTTCCTATGCCTATCTAAGTATATCATTGTCTGCCTTGAAAATCCTTATTTCTTCCTTTAGAATTATTAGTGTATCTTCCAAATCAAGTGAATGTCCAACACCATGTTGCTTATATGACTCATATGGGGAATCTCTATATTCTACTATTATTCTATTCATCTTTGAATTATTCCTGCAATGTGAAATATGTCAGATAAACCAATTCATAATAAATCAACTTACCTTAGTGTAATTTGGGGAGGATACTTCCTGCAATATCAATGAATTAGCGTGATACATGTATAGATATAATCATAATCAAGAAAAATTTGAAGGATGGAAAATTATCTTGAAGTTTAAAACATTGGTGAATCTCACTATCCCTAATATGCAAATTATAAAATATTTAGTGACATATTTGTAAAATTATTCAAATTTATAACGATTTTATACATAGTGTCTATATAATGTTGGAAATTTTTAAGGTAAAATAAATTTAAATTTTAAAATTTGGGCGAATCATTTTTAGAAAAAAATGGAAATTGGAAAATTTTGTTTTTGGAAAAATCATGGAAAATTAGACCTGCGAATATTAGCCCCTAAAATTTTCCATGATCATAATCAACATATAAACTAAAAACACATGGTATACTATTGCATAATTAAGATTCTAGTTGGGGTCTAATCATCCATGCATAACCATACCAAATACACACTAACGCAAGCTTGACCACACACAACCATAAGCACAAACCATACATGGACATAAGAAACATGCAACCAAGCATGAACAATCAATGCATGTTCAGAATATAACATCACTTAAGCAAGCATACAAAGACACACATAACATGACCAATATGTGACCTAGCATAAACAAGCGATGCACATACAATATGTAGCCATATGTAAACAAGAGTGCATGTACAATACATACATAAGAATAACATGCAATCAGTCATACACACATGACTGCATGTTGACAGCGACACCATAAACACCTCCATGGAAACACCACTTCCGCCATACCCAACACAACATGGGTGCAACAAACACATACAACATAGGTATGAAAACACATAAGCAATCAATATAAAATCATGACCAACACACCACCCATCAAGTTCGCAAGTTGAACCATGCTATGATACCACTCTATAACACCCTCTTCCCACATCTACCCAAGTAACCAGCCAACTAGGGTAAACATGTGACGAGAGGATATTAATATAAGATTCAACCTCCTAGATTACCTTAAGGAAGTGGAACCGACAGAAAAACCAAAAACACACCTTACACTGCAACATTGACATCCCCATGAGGTAACCCAACCTCCCAGGGCACTGTTCCCTGAGGGGGGACTGATTTTTATCCCCTTTGAGGTTGAGCCGTAGGCTTGTAAGGGAAAGGGAGAGGATCTAGACCCTAGATCCATGGGCTAGCCTTGTCAAGGTAGCAGCTTGGGCCCACACAACAAATTTTCTGCCTGTAGCTCTGGGATTTGTGCCACATTTTTAGCCCCTGAGCCCAGGTCACTGCCTAGAACTTCCTGTAACTTTAGGAGAGGGTAAATAACAATAAAACAAACATATGGAAGAAATAACATCATCCGGAACTCATCCAACCCCAGCCAGCCATGACAGACATTTCTTCAAACATGTCGCAAACATAGAATCTACAGGTAGAAACAACATATTTAAACAAAGGGGTCTCTTCCTTATCTCAGAATGGCTAAGAAGCATTGCTCCCCTACATCATAAGCTATCATATAATCAATTTTACCATAAATACATGGTATATTCATTTACAATAAAAAAATTGAATAGATCCATACATCATCACTGATCGAATAAATTCCCATAACCAACATATTAATAGCATAAATACAATGGATAAAATAAAAATAAAATCCATACATAAACTAGTATATTTGCATACCGAGAACCGGAGATATGAGCTCTTCATTACAGAATGTAAAAACTAACTGAAGATGGGATTTCCACGTTCCACCCAACCATAGATTGGCTAAGCCCAGCCTCACTTCAGCCAATCAACCCCATTTCATATTATGTAATATTCCCAGTTCGCTTTAAGCTAGTTGGAATATTAAATTTTGTTTTTTCTTCTTAGTTAGAAGAACAAGAGGGTATGGAGACCCAAAAATCTAATTAGTAGGAATAAAATCACTCCTAATGTGAATGGAGTTCATCTTAGTAGCTTGATGAAGCACCCTTGTGTGTGAAAAGAGGTTGGAGCATGTAGACTGGGTCAACTTTGACCAAATCAACAGCGCTGGTATGGAAGGAGTGGCATTCGTTGAGGGACAGCATAGTTTTGGAGGGAGATTCCATGCATGGAAGTAGTGGCTTTAATGAGTGGGGCCCAAAGTGAGGAATCTCACCCAGCATATAAGGAATGGGATGGAAGCCATAGAACACATGTTTTATGTTGGCATATGTTGTCCTTGATGGCAACCTACTTGATGAAGTTGATGGCAACCTACTTGATGAAATAAGACTGTTGGCAATATGATGCAATGAAGTTGTTCTTGATGGAAAGCTACTTGATGAGTTGCCTATGATAAGCAACCGATGAGCTATTGATGATGTATCTATGTGTTAAAATGAAGGATAATGTATCTACAGATCAGCTCAGAAGTAACAGAAGAAAGGAAGTGCCAGAAAATGATAAATATGAAGTGTCACAAAGAATACGCGAGTTTGTTAAGGCGAAGTAGTGTATGCACGCGGAAAAGTACGAGCCAAGTCGCGTATGCCCTTTTTGCGCTCCAAATTTAGAATACCAAGGGGTGTTACCATGGTATTGACCCATTGTATTGAGCACTGGATTATCTATTTGATCCTGTCCAGGAATACCATCAGAAGTGGTGTGTTTTTGGCTCATAGTATTGAAAAAGGCTAATCTATATAAGGAGAAGAAGATCATTGTGCAAGGGTGTGCATGTGTCGGGGTATTGAATGAATACTTCACTTTGAAGTATATCTGCATGATTGAATTCTGTTCTTGATTGAAAAATATGAATCTATGATGCACCCGTGGATGGTACAAAATCCTTAGATCTGATGATGATGAATCTCTAAGATGATCTACAGAAGAAGAACTGGTGAAGATCTTGCGCAAATTCTGCTGAAGGTTATGAAGAAATCTGGGTAATTTTATAGATCTGGTCTGTTCTACAAAGTTTTCATTTACATATATATACGTGAGTTTGTTGTGGAAAAGGTGCCTGTATACGCGGATCTGATCTGATAAAAGCGCGTATGGGAAGTTAGGGTTCACTAAAAATGCACAGATGTATACGCGGCTTCATTTCATGAAAAGCACGTGTATACGCGGGTCTGATTAAGTAAAAGCGCGTATGGAATTTGAACTAATGGTTGCTCATGGTTGAATGTGTTTCTGCATATCTATTCTGAAGTTTGGGTAATCTCTGATATTCTGGTTACAGTGGTTTCACTGTTCTGTTTGAAGCATTGGGCAAAGTATGTTTGTTGAAAAATGAAGGGTTGAATTGAAGCTGTTTGATCTAGTGTAAAAATTGATGAAATGTGGTCTGCAGTGGAGCTGAGGGTCAAGCCTTTAGTGAGGGGGTAGTGGCTCCCTTCCAGTAGTGGGCGAGAGCGCGAGAAGCGGTGGTAACCCTTCCGGGGGGGGTTGGTAAGCGAGAAAGGGTTGTGACTCCTTGGGAGAGGCTGGTAAATGAGAGAAGGTTGTAGCCTTCTGCAGGTGGGTGCCTGGGTGCTGGTATGAGTCTGCGCCAGTACATGGTTGTACAATGTTTTCTTTATAATAAAATATTGAAGACTGAGACGACGGCAGTGGTGGTTTTCTCCCGACTTGGGTTTCCACCTTAAATCCTGGTGTTCATGTGTGTATGTGTGATAGTTTATTCTGTTATTACTGCACATGCTTACTACTAACTAAACATCTGATGAATGAATGATGCATAGATCTAAGTAAAGAATTAAATGCATAATAAGATCTCTGTATATACGTGAGTTCTATGAAAGATATCCTCATGTATATGCGAGTTGGTTTCAGGAAAGTAGCGTATGGCTTTTAGAGAAAGAAGTAAAAAGTTTTCGATCTTGCACTAAATAAGTTCACCCCCCCCCCCCCTCGATTATTTTTCCCAACTTTTACAAGATTTTATTATTTTTTATTCTGAATGGTATGACTTGTTGCTCACGGTGGTGGCGGAGGCTGGGTGTTGTTTGTTTGAGGTGTTCCCAAGCGAGAATCCCACCCTTATACTCAGGGGACTTCGAGTGCCCACTCAGGAGAGGTGATTGAGCTACATTTCCACATTCCAGAATCAGGCCAAAGCTTCACTCTTACTTAACAACATTGTTTCTTCCAGATTTGTGTTTTGTTGCAAGGAAGAAGTTGTGGAGAGTTTGTAGGGCCATTTTATAAGCTTGTGTTTCAGTGGAGAGGTATCCTTTCCATTGGAGTGCTAGCAAGGAATTTCCTTGAGAATTTTATCACCATTTGGCACCAGGCCAAGCTACCACCACCACCTATAGTGCATTTTCAGTCCATGACTGCGTAATTTCAGAGATCAGTTGAAGGGGTAGTTTCTATGCATGATTTGGGGAGTTGGTTCTTCAGTGGAGGAATCAGCTTTTCACCTGGAGAGTCTAGTGGAGGAGAGCCACATATTTCTATATGAGCTTCAGCCATATCTCCTATTTATTTTGTTGCAGTGAATCCTCAGCCCTAGGGCTTTGGTTCACCATTTGTATTTTTGGGTGTATTGTCGGAAACCCTCTTGGGTTGGCTAGGGAAAGTGATATAGAGCCTTGGTATTTATGTATAGCATCTATTGAGGCATATATCAATTATTTTATGTCATTTTATGATCTCATGTTGTAGCTATGCTCATTATGACTATGTTGTAGCATCTTTCCAGCATTTTTTATATTAGCAGCACCTCACTTTTGAGGGGGCTTATTCATTGGAGGCTTGTTGGCTCATGTTGTATGATTTGTGCCTTATTCTATTGTATTATTTTTTTGTTGATATTACTAATAAAATGGCTCCATATTGGTCTATTTCATTTACACTACTACTTTCCATTTTTGTGTTCAAATATTGTTGCTTCCCTATTTGGGAATATTACAGTGGTATCAGAGCATAATCTTGGCTTAGCCTATGCATCTTAAGCCAATATGTCATCAGAAGAAGGATATCCTCTCACAGATAGAGAGAAGAGGTATCTCAAAAGAAGAAACCGAAGATATGATTATACAGATGATAAAGAAGACAAAGGTAAAACTCCCTTATCAGGAGAAGATGAGGAGAAGGAGTATCCCAAGCTTCTTCTTTGAACTATGCAAGATATTTCAAGAGAAATCAAGGAGATGAGGATGGATAGACACAAATAATCCCCTAAATGGTTTCTACATGGGGATGGCTCCGACATTTCTCATCACTGGAGTGATCAACCAGTGAATTTGCAGGTTTCCCAGTGCTCTACAATGTCAGTGTTTTTAGCAGTGGGAAATGGAGGTTTTTAAAAACAAGAAACTCTTGAAGATTATTTCCTTGAGCATGAGTCTCAATCTCAAAGATTCAAATACCATTTGAGCTTTCAAGAGTTCTGTCGAATCAAGGACAATAAAATATCCCGGCATCACAATAGAGGTGGAGGATTCATACAGAATCATGATCTTCACTAGACTATGGGTAGATTTTTATTACCCACTTTTTATGGGTCATCCAAATGCACTTCCAAATCATGGGTATACAAGCTAGACATATACTTCCATCTAAACAAAGTATCAAATATGGAGGCCATCAAAATAGTAGCAGTGAACCTTGAGGGTGAAACACATGATTGATGATTTCATGGACTTTCTACATTGGGTCATGCCAATGTAGCTGCATATTCAGAGTTCAAAAGGAGGTTGGTGGAGAGCTTTGATAGAAGAGACCCAGAGGCACCTTTCATTGGGCTAGCTAAGCTCAAAAAATCAGGTAATCCATAAACTTATATTTATGAATTTCTAAAACTTTCTTTTATGGTTTCTGATTTATCTGCAGTAAGGAGGGTCTATATGTTTATTGATGGGCTAGCAGAACCTCTACATGGGTTCGTTAAATCTACCAAACCCACTACCCTTCAGGATGCCATTGAAAGGGCTATAGATCTACAATATTCCTTGCCACAAGCAAAGGCAACATTTCCGCAAAAGCCCACTTTTCCATCAAAGGGAAAAGATGAGAAGGCTCATCCTTCAAAGGAGAGACAAAACAAAGTACCTCTTAGTGATGATGTCTGAAGAGACTTGAGTAGAAGGAAGCTTTGCTTCACATGCCAAGAATAAAGGGCACCCGAACATAGATGTGCAGTAGGGAAGGTACATTATATAGAGGTGTTTTCTAATGATGAGGAGGAAGAAGAAGAGGAACCAGAAGGAGGTCACAGTGATGGGATAGCAAGAGAGGATCCACCACCACCAGGAGGTGGGAATGGAGCATTTTCTCTAATTGGAGGGGCCCTTGCATCATTGATAGGAGTACCCAAGTACTTGAACTTGAGGGTTCGAGGTTCCATTCAGGATCATAGGGTTTCATTTTTTATTGGCAGTGGGGCTACCCACAACTTTATTGATGCCCAACTAGTGCAGAGGAGGGCAATACCCACTAATTATTTTGAGGTATTTTCAATTTTGGTCCTAGGAGCTAGAAATATCCAGTGCATTCATTATGTTCCATCTTTAACTATCACCGTGGGGACATATACATTGATTGATCACTTTTTTGTTGTTGACATACCTGACACCAATGTGATATTGGGTGTGCAGTGGTTTATTACCTTGGGGAAGGTCACCACAGATTGGGAGACTTTGCGGATGGAGTGGATGGACAGAAAGAGTGGAAAACATCATATGATTAGGGGCATGCACACATATCCCTCACAGACAGATTCTACACATAAAACAGAGCTGGATTTTCACAATGGAAGCAAGGACCTAACATTCCTATTAGTTATGTAGATGACTTTGTCCCATGAGACATTACTGTTTAGTGGAATTCCACCTGGGAGGCCACCTGATCAGGAGCTGGTGAGAAATGTCTCACAACATGTTGCACCACTAATAGATCTGGGCGGAGTGGGAACATTGGGAGGTCATGACACAGCTAGAGAGTCTTGGGTAGGCTCAAGGAGGAGGGAGAAATTCTCCCAATATCATCATTACCCACTCGCACCCCACATCTTGCACTGAGAGAGGATGCTTTAGGGATGGAGGATGGCACCATCATGATGCAAGGAGACTACTCCTTAACTTTGGAGGCTCAGAAGATATTCTCACTTGGGGAGAAATCTTCCACACATGGTAGAGTATTGTGACCACTCATGCATACATTAGCCAGACACAGGAAGTTTTGGATGGGTGATAGTTTCCCATGGAAGACTGGCCCCCAAAAGCTTCAACCTTTACTTAAGCATGAGAAGCTACAGGAGGAGCAGCAGAGGAAGGATAGTGGCATCTCATTATGTGACTTTGGCATGGGAGATGTCAAAGAAGGGGGAAACCACATGTCATATTCTTCACATGATATATCATCAACGTTATCACTATGGAGGATAGATCCTTATTCGATATCCCAGTTGTTGGTGGATTACTCCAAGGATATTTTTACATGAAGGATACTTGATGGCCAGCTATTGGATGAGGGATATTCAGTAAGAAATGGGTTCATCTACTATTAGAGTAGGATCTTCTTATCTAGAGCATATAAGCTCAATGAGAAGTTACTACATGCATCACATGAAGATTTTTGATCCAACCACACTTATTCCATGAGAGCATATCATACCATCATGGATGGATTCACTTGGGAAGGCTTTGAAGAGGAGATATATCATCATATTAGGATATGCATAGATCATTTGGAGATGGAGGAGAGACATAACTCTTTGATGGAGTTATCACAGCCACCTATTTCCTCATTGGAAATGAGAGGGGACACATATATGAGCCACTCCATTAGTTTGATCAAGGCATATGGTAAGGATCATGTTTTTGTGCATAATGATTTACTAGATGAGTATTTGCATTCCTCTACCATACATGTGTAGGCCATTGCTCCAAGTGAGGCACTCTTCCTTATAAACTTTATGGTCAACTTGGGCCATAAATAGTGCTGAGCATGGCCACTCCCTAGGATTATTTAGGGAGATGACATATCATTCAGGGTGTAATCCATTGGCACCAAACATAAATCACCTTTTCCAAGCATGTGAGAAGACTATGGAAGAAAAAAATTGGTGGGGAAAGCACTTATTATATCATGTTCTGAGGCATCAGGAGACATACTATGCTGGTTCCACATGTGGGACTATGATCCTCCTCCAGTATTACATATGGCAGCTTATGTATCCTTGGTTATGATCCACTACATTGATGATGTCCTTATAATTATTGTGGGCATTATTGGAGGAAGGATGCAAGGATTGAATATGCCCATGAGGAGGGAGATTCTCCATGTTAATTATGCTTCATGCTTCAGGGAGAACATTGGGTGAACCATGATTGCTACATTGGATCTTTTGTTTCCTTATGAGGTGAGTCAATGGCATCTCATAAGTACTTGGGAGGAGAATTTCATGGAGGGATTGATTAGGAGACACTTGGTTCATGAGGAGAGCTTATCACATAGATGTGTCACCAAGGAGGGAGGAGAAGAGTTGCAGCACTCACCTTTACAGTTGCTTGAGGACAAGCAACATTTGGGAGCGGAGGACTGTATTATTCCCAATTATCTTTAAGCTAGTTGGAATATTAAATTTTTTTTTTGCTTCTTAGTTAGAAGAATAAGAGGGTATGGAGACCCATAAATATCCTTAATATGAATAAAATCACTCCTAATGTGAATGGATATCATATTGGTAGCTTGATTTAGCACCCTTGTGTGTGAAAAGGGGCTGGAGCATGTAGACTGGGTCAACTTTGACCAAATCAACAGCGCTGGTATGGAAGGAGTGGCATTCATTGAGGGATAACATAGTTTTGGAGGGAGATTCAATGCATGGAAGTAGTGGATTTAATGAGTGGGGCCCAAGTGAGGAAGCTCACCAAGCATATAAGGAAGGGGATGGCATCCATAGAAGGCATGTTTTGATTATTATTTTGTCTATGGTCAGTATGACTTGTTGCTCTCTTCAGCTATTTAGCGGAGACTACAGTACTGTTTAGCACAAGGGTGTTCCCGACCAGGTATTCCACCCTCATCCTCGAGGGACTTTGAGTGCCCACTCATGAGAGGTGATTGAGTTGCATTTCCACATTCCGACATTAGGCTAAAGTTTCATTCTTACTATACAACGCAGTTTCTTCTAGATTTGTGTTGTGTTGCAGGGGAAAAGTTCTGGAGGGTTTGTAGGGCCATTTTTTGAGCTTGTGTTTCAGTGGATATGTATCCTTTCCATTGGAGGGACATCAAGGAAGGTCTTTGAGAATTTTATCACCATTTGGCACTACTACCACCACCTACAACATAGTTTTAGTCCATGACTACGTAATTTCAGAGATCAGTTGTAGGGGTAGTTTTTGTGCGTGATTTGGGGAGTTCGTTCTTCAGTGGAGGGATCAGCCTTTCACTTGGAGAGTCTATTGGAGGAGAGCCACATATTTCTATATCAGCTTCAGCATTATCTCCCAGTTATTTTACTACATTGAATGTTCATCCCTAGGGCTTTGGTTCACCATTTGTATTTTTGGGTGTATTGTCGGAAACCATCTTGGGTTGGCTGGGGAAAGTGATATAGAGCCTTGTTCTTTATGTATATCATCTCTTGAGGCATATATCAGTTATTTTATGTCATTGTATGATCTCATGTTGTATTTATTCTCATCATGACTTCATTTTAGCAGCTTTCATGCATTTTGTATATTAACATCACCTCACTTTTGAGGGGGTTTATTCATTAAAGGCTTTTTGGCTCATGTTGTATGATTTGTGCCCCATTATATTGTACTATTTTTCTATTGATATGACTAATAAAATGGCTCCATATTGGTCTATTGTATTTACACTGCTACTTTCCATTTTTTTATTCAAATATTTCTGCTTCCCTATTTGGGAATATTACATATTCCAAGCATGAAAGTGGGACTTAATCAAACAAACCAATCACAATCGATACATGGCTTCCAGAGGCCAAACTGCCTCACCCTCTATTGTGGTGGATTCGACGCACGGGTGTACGAAATCGCACCAGTTTAAGGGGTGTGGCCTACCCATATAAACTATTGGTAATAGGCATGAAGTGGTGGATGTCAAAAGCATATAATCTAGAGGGGAAAATATGTGAATGTATGCTCAAAGTAAACTAACACTAAAACAAAAATATACAGAAGCTATTGAAAAGAGTCAAAACGATAATAATGCAAACGATGGCTCAAAGGCCTCTTCTTATTAAACGTTTGATATGGAGAAGAAATTTTACCCACTTGCCAAAGGTCCCCTAGACAATGGTTCTAGGTCCTGATGCAAGGATGTTGGTTTCCAAGCTCTACATCTGATGCAGTCTCCATCTCTCTCCACTATGATGGACTAGGATTTTTGGGTGGCCAAAAATCGATTCCCCTCTATCTCCATCTCTGGGTCACACACTGCTGATACTGCTTGGGCAATTTTGGCCAGAATAACAATGTGATCACCCATTCTTCATCTCTTGGTGGCTTTATATAGGGGATTTCAAATCCTCCTTCCCTCCCTTGGTACATGATGGATGGTGACCCAAGGGAGAGGTATGATTCCATTGTGTGCTCAAAATATTCCTTTGTGTGCTTACATAGTGTCTAAAGAGGCACTGGTGGTTGTCCTTAGGCAGCTTCATATAAGGAGTAATTGCCCTTTTCTTTGTGTGGTCCTGAAAAGTGACATTTTTCCATTTCCAGGAATGTGTGCTTATCGGGAAAAAAGGTGTGCAGAAGGTGCTCTTATCGAAGGATTAAGCGCCCAATTTAGCATTTAAGACTAGTTCAAATCTGATTTTCTCAAAACCTTAAATATTTTAAACACTTCTTGATTCCATAATGTGTTCGTGCCCTGTAAATCCTTAGGCTTGACATTAATTAATGTCATCTTCTGCTGTAACATTTTCCACTGTTAACAGTTTCCCCCTAATGTGTGAGGTATAGGAAGGACTGTATAGTCGAAATAAATTATAGTTTCTTTTCTGTATCGTGCGCAGAGAGAGAGAGAGAGAGAGAGAGAGAGAGGCATTCGTGAATCTTGGAATTGACAACACCTTGCACCGTTTCCGAGATGACCATGGCCAAAGGGACCCCTGCAAGCAAACAAAATATACAACATATATATATAATTTCAACAAGGTGGGCATGTCCCATGCTCGTGATGCTATGGCTAGTTAAACAAAAATTACAGATACATCTAATGTCTACATCTTTGATGTGGTAGTGATGTTGGCAGTTGTTAACGACAACTGTTGACGCTCTCAGGGGCGTTTTTTCTTTGACGATAGGTGGAATGTGGTACCCATATGCGTAACCTTGGTATGGCATATAACTGCGCAATGTATTCATATGTACTGGTTGGGACCTTCCCGTGTAAGCATTTTTGACAGAAATGCTTATGGAGGCATGGGTCTTCGACGTATATGATCAAAGTGCAATGGTTGTAAGGTACGATACCATATTGACATGAAAGATTTTGTCGTAGTCAAATTTCAGGAGGATCGATGACATCTGTGGACAATGATGTCTCCCACAGTGCCACCCGAGGATACCCCTTTGCATGGGGAGGGGTGATCAAAGGTACCGCTTCCTTTTTGGAAAACAGGTGTCGAGGTCGACAAAAAGGAAGCCTTAACCGAACCATGGGTCACTGACCTGAGGGGTCGGGAACCTAGATGTGATGGGTTTAACAAAGGAATGTTGGTGAGAGGTGACTGAACATGGATGATGGGGATTTAGTGGCCCGAGGTCGGAGTATAATTTAACAGCTTGGCGGCGGTTATAATTATTTCTGAAGGGAAAATCCCTGGAGTCGGTAGGACTTCCAGGGCAGGTGTGAACCGGCTATGAATTTCGTGATGGTGCATGCGTGGGGTGAAATAATCTGAACAAGGAGAATGGGGGACTACTGCCATGGGGGAAAAGATGAAATATGAGGGTGAAGCAGCGAAGTACATCGTTTGTGGTCTTTGTACACTTACCAAAAGAATAAAATAATGAGGTTTGGTTTGTACAAAACATAGAGACGGGTACCCCAAAACATGAAAGGGTTCACTCACTGAAGGTGTGAGGAAGTTGTTTTGGTGGGGGTGGGCTTCCCATTGGTTGGTCTCATGTGCGGGGTTGATGAAGTGGATGAAGAAATGTCGCAAATGGGATTATGCTAATGAAGGTATGGTGGGCCAAATGCGATGTACGAAGGTGCGCTTTCAATCTGCTTATACAACCTGGTCGTCCGGGAAGGGGGTTTCAGTTTGAATGGTGAACTTGAAATTATGCATGATGAATGGATGGGCACGAGGTGCTTCCCAGACTGAAATGGTATGGCCATGGAATCACTTGGTCTACTTTGGGTGACGAGCGCCATGGAGGGGAGGGTCTACCGACCAATGCCGACGTTTATCATGTGCAGGGTGGGGTGATGATAAAAGCGATCGGGTATGAGGACCCTATGGTTTATTTCTGATGGAGAAATGATGTCAGGATATGCAAATTTTTATGGGACTCTATCATGCTGGGGGTAGGATGATACTTGCTCCAAAACCTTCAGTGGATGGTGTTGTAAGCGGTTTGCGGGTTCTTCCTGCAAAAACAACTATCTCAAGTGAAAGCATCTTCTTTTCATCAAAAATTATTGAAATACATGAGCTTTAAAAATGAATATGGGAGGGTGCATACCTGCCAGCGCTGAAAAAATATTTTTCCTAGAAAGCGCATGTGTGGCATCGCTTTCGTTCGTCATGGCATATTGATGATGGTGCAACTTACAATTTGTGAAATGGACCTTCTGATCTCCTGTTATGGACTTCTTAAATTCTGGAAAAGGGAAATAAATATGGGATTATGGCCCTAATCCTATTCATTTGTACTTGTTGAGTTTTGGGAGATCAGAGGTGTTTGCAGAGCCTTTCTTGTTGTTGCGGTCAACCTGTGTACCAGAGACTAGCGATATCATGCCGAGGTAACTTTCATGACGTCCTGCATTTTAATTTCTTCAGTTTGATGGTGCCGGGGGCTATACAAATTATGTTTTTATGGCCTCTAAGTGACTTTTTCCCTAGATTGTGTTGGCGATCTATGAAAAAGAGTGCCTCCTTTGCGCGTAATTCTGACGGACAGGCGCGCGAGGGCGCGGTGTTCCCTGCTTTTTGCGTGCAAAGGTGCACCTGTGAAGAATACAAGCGCGCAAAGGCCATAATGACAGAAAACTTTGGTTTTATGTCTATTTTTGGTTTTTATCTGTGCTGATGGGTGCCTGGGTTGCTTGGTAGGTTGGTGTGGAGAGAGCAGGATTGGCCTGAGATCCGGACCGCTCTAGCTGCTGATGTTGGGGTGCATCATCAGTTGGCCGCATGGGGCCTTCTGAAATTTGCTAAGAACGAGTTCCTTCGATCTCAGGACCAACTACTGTGTTACATTATACAGCATTGGTATCGGAGGTGCAACATGTTCATGTTTCAGGGGACGAACCTGGTGATCCATCCTGAGACGGATATATACTTTGTGACCGGGTTACTGCCTCAGAGTGAGGCTCTGAGGTACCCACTCCCTGCTAGGAGAGTGAACCTAGATAGATTTTGAAGGTGGCATTGTGGTGGTGTGCTTCTTACTGAGAGGTGCATCAACATTGCATCAGTGACAGATGTGGCCGAGCGGTGTGCTCTGGAAATTATTATGCGACTGGCAGGGTCGGTTGCTCCACATCAAGCATCTGGCTCGTAGGTTGGAGTTTTACGTCGATTGAGCGGCGAGCTTTTTTTCGATTTCGCTCGCTTTTGTTTTGATGGCATGGTGTCGCAATTGAACAAGGTCCAACATGGATCTAAGTCATTTGCGTACGCTAGCATCCTATGTAGCATCATGTATGAGAGGGTGGTGTTGTTGAGGCCGGTGGTGGCGGTGCCTATTAGGGGGCCACGGGAGCCACGCATGAGGAGGTGGGCTCCAGTGATTTCGCGAGGTAATGGTGGCATGGTGGGTCGTTACTGGAATGACACAACAGAGGCCTAGTTTGAGGCCAACCCATAGATGTTCTTGCCATACCCGTATGCGAGGATGGACTTCCGGGGTGACCCAAACATGGGTCTCCCTTTCGATTATGTTTGGGGACCTACAGGTATGTGCTATATTTTTATGCATTTATTTGATTATTTATGTACTTATGTGTTTTTATATTGACACTGACATTATTTCGGTAACTCATGTAGATGTTGGCGAGGTAGGTTGCCTGTGGCCCGATAGGTGGGTCATGATCCTCCGATACGACCTCGAGGTGGTCAGGGGGGAGGTGATGCACGTGGACCGGGCGGTGATGTCGGTGGACCTGGTGGAGATGGTGTTGGCTCTTCTAGTGAGGGCAGCAGCTCGGTTGTAGCAGAGGTTGCGGTCGAGCGAGCTTGTGTTGATGCGGCTAAGGCACGCAATTCAGTACTGACGGCTCAGGTGGCCACTCTTGAGGACTTCCGGGGTAGAGTGGACAGCTTGACCCAGGGTATTCCTGCTCGAGGTTTCATGGATTACTTCGAGGAGGTTTTGTTAGAGATGGTGATGGCCCGCGAGAGGGATTAGAAGCCCAATCTACGACGGATGGTGATCACGATGGCGACAGCAGCTCCGATGTTGGTACCAGGAGCAGTGGTGGTTCTATGTGCTCCTCTTGAGGGGGAACTCCCCTAGAGTAGTTTTGTACAAAGGGAAAGCACCCGTTATGAGGATGCTTCCGTTATTTTTTATGAATTTTGTATCTTTGGGCTGGCCAATGGGCCAACGACACTATTTTTTGTACTCAGATACACATATTTATTGATATATATATGAGAGATTTTTATTGCGGCTCTACATGATGTATCACCTATTTCAGTTTATGTGTTGTGTTATGCTTATGGATGCCTATATTTTTTGTTGTTTATGTATGATGGTTTATTCGAGATGCATTCCAATCTAGGATATTGTTAGATATGTGATCATCTGCTTGGTTTTGATTCCTTGATACATGTGAAAATGTAATGTAATCAAATTGTCTGCTTAATCTTTTGGCATGCAAATATTTTATAAACAGGTGTGTGTCTCTGGTCTCGAATTTTTGATTTAGCTGTGATACTACTAACTGGGAATCGAGGTAGATATGCATATGGTGAATGCCCCGATGGAGGGCATCGCACATAAGTCCAATAATGGCATCATATTCTGCTTGATTGTTTGTTGCTGAACCGATACACATGCCATTTGAACATGGTGGTGATCGGTCGGGGTGGTAAATTACCCAAGTAGCAGCAGCTAAATTTTGGGACCATCTTGATGCTCCATCAGCAAATCCGAAATAGGGTTCATTTTGGTGATCCATGGTGATACTTCGAGCCATTAACTAAGTCTTTGGGTCAAAAAATTTGAGTGGTTGGGTTTTTTGTACTCTAACTCTAGGGGAAAAGGGCTGTTGGGGCCCTTATGGATAGAACTTCTTGAGGTAAAGGCCATTGATGGGGTTAGTGAGGGAGGTCTCGTCCAATTCTGTCAAGATGTATACCCCCTGTCGGAGGCAGTGTTTGATGATATAGGGTTCTTTCCACAAGGTTTCAAAATTTCCTAGCCCTAAGGCCTCTTTTGTGACATCATATTTGAGGACTAATTCTGCCTTAGTGAATGGGCGAGGGGTGATGTGGCAATCAAATTACGCTTTAACCCTTTTCTTATGGGCCTCGTTATGTTGCAGCGACTGTCGTTGATTTTTTTCGACAAGCTCTAGTTGTACTAGGCACTACTCCAGAGGCTGAGTGTCATTGAGGATTTTGATGGCATCATGCAAATTAGGGATCTCGCGTTCTATGGGA
The DNA here is from genome assembly GCA_034641835.2 of Pinus albicaulis. Taxonomy (NCBI): domain Eukaryota; kingdom Viridiplantae; phylum Streptophyta; class Pinopsida; order Pinales; family Pinaceae; genus Pinus; species Pinus albicaulis. Next base: position 73,131 of record JAXQQM020082009.1, read on the forward strand.
ATCACAGCCTCGACCCCGTATACCAAGTGGAAGGGAGTGAAACCAGTGGACATCTTTACCATCGTGCGGTATGCCATAGGGCAAAAAAGAGCATATGTGATCCGGATTTATGTAGGAACGCAACAGAATAAACACATAACCGTAAATACAAAGATGCAACGAAATAATGCGTCATTTCATTAATATCAAATCACGAAATATACTTACTGGGACATAATGAACATAAAATAGCTAGGGTCGTCGGTAGCGAATCTCCGAGAAGAGATGTGGTGGCTACGGCACCTCTGAACTTTGTTACAATGAGGCTCGAGGGCCTATTTATTGTTGAGAAACAATGTGGAATCCGAAACGTCCAAAAACCTAACCGTAGGAGATGAGGCGCCAAAAGCTGTGGGCGCCCATTTGGGTAAACCGGTGGTTCAACTTCCCGGGGCGTAACTTTGGCATCCGATCTCCGTTTAACGCGCTCGATAGCTCGTTAGAAAGATCTATCTCGAGGACTAGAACTTTCAAGAAGAATTTGATGATCAAATTTTTCTGGTAAAACGATACCCCAAAAAACGTCGTTTAGGGCCTCAAAACGGCTCCGAAGTTCGGGACCCGAAAAAGCTGCTAAAAAATAGTAAGTTATGCCGAGACCGAAAAACTCGAAAGAGACAATGGTGGGGGCCCAAGTGCAATAGGCGGGTGGCCACCAATATCCACCTGGATCATTAAGCCCCCAAAACGGCTCCGAGAGTGGAGGACCCAAAAACTCGCTAAAAATAGTAAGTTGTGATGAATATGAAAAGTCGTAAGAATTGATGGTGCTAGTCCAAATGGAATAGGTGGGTGGCCACCGATATCCACTGGATCATTCCTCCCTCCTTAGGAAGCAATGTTCCCCATTGCGTTGAGATCCTCCATGAGATGAGGCAAATTCCGTTGAACCGAGTATTAGATGTGTTGAAGATGTCATGGACCGCGGGTGGACATACCTGGATGCGTTTAGTAAATTTGGTTTCTTTATCGGCCTCGGACAGTACATGTTTGAATTCCGTATGTGTAGTTGTAGGATGTATGGCAACATCAGTAGTGGTGCGTTGGGAGTCATATCAATGGAGTGCTTTTCCGATAGTGTGGAGGAACCTCTATGAGTGAGGAGAAATTGTCATCGTATTCCTCCCCGACTTTGTCCTTCTCTATCGCAGCCGTGCAAGGGAGCCTTGTTTCAAGGTTGTGGCCACAATATTATTCTTTCCCCCGTGAGTGAGTCGTAAGGAAAATGAATTTCCTGGTTTGGGAAACAATCTTATCGCATTGTTTTGCAGTAGTCAAAGAGATGGCGAGAGGCGGTATTACCTCGGTATCCCGTACAAGTTATTTCCCAAAGTAATAATAACAACGACGAGGCCCTAGACTCATATCACGACATGTCGCCTCCACAAGTATGGTTGGCCCAATAGTACATCGGCTACATCAAGAGGAGCAACATCACACAATACCTCATCCGTGAATGGCTTGATACCGTACGAAGGCGGCATTGTTGGCGTATGCGGAGATCTCTCCCCTGGGTGGAGCCATCCGATAGTATACGGTTACGGGTGTGCTATGGTTTGTAGGCCAAAGCCGCTTCATGACCTCTGCTGAAATGAGGTTCTTTTTGGCTTCCACTATCGACGAGAAATTGCAGTGGGAGAACCCTTTACCCACATCTCGCGATCGGAAGAGGTGCTCCCCCTCCTCCGGATCCTCCGGACCCTCCTTCGGATCTTGGTGGTGGCCATAATGGCACTAGGATCCGCATCAATGATCCGCTTTCCCTTTTTTCATTGCCATTGTCCGGTTCTAACTCGGGATCGAAAATGCATCCGATTCGGGTGCCTTTAGTTCAGCCACCAAAGACTGTTTGGCCCGACACTCGTTTGTGCTGTGAGTGGGACTGTTATAAAATTCACACCACTTCCTTGTGTCCTTCTTTGGATTTGTGGTGTTGTTCTGAGTTGCATTTCTTTGGCCTTACCCCTTGTTCTTTGGTTCGGGGGCACCTTTCGGATTTGCAGATCCAAAGTCTCGCTTATTCTGCTTAAATTTCTGCTCGATCTTGGCGGCATAGAGATATGTTGTGCCAAGCGATGTAATGTCGAGGAACTCCATTTCCTCCTGAATGTGTTTGTGCAGACAGCCGCAGTACTTGAGCACCAAATGTCTCTCTGAATCTTTAATACCAAACTTTGTGTGCAGGGTATGGAACAGATTCGTCAGTTCATGCACATCTTGATCCTTTTGTTGCCGCAACGTGGTCCATTGGATGAATTTGTCCTCATAGCTCCCCATGAGGTAATATTTTTCCTTGATGCCGTCTCAGAATGAATTCCAAGTGGGTGTGGCCGAGAACAGAGAGGGTTCCCCTTTGCCCTCTTGCTCACGGTAGGTTTCCCACCAGTCTTTGACATGGGGGGCGGCTTTGAGGAGTGCAAAAATAATCTTTTCTCAGTCGGATAAGTCATGGACCGAGAAATATCCTTCCGTAAAATTTAACCATCCGTCTACGGCGTCCGCATCTATTTTTCCTTCAAATATAGGGATGTCGAAGTTTACCTGTACCTTGAAGGGAGTGGCACCTCCAAAGTGGCTATTGGATGCGGATGCGCCATATGTGGGTAGTCGTTGAAGGATTTGAGCAAAGTTATCCATCATCGCGTTCCTTTCTTTCTCGAGTGCCTCCTCGAGCAGTATTTTGATAGGATCTCTCCGCTCCCTCATCTTTCTTTTCTTCCGCCATGGGAGGTCGTCGGGGTTTGCGAGGCTGATCTTGCAAGGGTTCAACCAGATCGAGCCCTAACTCCTTATACCCCCGACCATGTTGGGGACATGCAAAGAAAAACAAAGAAAGAGTAGACCCGCTCCGATACCACCGATCCGCATTTATGCGAGAACGCAACAGAATCAAAACACATAACCATAAATACGAGAGATGCAAAGTGAAATAATGTGTCATTTCATTAATATCAAATCACGTAAATATGCTTACGAACATAATGAACATAAAAATAGCTAGGGTGTCGGTAGTGAATCTCCGAGAAGAGATGTGGTGGCTACTGCACCTCGAATCGTGTTACTAATGAGGCTCAAGGGCCTATTTATTGTTGAGAAACAATGTGGAATCCGAAACGTCCAAAAACCTAACCGTAGGAGATGAGGCGCCAAAACTGTGGGCGCCCATTTGGGTAAACTGGTGGTTCAACTTCCCGGGGGCGTAACTTTGGCATCCGATCTTCGTTTGACGCGCTCGATAGCTCGTTAGAAATATCTATCCGAGGAATACAATTTTCGAGATGAATTTGATGATCAAATTTGCTGGTAAAACGATACCCAAAAAACGTCGTTTAGGGCCTCAAAACGGCTCCGGAAGTTCAGGACCCGAAAAATCGCTAAAAATAGTAAGTTATCGTTTGAATCGAAAAACTCGAAAGAGACAATGGTGGGGGGCCCAAGTGGAATAGGCGGGTGGCCACCAATATCCACCCGGATCATTAAGCCCCCCCAAAACGGCTCCGAGAGTGGAGGACCCAAAAACCTCGCTAAAAAATAGTAAGTTGTCTTGAATATGAAAAGTTGCAAGAATTGATGGTGCTGGTCCAAATGGAATAGGTGGGTGGCCACCGATATCCACTGGATCATTCCTCCCTCCTTAGGGAAGCAATGGTCCCCATTGCGTTGAGATCCTCCATGAGATGAGGCAAATCTGTTGAACCGAGTATTAGATGTGTTGAAGATGTCATGGACTCGCGGGTGGACATGCTTGGATGCGTTTAGTAAATTTGGTTTCTTTATCGGCCCTTAGACAAGTACATGTTTGAATTCCGTATGTGTAGTTGGAGGATGTATGGCAACATCAGCGAGTGGTGCGTTGGGAGTCGGATCAATGGAGTGTTTTTCCCGATAGTGTGGAGGAACCTCTATGAGTGAGGAGAAATTGTCATCGTATTCCTTCACGACTTTGTCCTTACTCGCTGCAGCCGTGCAAGGGAGCCTTGTTTCAAGGTTGTGGCCACAATATTATTCTTTCCCCGTGAGTGAGTCATAAGGAAAATGAATTTCCTGGTTTGGGAAACAATCTTCATCGCGTTGTTTTGCGGTAGTCAAAGAGATGGCAGGGAGGCGGTATTACCTCCGGTATCCGTGCAAGTTATTTCCCAAAGTAATAATAACAAGCACGAGGCCTAGACTCATACACGACATGTCACCTCCACAAGTATGGTTGGCCCAATAGTACATCAGCCACATCAAGAGGAGCAACATCACACAATACCTCATCCGTGAATGGCTTAATACAGTACGGAAGGCGGCATTATTGGCGGATGAAGAGATCTCTCCCCGGGTGGAGCCATCCGATGGTATACGGGCTGCGGGTGTGCTATGGTTGGTAGGTCGAGCCGCTTCATGACCTCTACTGAAATGAGGTTCTTTTTGGCTTCCGCTATCGACGAGAAATTGCAGCGGAGAACCCTTTACCCACATCGCGACCGGAAGAGGCGCTCCCCCTCCTCCGGATCCTCCGGACCCTCCTTCCGGGATCTTGGTAGTGGCGACAATGGCACCGGGATCCGTATCAATGATCTTCTTCCCTTTTTCATTGCCTTTGTCTCGGTTCTAACTCGGGATCAGAAAATGCATCCGATTCGGGTGCCTTTAGTTCGGCCACCAAAAACTCGTTTGGCCCGACACTCGTTTGTGCCGTGACCAGGATCGTTATGAAATTCACACCACTTCCTTGTGTCCTTCTTTGGATTTTTTGGTGTTGTTCTAAGTCGCATTGCTTTGGCCTTGCCCCTTGTTCTTCGGTTGGGGGGGGCACCTTTCGGATTTGCGGATCCAAAGTCTCGCTTATGCTCGCTTAAATTTCTGCTCGATCTTGGCGGCATAGCGATATGCCGTGCCAAGCGATGTAATGTCGAGGAACTCCATTTCCTCCCCGAATGTGTTTGTGCAGTATCAGCCGCGGTACTTGAGCACCAAATGTCTCTCTAAATATTTAATACCCAACTTTGTGCGCAGTGTATGGAATGCATTCGTTAGTTCATGCACATCTTGATCCTTTTGTTGCCGCAAGTGTGGTCCATTGGATGTATTTGTCCTCATAGCTCCCCACGGGGTAATATTATTCCTTAATGCCGTCTCGAACAAATTCCAAGTGGGTGTGGTCGAGAACGAGAGAGGGTTCCCCTTCACCCTCTTGCTCACGGTAGGTTTCCCACCGCCTTTGACATGGGGGGCGGCTTTGAGGAGTGCAAAAAATAATATTTTCTCGGTCGGATAAGTCATGGACCGAGAAATATCCTTCCAGCAAATTTAACCATCCGTCTACAGCGTCTACATCTATTTTTCCTTCAAATATATGGATTTCAAAGTTTACTCGTACCTTGAAGGGAGTGGCACCTCTAGAGTGGCTATTGGATGCGTATGCGCCATATGTGGGCGATCGTTGAAGGATTTGAGCAAAGTTATCCATCATCGCGTTCCTTTCTTTCGAGTGCCTCCTCGAGCGATATTTTGATAGGATCTCCTACTCCCTCGTCTTTCTTTTCTTCCGCCATGGGAGGTCGTCGGGGTTTGCGAGGCTGATCTTGCAAGGGTTCAACTGAGTCGAGCCCTAACTCCTTATACCCCGATCGTGTTGGGGACATGCAAAGAAAAAACAAAGAAAGAGTAGACCCGCTCCGATACCACTCGATCCGGATTTATGCGTGAACGCAACAGAATAAACACATAACCATAAATACGGATATGCAACGGAAATAATGTGTCATTTCATTAATATCAAATCACGTAAATATGCTTACGGACATAATGAACATAAAATAGCTAGGGTGTCTGGTAGCGAATCTCCGAGAAGAGATGTGGTGGCTACTGCACCTCCGAATCGTGTTACAATGAGGCTCGAGGGCCTATTTATTGTTGAGAAACAATGTGGAATCCGAAACGTCCAAAAACCTAACCGTAGGAGATGAGGCGCCAAAACTGTGGGCGCCCATTTGGGTAAACTGGTGGTTCAACTTCCCAGGGGCGTAACTTTGGCATCCGATCTCTGTTTGACGCGCTCGATAGCTCGTTAGAAAGATCTATCCGAGGAATACAACTTTCAGGATGAATTTGATGATCAAATTCGTTGGTAAAACTATACCCAAAAAACGTCGTTTAGGGCCTCAAAACGGCTTCGGAAGTTCAGGACCCGAAAAATTGCTAAAAATAGTAAGTAATGCCGAAACTGAAAAACTGAAAGAGACAATGGTGGGGGCCCAAGTGGAATAGGAGGGTGGCCACCAATATCCACCTGGATCATTAAGCCCCCAAAACGGCTCCGAGAGTGGAGGACCCAAAAACCTCGCTAAAAATAGTAAGTTGTCGTCGAATATGAAAAAGCCGCAATAATTGATGGTGCTGGGTCCAAATGGAATAGGTGGGTGGCCACCGATATCCACCGGATCAATATGGTGCCGGTTTTTTTTATGGTTGTTCACCATGCATTGTAACATAGTTTTGAGTACTTTGTTAATAGCTTCTACCTATCCGTTGGACTGGGGGTAGTATGGTGAAGTGAATTCGTGGTTGAATTGGAGGTGTTGAGATAGTTCCTGGAAAACTTCATTCTCGAAGTGTTTTCCGTGATTTAAGACTAACTCTTTGGGTACGCTTAATCGAGCGATGACATGGTTAAACAGAAATCAAGCGGCGCGAAGTGTTTTCCATGATCAGAGACTAACTCTTTCGGTACGCCAAATCAAGCGATGATGTGGTTAAACAGAAATCGGGTGGCGGTTCCTACTGTGTTGTCATATGTGGGCATGGCCTCAGCCCCCTGGTGAAATAGTCGACTACCACAATGATGTATTTATGGTTGCCCGATGAGGTGGGGTTGAAAGTCATGAATTCGATCCCCCATTTCCAAAAGGGGTTGGCTACTATAATGGGATGCAGAGGAGTAGGGGATGCTCTTGCCTTATGAGTGAAGCGTTGGCATCGTTCCCATCTTTTGACGGCTGTGATGCATTCGCGGAACGGGGAGGGCAAAAAATATCCTGCTCATAGGATTTTCTGGGCGATAGCCATTCCTGATAGATGGCCACCGCAAGCACCTCCATGGGAGTCATTAAGGGCTTGTTCTGCTTGTTTATGAGTAAGACATCAACGTAAAATGGTGTTGATGCCTCGCCAGTATAAGACATCTCCTAGAAGGAGATATCGCGGGGCTTGTTGGGGTATGCCTCGATCATCGTCTTGTGTGAGATGAGGTCTGAACTTTTGGGTTCGCAAGAATAGGAGGATGTCTCCATACCAAGGGTCGTTGGTTGCTACAAAGAAGAGATGTTCATCTGGCAGCGAATCGTCTACTGATGATCCCTTGGAACATCCTAGGAGGTCCATAATGAACTCTGCTAGGGCAAGTGCCTTTTTTCTCTTGGGGGAGTGAAAATGTGTCATTTTCCTGGAGAATTACTATCTAGCGGGCGTACTTGTGGTTCATTAAGTGGCATGTGAGAAGGTATTTAATGGGGTTAATATCTGCGACAACCGTAGTGGTTTTTAAGATGATGTAGTGGCGAAGTTTTTGGACTGCGTAGATTAATGTTAGGTCAGTCCTTTCTTCAAGTTCATATCTCAATATTGGTCCTGACAAGGTTTTGCTAACGTAATATATTACATTCTCCTTTATATATAGCCTGGCCAATGTGGATTTGGAAGCTGAGAGATATAAGATATAATCCTTGCCGTAGTCTGGGGGACTAATGAGTGGTGTTGAGGATAATTTTTCCCTCAGCGCATCAAATTATTTTTGGGCGTGGTCATCCCATTTAAAGGGGATGTCTTGGTGAAGGAGGCAAAAGAACCCTTGAGCACAGGTGGCATAGTCTAAGATGAAGCGTCTTAGAAAATTGGCCTTTCCTTGCAGACCTTGGATTTGTCTGAGGGTTCGAGGTGGAGGTACCTCTTTGATGGCTTGGACTTTAAGGGGGTCCACGCGAATGCCTTGCTGGGACACAATAAAACCTAAGAGTCTTCCTGCATGAACATAGAAGACACACTTGAGGGGGTTCAAGCATAAGTTGTATTGACGGCATCTTTGGAATACCACTCGCAGATCCTCAAGTTGGTCTGAGCGCTTCTTAGAGTGGACTGTCAAGTCATCTAAGTAGGTGAGGATAAGGTGTGCCAGGTCATGAAATATATAATTCATGGCCCTTTGGAAGGTGGCTCCAGCATTTTTTAAGCCAAATGGCATCACCTTGTATGCAAATGTGCCCCAGGGGTTGGTGAACGCGGTTTTGTACAGGTCCTTGTGGCGGATTTGGATTTGATTGTATCCAGAGAATCCATCCATGAAGGATAGAGCCTCATGCCTTGCACATGCATCGATGACCTAGTCGATGAATTGCATTGGGTAATTGTATTTGGGACATTCTTTATTCAAATCCCGAAAATCGATGCAGACAAGTATCGTGCCCTGTTTTTCATGATGGGAACCGGGTTGGAAACCCAAAATGTATAGGCGATGGGGTAGATAAACCCAGCTTCTTGAAGCTTGTCTATTTCTCTCTTTATTGCTTCTGCCTTAGATCGGTGCAGTTGACGTTGTTTCTAGCATACTGGGGGTGTGTCAAGCCAAGTGTCAATATGGTGCTCTAAGATACAAGGACTAAGCCCAGGCATTTCTAAGTAGTCCCGCGTGAAGATATCTCTATACTCTTGCAATAATTTGGTGTAAGAGGCTACCTCTTCTGGAGAACAAGCTGCCCCACTGAGATCTTTTCGACCTTCGTTGGATTTTGGGATATATTCACCTTAATGGTAGGCAAAATATTGGACATATTTCCTTCCTCGAACGCATCGGGTGTTGGGATGGGGTTTTTGAACCAATCGACCTTACCTACTGGTAGAAAGTCTTTTGATTCGATCGCATAGATATATGGTTCAATTGTCTTGTTAGGAATGACCGTTTTCTTGGGGAGAAATAGTGAACGGTGATGCATTGCATCCCATGGGTAATCTAGCTCTGTCATGGTCTCTAGTATATCCTCATCCGAATGAAACAAGGTCCCAAAGGGGGATTTTTCCTTCATAGGTTTACACTGACTGGGGGTGATCCAGGTGGAGCGCGTTGAGAGACACGAAAAATATTCCATCTTGGATGTGGTGGAACCAGACGCAGTCGATAGAGTGCATATAGATTGGGTATGTACTATCACAGGGATAGCTACACTTGTAGCTGTAGCTGACTCAACACCTATGGTATATGAGCAGACAGCTCGAGTCATGGTTCTGATACATGATGACATGAATCGTATGTGGTTTGTCGCATCGTCAGCATTTGGCAGGGGACGAATTTCCCTAATTGGTCGTCTTCCAGATGGCCATGATGGGGTGGATGTATTTGTCACATCCTCTTAGATTATCGAACTGTTCATGGATTCTGAGTCTGTGCCATCTTCTTTGGAGAGGCAGACTATGGTCGATATCATACAGGCTAAAGCTGTCCAAAATCTTGGTATGTAGTGAAAATGACGTACAGGGTGGTTGTCACCACATATCTAACATGAATATGAAACGTCCATGTTGGTGCGGTATAATATATGGACTGGGTACCATCGTTGGAACATTTCCAAGGCTGGGCAATCAATGATGAAATGATCAAGTTCATCGCACAGTACACATCTTTCAATGAGGGAGGGTGGTTTGGCAGGGACCCTTTCAGGTGATCGTTGTCTTCCTATAGGTATAGGATGATATGAGGCTCGTCGTTGATAGACTGGATGGAGGGATCCTCTTGATAGGATCGCTTGACTGCATGTAAGGTGTCCCTATATCATGGTATTTCTGGACAGTGGTGGGTATAGTGCCCATAATTTCCACAGAGAGTGCATGCGTGATTGGTATGTAGCGGTTTACCTTTACCTTTTGTGGTAGGTTCCTTTTTATGAGAACGTGGCATCAAGATGTCTGTTTCAGAGCCGAGGAGTGGTTTTAACTCATCCAAATCCAGACATATGTGAGTAGAGTGGCCTATAACATTGAATATGGCATAGATTAGTGATTCCCTTTGAATGGTGGGGGTCACCATCTTCTTTCCTATGTTTGTGGTTTTATTGGCTGTGATAACCAATTTCGCAATGGGAACTTACTTTGCGGGGGAGGTCTCGACCATTTCTTGGGTAGGTTGGGGCTCCTCTGGAATGAGAGGCTTTAGCCCTATGGCAGTAACGTTGGTGGCTCATGTTCCGAAAGGGGGAACAAGGTACCAAACTGGGAATGCCAATGATATGTTGGGTAACACCATTGTTACCAAAACCTACTGGGAGACGAATCCAGCTGGGGGGTAGAGGAAATGGGTTTGGGAGGAGACGTAGGCTAGAGAGGTTGTCATGGCTGATGCCTCGGTGTTATTACTGCTTGAGTATGTGTCATAACTAACCTCAGTGCTTGATGTGGACATCATGCACACCGGGGCCCCTATGGCATCGGGCGATGTCTCAAGGATAATGGGAGGATCTCCTAAGAATGACCCTAAGACTGACGACAGTTTGAATTGGCCAGGGCCATATTCTTGGTATCATGAAAGACCATATGCGGCTGTATCTACATAGGGTATAATTTCATCCATGCTGGTTAGGGGACGCTTCTCACTGTGTGTCAGTTGGTCGACAGTAATGATGTGATCCTCACGGGGGAACATCATAATGCGGAAGACGGAGGAGGCTATGCTGGACATGGCATACATATAACTCTGCTCGAGGAGTATATTGTAATCCAAGTGAGCATCCAAGACTTCAATGTCTATGTGGACCATCTTGCCGGCTAAATAGACCGAGACATTTTGGTAGAGGCCAACGGGGGTCGAGGGACGATCGTCGTAGGCTCGAAGTGTTATGATCGAGGGTTTTAGTTTTAGAGAACCCAACTTCTGCCAAAATTTTTTTGACATGATGCATGTCGATGCACCCTCGTTAATGACACATCGGTGAATAGTGATATTCTAGACCGATACTGGTATCTGGAAGGCAACCATGGAAGGAAGCCTAGGGGTGGCTTTGTCTAAGTCAAAAGCCATCATGCGGGTATCGACAGGATCGATAGTTCCTAATGTAGAAAGTAGGGCTTTCCATTGCTTTGGGCATGACTTTAGTACTTCTAATGCGGACATAGCAGTGGGTGATGGAGCTAAATCGTCCATGATGCTATAATTATGGGCTGCTCTGGAGTAGTTACCTGCTCGCCTAGTAGGTCCTTTTGCCATCTTTGGCAATGGTTCTATAGGCATCTTTGAAATGGTCAAAGGTGCAATCGGCACAGTAGTACTAGCCCCTGATGTAGTGGAGTCTGGGGGGGTGTCGTAACTGTGATTCCGTGTTTGGAAAAACATCTCTTCCCCAGTCATGTAGATTTCATGGCTTCTTTTCCCAGAATCATCTGGATTTTTTTGTTGAGTGCTTACTGTCCCTTGGTGGGGGAAAGGTTCTTGCATAACAGTGGGTTGCTGGGAAGATCTTCCTTATCCTTGGTTACTCTGAAGCTTTTTCAGCTCAGGGAGATTGGGACAGTGGTGAGTATAGTGCCCGTACTCACCACATATTGAACAAGAATGGTTTGTTCACAGAGGTGGCCTTTTTCCTTGCTGTTGGGCATTGCTTGGCTCCTGGCTTTGATTCCTGCTAGATTTTCCTCCAGCCTGGGATCACGGTGGGCGTTTTTGGTTACTGCCCCCCTATCCAGGGTTCCCTTTTGGCTTTTTTTTTAATTTTTTCTTAACCACGTTAGGATGGTAGTTCTCCTAGTTATACTGGTGTGGTTGATTTTGGGACGGCTGCACAAAGTTCACCTGTGCATTGGTTTGCGTAGGTGTGTCATGTGCTTGGGACTAAGCATAATGTTTTCCCTTGTTTTCACCCTCGTTTATTAATTCTTTGGGAGTATTTTTGCGTATGCGAGGCGTTAGGTAGGATATTGTAAATGTATCCTGACTACGTATAAATCATTTCAAGCTTCTGGGCTTTACTGATTGCATCCTCTTCAGATGTGGGGTATTGTTGCGCCACATCCTTTGAAATCTCCACCGCCAGAGTTTTCAAGAATAAATATAAGAGGACTCGATCCTCGAGTTTCGCTTTACATAAATTGCAACGCCACCTCCATTGATGAATATGGTCAGAGATATGGACAGCGGGGGTTTGTCTAAAATGAGATAGTAACTCCATTCCCAAATCATGGTGAATGGATAACTGAAAATAAGTGAGGAATGTGGTAGCGAAGACGCTAAAGGTTCCATGTGAAGCAGGAGGTTGCTCCACATACCACTTTGCGGCTATTCCCGTAAGAGTGCATTGAAATAGCCTCAATCGAATAGTGTCATCAATGATACTATTCGATGAGCACCACATGTGAAAGGTCATTACATGATTACCTGGGTCTTCCACTTGCTTTCCTTTGAACTTTGGTATATCCGAAGGGAGCTTCTTGGGCATGGGAGGCCATGACAGATCGTGTGCAATGGGGTCGTTCATTAGCTTGGTCAAATCGAGAAGAGTCAACGAAGCTAAGAAAGGTGACTGGGAGGTTGACGCCATTTCCATGTGTGAAGACATGAAGTTCTGGTTAGAATGAGGGTTAGTCTGTGACGTACCCTGATGTGTGTTCAGTTGGCTTCCAGAATGGGGCGCACTCCTCTACCCCCCAGGGGTCGAGGGAGGAGTGGTGTGTGGTGTGGTGTTGGGAGACCAACTAGGGTTCCCAACTATGGTTGCTCCAATGAAGGACAAACCAATGAAAGTGGTAGTGTTCTGTATTTGATGCCTGAATGGCGAAAGACCTGGAACCCCTCCCTTTAATGGGGGGGAGGTCCAAAAGACGCCTGGATTGACGAGGTTCCGTTGGGACCGTTCAGGTGTTGACGAGGTTAGGTTTTGGAAAACTTTGAGAGGATATATTCTATGATCATGACAAATTTATGGCCACATACATAAAAAAAAAACAAAAATTAAATGAATTTTCCCTTTAACTTAATCTATGTGATCAATCAAGCAAAAAAGATGGTTTTTTGTTTGTTTGCGCGTGATACTCAAAATCCTAGAAGACCTATGCATCCTCACACACTCAAAAGTAACTGGGCCTTGAGAATATTACTTTTGAGTTCTGGCACAACGTCCCGTAAGAGCTGGTGATGCCCCCAGTCAGCCGAAGATAATCCACCAAGGTAAGGGTAGAGGGTCTGGCGCTTACCTGCACCGTCACCTACAGGGTAAAATATGCCCTAGTTTTTGGCCACTAATAACCACCATCCCACATGAGTGTTCAAGTCTTGGTCTTCTTGGTATTCAGCTAATAGTATTGAGTATCAGTCGGGTCAGGTCGCCCCAACTGATACCACATGCACTGCGCCTAAGCCTAACCCCCTCTAAATCGAGTCTTTTCCACGCTCGGGTTTTATTTTCCATGGGCTGATAGGTGGATTTGAAGCTCCATAAATACACAAATTCTATGTTTCAATATGAATTATGATCATGGTGGCTTATTGGATGCCTACCCCCTTGATCCTAACTTAAACTATAAATTCTTTTGTGGCCCCTGTGGGGAGAATTTAGTGAGTTTGGTTAAGTTAGTTTTAGGTGTCTTCCTTTGCTTAGTTGGTGAGTGTGTGTGAGCATATGGTGAACATTATCATATTTTGAATATATGGATATCGGTGATCCTTTACAAAAGTTTCCTAGTTAAACTATGTGATGTTATTCCTTGATCAAATGGAAAACATTTGCGGATAAAGGGCCGCTTTCAAATTTTCCTAGTTAATCTATGTGACTAACTAAAGGGAGATGGTGAATTGTAAATATATAGTGTTCATATGCTTGCCTAGGGTCACTGAATGATGCAAAAGCAGCAGATATTACTCGCTCTAATCAACAATTCGGTCCTAGTCCCGCAATCCCTAATGCAAAAATTGAACTAAACTAAACAATTTCTACACTAGCTTATGCATGTGTGGTCTTGGGCCACTTAATTGGACTATTTTATCTAAGTGTGCATACTATAATTTGCAAAACATAAATCGTTCGGAATGCAATGGTTAATTTTCCCCCTACTTAAACTATGTGAATATTTTTTGCAAAAACCAACTTAAAATAAAAATAACTCTAAGCCTACAGAAGGCAGCTAAAAGTAAGTTCTCAGAAGTTGTGGGGTATCAAAACAAGTGTTGGAAAATACATTAGGGGCTACCCAGCACACTTACAAGCAGAAAAATGTAGAATATAGGGAGAAAAATCCCATTCTATAATTTGCGCGAAAAAGGCTCTGACAGGTGTGCTTCCCTGCGCACAGGTCAGTCCTGAAAGGTGTGCTTCCCTACGCACAGGTCAGTCCTGAATGCACACAATGTGCTTCAATGAGAGGAAATTGCACGCAAAATTCCTGAAAGTAAAAATATTAGGAGCTGCCTTCTTCAGTCTGTCACTCCAAGTGATTCTAGGGACTGCAAGATGGATCAGAGGACTATCATCTCCACTCTCCATCGTAGACAAAGGTCTCCAACAAGAGACGGCACAACCACATAAATTTGAAAACCGTTAGTGGAGTCACCAATCTTGTTGTGGTGGATTTGACGCATGGGTGTACGAAATCGCACCATTTTAAGGGGTGTGGTCTACCCCTATAAACTATTGGTGACAGGAAAAAAGTGGTGGAGCTCAAAATCATATAATCTAGAGGGAAAAATATGTGAATGTATGCTCAAAGTAAACTAAAACTAAAACAAAAATATACAGAAGCTATTGAAGAGAGTCAAAACAATAATAATGCAAATGATGGCTCAAAGGCATATTCTTATTAAACGTTTGATATGGAAAATAAATTTTTCCCACTTGCCAAAGGGCCCCTAGACAATGGTTCTAGGTCTCGATGCAAGGATGTTGGTTTCACGGCTCTGCCTCTGATGCAGTCTCCCTCTCTCTCTGTTGTAATGGACTAGGATTTTTGGGTGGCCAACAATCGAGTCCCCTCTATCTCCAGCTCTGGGTCACATATTGTTGGTATTGCTTGAGAAATTTTGGCCAGCATAACAATGTGATCACCCGTTCTTCATCTCTTGGTGGCTTTATATAGGGGGATTTCAAATCCTCCTTCCCTACCTTGGTACATGATGGATGGTCACCCAAGGGAGAGGTATGATTCCATTGTGTGCTCAAAATATTCCTTTTTGTGCTCACATAGTGTCTAAAGAGGCGCTAGTGGTTGTCCTTAGGCGGATTCATATAAGGAGTAACTGTCCTTTGCTTTGTGTTGTCCCGGAAAGTGACATTTTTCCATTTCCAGGAATGCGTGATTATCAGGAAAAAAGGCCCGCAGAAGGTGCAGAAAGTGCTCTTATCGAAGGATTAAGCGCGCAATTTAGCATTTAAGACTAGTTCAAATATGATTTTGTCAAAACCTTAGAGATTTTAAATACTTCTTGATTCCATAATGTGTTCCTACACTGTAAATCCTTAGGCTTGACATTAATTAATGTCATCTTCTACTGTATGATTTTCTAGTGTTAACACCCTCAACCAGTGATTCCACCTCATGATCAAACATCACAACCATCACGGATTGGTCTCTATCCAAGTTGCTCCAAGGATCTAGAGTGTTAGTTCAAACCAAGGCTTCAGGGCCTAGTAACTCTTCCCCAGATGTTCTCGGGCTCCAGACCATTTGTCCGACCTGTTATCACAAAATATGACCTTGATAGGTTGTTAATAAAGTATAATTTGAGTAACTATTTCAAACCAGACTTTTAGTTGAGGCTTGGCCTCCTCAACCTGAGAGGGCTCTCTCACTAGGTTTAAGATTTTGAATTAAGGATTAGATGGATAACTCTAGGAATAAATCGGATAAAAGTGTATGACTGGTTGAATTACTGATCAAAAAACATATATTGGGCTATGGATTCAAGGAATGTTTCCACAAAAAATCAAGATTAGCTTATCATGGAAGTTAGGGCATTTCAGAGTTTTTAGATGTATCAGCAAAACAGTAACAGAGTAAAAAAAACACAGCTTACAAACATATGTAGGAAGTTAGAGCATTTTCCAATGAATTCTAAATAACATGTGTTCATACCAATGCAAATATGTAGATAAATAAAGCCATAGGAAGATCAAACATCAAAAACTCTTTCTGAATCCTGAGTAGTAAGCCAATATCTATATTATGATAAAAACACACAGTTTGCTATAGTTACATAGTTTGCTTGTTAATGAAAATTTCCTACCTTTAGCAATTCGACCTCATGACTCTTATAGAGTCATAATTACAATCTTTGATTCCCTTATCCATCTTGAAGAGACTTTGAATTTCTTAGAATGACACCTATCTGCTTCTAAAACAGACTCATAATTACATCTGACAGTTAACTGTCTCTTCTAGAAGTCCTAATACAAATAGGAGTAAAACTCCTTATTATGTCTAAAAAACCTTATCTGAGAATTAAATAATATCTCTAACATCTGTTCCTCCATATCTTCGACCTTGATAATGCCTCCAATATTTTTTATGCTATCATGATGGTTCATGTCTTTCTTGCCCTACAAAATAGGGGACATGTTTCCTATAATTTAGCCTTTTCCTTCTTTGATGATCTTCGAACCCTTTTTGCTGGAAATGTTGAATTTTTAAGATAAGTGACATGTGTTATCATTTCCATGAAACCATTTATTTCCACCTATATAGAAACTAAGCCTTTGAAAAAGTAAAAGGAGAGATGGTATGGTTGCACTACGAAATGCGCAGTTGTTTTCGTAGCGCAGAATTTGTATCTTTGTAAACCTCTCTCAACCATCCTCTTTATTTTTCCTTGAGACCTAGACTTTCATTTTTTAACCCTTTCCAACCACCACCAGCAACAAAATTCGGAAACCAAGCTTTTTTATCTCTCAAAACTTTTAAAAAAATGTTCAAAAATGCACCTACAGCAGTTTTGTGGTGCGCTACGAAACTGCTGTGTATATCCTTTTTACACAGTATTTTCATAATATTCAGATTTTAAGAGTATTTACAGCCTTTTAATGATTTCCTTGATGCTAATAGACCTTAACAATCAAAACAAGTCAACTTTGCAATGTCTTTCAAAATTGATGTCCTTCCCAAAAACAAAATTGTATTAAGGATTTATCACTTACGGCTCTTGTTCTACCTCTGCTGTAGCTGACCTTCAGACTTTTTCAATTGAATTTCAAGATCTTCAATCTGCCTTTTCGGTCTCCTGTTGGTAGCCCTCAATTTAACATTTATCATCCTCATAAATCTTGCCTCTTTGATTGCAGGGACAGTCCAAGTAAAGTACTGGGCTTCACTACTAATTGTTTCAGTTTTGGAAACTTTTTCAACCTCCCACAGAGCCCTTATTCTGTTAAATTTTGTCTTCTCAACAGCATGTGATCTTGATTTCTTCTTAAGCTTAGAAATTTCAATATTAGCTAGGCTCAACTTTTCTTTAATTCCTTCATAACTGCTCTTTTCACTTTGAGTATTGCAAACTCTGTTTCTATCATCTTCAGGCATTGGTGATGAGAGGTCTATGGGCTCCTCATAAACATTTGAAACTTCTCCTACTTTATCTAACTCCATATCCATCCCTTGCAACCTTTTTGATTTTCTAGTTAAATGCCTTCTGGGCTTGAACATAAACTCTGAAATTTCATCATCAAAATCCAGCTTTTTGGAAGATTTCATCTTTTTAGATTTCCCTTCATCCAATCTTATAAAATCTTCCTGAACTAAAGGAGATTCCTCAATATCAATAGCCTATAAAATATCATTCAAACTACCCTTTAAACCTGGATCTTCTTCTGAAACCATTTTTTTTCCCTTTCCCTTTTCTATTTGACTTCTAGTCAATATTTTTTGGGCTGATTTGTTGGTTGATTGTTCCTGTACTATTTCCTTAACTTTAGTTGTCCTCTTTTGTGCAGGTTGAGGGGTTTCTTGAATAATCACTGATTTTTTAATCTCTGGCTCTTTCACTTGCTTTCTAGGCTTTAACTTGATAAATCTTTTTGATCTTGTCTCTGCAGGGTGTTAGCCCCCCATAAATTTTTTGACAAGAAAACAGGGGGCTAAAATGTTTTTGAGCCTTCAAGGAATGCATTTTCCCTGAAAACACATCATCCTTGAAGCCTCCTTGTGACTTTTTTCCTTTGATAAAATCCCCTCTGTTGATTCCCATTATAAAGCCTCTTTGTTTGTGAAGAAATGCCCAAAGGCCTCTTTTTCCCTCTTATTTCATTCCCCTCTAAGCCTTTGTTTTCACCCTCTTTCCTTTTAAATCCTCCCAAAACCCCCTCCAAATTCTACCCATACCCTTTTTTTGGTTCAATACATCCTTTCCTCCCTATCGTTACCCTTCCTTGACCTTAAAATACATTAAAATGGGCCAAAAACCCACTTTCTACCTTATAGTAGGCCTAAGCCCCTTTCGGCCCAGCCCTTTAACCACTTCCCCATATGTCCCTGCGCCAGAACCAAGCGCAAAAGCACAAGGCCCTTATCGCAATCGGAGGTTTCGGGCGAGTGTTTCTACGTATTAAATCAAAATTTCCCGATGCGATTGTGTATTTGATATATAGACATCCACCGCGATCGGAGCCGTCGATCTATATAGATTCGACGGCCTAGCGCCAATCACATCGCACCATCGCGCCCGCCCATCCACCCTCTGCTATTTACCTCCGATCGGATATGAGCCATTGACCCTTCGCCGATCCAACGGCTGGCGCATAATCGCACTGCCGCTCCAAATCGCAATCGCAACTTTCGTTGCGTTACCCCTTTGTTCCACTGCGATTGCGGTCTCCCGATCACAGTCTTCGTCGTCGATCCATGATATGATCCAACGATCCAGTGCTAATCGCTGCGTGCCTTGCCGCCCCTCTCCATCTCCCTCTGATTGAATGTGGGTCGTTGATATGGTCCCCGGATCCAACGGCCAGTGCTCAATCGCGCTCCCACTTCCGATCGCAATCGAAACTTTCACCGCGCCACTCCATTGTCTCCCCCCAATTGCGATTCCCCGATCAAATCATAGCTGTCCGTTCATCCGAGATCAACGACCCATATCGCATCGCGCCCTCCATCAATTTTATTCATCGGAGCCCTCTGTTTACCTCATCTTTTAGCCTCCACCGTCGATCTCCTCCTGAGATCAACAGTCCAAAGCTAATCGCCCCCCACCATGACTATGTCCCACATCAAGCCCTGTTTCATTTCACTTCCACTATTTTCTTTGTAATAAAGCCAAACAATATTCTTTCGTGTTTTTCACTGAAGGCCTTTTTCCTCCACCTAATTGCATATTAACCCCTCCATCAGTTGATCATGACCGTTGATCTTCGTCTGTTCCTCCGATCGAACGGTCTGCGGCCCTTTCACCAAAATTTCACTAGCTCTCTTCTCCATCATTCTACAGTGATTTCCATTGGTTTTTCCGCCTGCATATATCATCTCCGCCACCATTCCTCTGGCCTCCGTAGCATTTCTCCACCATTTCCCGAGTTTTGTGACAAGTTTATTTCATTGTGCAGGGGTCACAGAGAGACCATTATAGCCACCAAACGAAACAGCAGAGACGGATTAGAAGGGACCAGACCTATTAATTGAATATTTAACGCTTAATCCCGTGATCAAAGGATGAGAGCGCAGTATGAAGACCAAATGCACATGAAATGAGCCATATCTGTGTTTAATGTCAGCAGAGCACTATTTCTCCAAGATTGACACCTTCCTACATAGGTCTCCACGCCTCCTCGAGCCCTTAAATGTATTTCACTGACAGAAACTTCTTAAAGACTGTCAGGACCACCATTATGAAGCATGGAGACCTTGCGGACTTTTCACCCAGTGCATTTATTCCAGAAGGCTAGCGCAAAGCTCCAAACAGCCAGGAAGGACTCCAAAGAAATATCTGAAGTCAATCTTGACCTAAAAAACACTCCTGAAGCAGACTACAGGGTACACACGGCGTTGCAGAGCCATTAAGCAGTATGGGCATGAATACTTCCACCATTTTGTCTTAATGAAACAAATTAAATGTCATCTACTCCTTGTTGTTTCTCTTCTCCTATAAGAATTCTGGAGAACAAATTGTAAAGGTTGTTGTTCGGCTGCTACCGTTGTAGTTAGAGGGATTCAGTTTTGATTGTTATAAAAAGTTCTAGGAGAAAGTAGTAGAGTAGTTTGTATTGTAGTAGGCTGGGAGGAGAAGTTTGGATTGTAACAGCCATTGAGCTCAGTGTATGTGACTGGTTTTTCATCAATTAATCAAAGCACATTTCACAGGGTCCTGGTCTATTACTATTGGTGATGTTTTCCTAACTTTGTTTATTACATTTTCATACTGCTTCATTTTCTGTTGGCTTTCATCAGAAATATGGCATAGTATTTACCCTTGTTAGGTACCCTATGTCTCTGCTCTCCTTGCCTTTAATGTTTTTCTAATAAATGTGTTATCTGAGGATTGATTTCAGTTAATTTAACCAGTGTAGTAGTTCCTTATGCTACTAGCTGATGTATTAATTGATGAAATATGTCTTTAGATGTTCTGGTTGGGTTTAAGCTGGAATATTTGGGAACACTGGGGATTAGAGTTAGCCCTGTCCACCAGGATCCTTGTGCGACCTGTTGGCCTTTCTAAGATCTCTCTATTTAACTTATCTCTATTTTCCCTGGAGCATGCTAAAGCTGATCTGGAGTTAAATGACCTCTGCTCTTATCTATAAGCTGCCCCTTGTCCCTCCTTTCAGAGTTACCTCTGAGTATTTCCAAGTAGGTCTGGAGTTAAATTACCTCTTACCTGATCTATAGAAAAAAATTAGGTTGCTTTCCTTCTTTCACTTTCAATCCTTAATGTTCCATCCCACCATCTAATCTAAAAGATCCTTTAGTATTAGATGACTTGCCCTCTTAAAGCTTTGGCTAGTTGTTGCATGTAATCACCTCTCATGACTCCATAGCCCAATGGATGGCACTTTCTTGACCTATCCTCTTTGTTGAAACATCTCGCTGCTTTGTTCCTTTTCTCCCATCATTTTCTCAATTGATGATCTCATGACCAACCCAGCAACCAGCCAACCAAATCATTTTAAACCCCCCTTTGTGCTTCATACCTAGCCTAACATCTCATTTTGAGCTTCAAAGATATATCATTCTTTGTTTTATTAGAGAGATCCCTCTCTAGGTCTAGGAGGTCTAGATCCTAGGGCCCCAAAGTGGTTCTGATGTTGTCTCATCTTTTGGTCTTGACAATCTGGCCAAAACATGGGAACCCCAACATAATGGCGACCATACTGGGGAATGAGTGCATTTCACCTTAAACATTCTCAGGCACTCAAAAGACCCAAAATCTCTTATTAGATTGGCATTCAATTGCTAATGGTGGACAACATCCACTTCAAACATTCATATACATCCACCTGGTGACTCCACACTCCATAACTCCCAAAGGACCAAATGACTCCACTGGTAGAAGACTCTGAACTGGTTGAGAAGAAGCAGTAGCCTTCTTTGCATAAGCATGAATCCAAACATGGACAGGGATCCAAAGTATGATACTTTGGAAGAACAAATATATGAATTAACATAAACGTTTGGTAAAGTGATGGAGGTGTTCATGGCTAGTCTGAATGCAAATGATGACTATTTAGAACAGCCCATACCTCTCCCAAAACAAGAACAAACTCAAGACCTAGAAGATGAGCAAGACATGTATGATGCTCAAGAATCTGTAGAGGATGAAGAGGAAAGTGATTAGGAACTGCCTGATTGTTTACCTGTGTCTTGTGTTATGCTAACCAGAGAATATCAGGACCTAATAGCAAAAGCTAATAGGGAATGTTGCTTTGAGGAAACAAGAGACCACATAGAATATGCAAAATCTGATGTGGAAGAAGATACCATTCATGAGCCTTGTAGTCTAACTGAGTATCATCAGGTTCATGAGGTTTGGTCTGAATCAGAAAGAGATCAAGAAACATCAGAAGATCCTCAAGATTTCCCTGCAAGCACAACTGAAGATATTCTAGAAGAAGTTCAAGAAGACATCCAGCCTCCAAATCAGTTGATACAAGAGAAAGAGGACTGATGTTCTTCTGTCCATGATGAGAGGGAAACCCCTCTTTTGAAAAAAGAAGAGATCGATCAGATATTAAATTAGCATTCCACCTCGGAAATCTTTTATAGAACGCACACTCTTGCATATTCATCTTATGATTTTGATGATACAGATCCAGAAGACTCCTCTATGGATCAGGACGAAGAAAGACCCACTAAGAATCCGACAGGTTTGATTGGTGACATTGCTTACGATTATGACTTTCCTAGTTATGATCTATTTGATGATGATTGTTTCCAGAGAGAAGTTGAGCCTGCAGAACCATCATCAGTATACCCATGGGAGGAAAGCCAGGGCCAGCAACTCCATAGGAGCACTGAACCCAGTCAGCCTATCTATGACACTAATGGGGAAAGTTATGAAAGCATCAGTGATGAGTGTCATGTGATCGGTGGCCAGCAGTCCTTCCTTTCAGAAGATGAGGAGGAGAGAAAAGAAGAGATTCTTAAGCAAGATGAAAATAACGAGCCTTCTCTTGAAAAAGAGGAAGCAATGGAACAAACCACTGCTCAAGAATACATATATTTTTTCACGGAGCTCAGCACATCAGAGCAGAACATATCAGAGCTCCAAGAGGACTCAGCTGCAATATACGATGAGTCCTCCAGTTCAGAAAATGAAGAAGATGAGGGAGACTCTCTCCCTCAAGAGAGTCTTCTTCTTGATCCAGTGGAAGAAGAATAAATCCTGGTTGAAGTCTGCCTTCCAGATATTCATAGCCAGGTATCTTTTCATGATCCTTATGTACATTTCCTGCAAACATTTGAGGAGGGATCAAAGGTCTTTTTGAGCAGCATGTTACAGACAGCGAGAAAATTTTTTGTAGCTGCTATTGTGGAACAAAAAGAGTGGGAGCTACCCTGCCTATCAAGCCTGCTCAAGGAGTTGAGCAAGAGAGACCAGTCGTGGGATCATTTGATGGAATGGTTGCATTGGAAGACAATGTTTGTAAGCTAGACTTGTGAATATTCTAGTTAGAGTAGGGTAGGTAGGAAACACTCAATAAAGCTCAGCCTGTGAGCATGTAGTTAGTTGTTTTAATTTATGCAAAGTCCAGCAAGTTAGATAGTCTAATCCTGGCTTGACTATTTTCAATTTCTGTCTTAGAATGTAGAGAAGAAATCTGCTAGACAGTCTAATCCTAGCAGATAGTAGTGTAGGTAGAGAAACTATGAGACCAACAGTTTAATCTGATCTCACTGAGTAATAAGGGTCGAAGTAGAATAATTTTATTTTCCTGTTTGTAAAAATTGATGATGTAAAGGGTCTGCAAGTCCAAATGCACCCAGAAAAAATGTTAGGACTATAGTGTGGGTAGGTAGTTGTTTGGGAGAATGTTTACTACTGATATGATGTCTTCATGATTTGTGGCAGCTGATCTAAAGAAAGAAAGGGATGTGCCAAGCAGTAGGAATCTGGCCTACACCAAATATCGTTCTCTGGATTCTTGACTCCTTCAAGAAGAAGCCATCCCCATGTGGAGCCACTATTAGCCCCCCATAAATTTTTTGACAAGAAAACAGGGGGCTAAAATGTTTTTGAGCCTTCAAGGAATGCATTTTCCCTGAAAACACATCATCCTTGAAGCCTCCTTGTGCCTTTTGTCCTTTGATAAAATCCCCTCTGTTGATTCCCATTATAAAGCCTCTCTGTTTGTGAAGAAATGCCCAAAGGCCTCTTTTTCCCTCTTATTTCATTCCCCTCTAAACCTTTGTTTTCACCCTCTTTCCTTTTAAATCCTCCCAAAACCCCCTCCAAATTCTACCCATACCCTTTGTTTGGTTCAATACATCCTTTCCTCCCTATCGTTACCCTTCCTTGACCTTAAAATAAATTAAAATGGGCCAAAAACCCACTTTCTACCTTATAGTAGGCCTAAGCCCCTTTCGGCATGGCCCTTTAACCACTTCCTCATATGTCCCTGCACTAGAACCAAGCGCAAAAGCACAAGGCGCTTATCGCAATCGGAGGTGTCGGGCGAGCGTTTCTACGTATTAACTCGAAATTTCCCGATGCGATTTTGTATTTGATATATAGACATCTGCCATGATCAGAGCCGTCGATCTATATAGATCTGACGGCTTAGCGTCGATCACATCGCACCATCACGCCCGCCCATCCACCCTCCGCTATTTACCTCCGATCGGATCTGAGCTATTGACCCTTCGCCGATCCAATAGTTAGCACATAATCGCACTCCTGCTCCAAATCGCAATCGCAACTTTCGTTGTGTTACCCCTTTGTTCCACTACGATTGCGGTCTCCCGATCACAGTCTTCGCCGTCGATCCATGATATGATCCAATGATCCAGCGCTAATCGCTGCGCGCCCCGCTGCCCCTCTCCATCTCCCTCCGATTGAATGTGAGTCGTTGATCTGGTCCCCAGATCCAACGGCCAGCGCAAAATCGCACTCCCACTTCCGATCGCAATCGGAACTTTCACCGCGCCACTTCATTGTCTCCCCCTGATTGCGATTCCTCGATCAAATCATAGTTGTCCGTTCATCCGAGATCAACGGCCCATATCGCATCGTGCCCTCCATCAATTTTCTTCATCGGCGCCCTCTGTTTACCTCATCTTTTAGCCTCCGTCGTCGATCTCCTCCTGAGATCAACGGTCCAAAGCTAATCGGCCCCCGCCACGACCGGGTCCCACATTAAGCCTTGTTTCATTTCACTTCCATTATTTTATTTGTAATAAGGCCAAACCTTATTCTTTCGCGTTTTGCACTGAAGGCCTTTTTCCTCCGCCTAATTGCGTATTAACCCCTCCATCAGTTGATCCCAACCGTTAATCTTTGTCTGTTCCTCTGATCGGACGGTCTGCGGCCCTTTCACCAAACTTTCACTGGCTCTCTTTTCCATCATTCTACAGTGATTTCCATTGTTTTTTCCACCTGCGTATATCATCTCCGCCACCATTCCTCCGGCCTCCGCAGCATTTCTCCACCACTACCCGAGTTTTGTGACAAGTTTATTTCATTGTGCAGGGGTCACAGAGAGGCCATTACAGCCGCCAAACGAAATAGCAGAGACGGATTAGAAGGGACCAGACCTGTTAATTGAAAATTTAACGCTTAATCCCATGATCAAAGGATGAGAGCGCAGTATGAAGACCAAATGCACACGAAACGAGCCATATTTGTGTTTAATTTCAGCAGAGCACTATTTCTCCAGGATGGACACCTTCCTACAGAAGTCTCCACGCCTCCTCGAGCCCTTAAATATATTTCACTGACAGAAACTTCTTAAAGACTGTCAAGACCACCATTATGAAGCATGGAGACCTTGCGGACTTTTCACCCAGTGCATTTATTCCAGAAGGCTAGCGCAGAGCTCCAAACAGCTAGGAAGGACTCCAAAGAAATATCCGAAGTCAATCTTGACCTGACAAAGACTCCCGAAGCAGACTACAGGGTACACACAGCGCTACAGAGCCATTAAGCAGTATGGGCATGAATGCTTCTGCCATTCTGTCTTAATGAAAAAAATTAAATTTCATCTAATCCTTGTTGTTTCTCTTCTCCTATAAGAATTCCGGAGAACAAATTGTAAAGGTTATTGTTCGGCTGCTGTCGTTGTAGTTAGAGGGATTCAGTTTTGATTGTTAGAACAAGTTCTAGGAGAAAGTAGCAGAGTAGTTTGTATTGTAGTAGGCTGGGAGGAGAAGTTTGGATTGTAATAGCCATTGAGCTTAGTGTATGTGATTGGTTTTGCATCAATTAATCAAAACACATTTCACAGGATCCTGGTCTATCACTATTGGTGTTACAGGTCAAAATACCTCCTCATCAGCTCAGAGGGGAAGACAAATATGGAAGGAGTAGAAAGACCTAAATTAAACCTATTTCTGCCAGGGTAACGCCTATCTAGAACAATACAAGAGCGTTATAACGCAGTACATCAGTGAATATGTTGTGTTAGTGGCTAGGGCAACGCTCTGTTTACATTAAAGGGCAGCGTTACCTGTGTTTTATGTTTGAATCGGGAAAAGCCCGTGGAGAATGATTTGAATCTCCGGCTTTCCCTCACAAGAGAGTCAGTTCACAAAAGAAACTGTAGAGCATGAGTTCATTATTGGTCATTACTATAACAAGACTGAACTCCAAAGGACGCAAAATCATAGAGATTAAAGAAACATCTAAGTTTTTTCCATTCCAAACTAGTGGAAAGAGAAGGGCAACAATGGCTTTCTCCCTCTCCTATAAGAAGGAGTTGAAGGCTCTTAATTGAAGGTTGAAGGATTGCTAAAGGTTTTTGCATACTTGTGGAATAAAGAATAGTGTTATATTGTGAAGGCCAAGAGTAAAAGAGGTTCCTAGAGAGCTTGTTGACTTGGACTTCTTCACTTGAGAGATAAAAGAGATTGGGAGACTGAGGAGGGCTTGGTACAACCGATGGTTGTAATCCTCCTTCTTTCAAAATCAATAGAACTGTGTTCGTTTTGTCCATTCAATGCTTAATATTATCATTATTGTTTGAACATTTACATAGTATGATATGAATGGCTCAGATGTGTATAATTTAGAAGTTCATTATATATTTACTTGATTGATAGGATATATGTTATGTTAGAAATTACACGGGTGCTTTGACTGATTGCAGGACTAAGATTTGGAGCCGGTGAAGAAGGACTCTTGTTTCGCTGCCTAGCGCTCTCCAAGGGACTCCAAGATTGTCAAAGAGGTAATTCTCTATCGCAGTCCATCAAGTTATTTTAAGTTGATATGAACATGCTCATGCCATCTTTGTGAACAACACAGCTAATCTTACTGTCTGCCTCGGGCACCGGAAAGCCCTGAGAGGGATATTCGAAAACCAACAACCCAAGCAGTTTACCCTATAGCAGAATTGGCGACTCTGCTGGGGAGTTTCCCCATAGTTTCCGGACTATTTCTTCCCTCCTCTCTTCTTTCCTCTGTTCACAGACCCTTCTGACCATTTTTGATGCCCAGTAGACATATCAAACGCTCGCAGAGTTCAATCCTGTTTCTGTTTGACCAACTGAAAAACTTTTCCCTGGCTAACTCTACCTCTGTAGGTTGTCCAGTGCATTATAACACTATCTCTGACTAAATACAGTGTGTTAGTCGCTGTCTTTACTCACAGACAGAGTGTTACTCAACCAAAACCTTGATGTTCACTATTGTGACGGTGTTTTAGTTGCAGATTTTTTTGGCCATTAGTACCTTTCGCTGACTGAATCCCTGTGCTTGTCTGCTAAGCTGGCATTTCTATTTGTTTCTCTTGTTTGAAAATTCAGTGTCCAAAGCATTTACTTTTTAAGAGAATTTTTTTTATTATTATTATTTTTCTGCATCTAGCTGAGTTTATTCTGAAATTTCCAGTTCATAGACTGTTTAAAAGAGGTAGATAGAAGTCTGAATCTTTAAAAGTTGAACTGAGCTATTTGAATGTTAGTGCATGGATGTTGAAAATAAACCTCTCCCTGTAGAAACACTCTTCATCGAATTTAATATCTAGAGCATGTTTTGCATGGTTTCTTGAGTCAGAGTCTCATCACATTTCATACGTCCACTCCCCCTCCGCAAGACTAATAATCAAGTACACTAAGAATAAAGCGATAATAAAATCAATCAACTCTTTTTTGAACTCACACAAACAGTAGTTCAGGCTAGGATCTTGGGTTAGGAGCAGTGAGAAAACTACCCAAGATCTCAAAACTTGAAACTAGAGTCATTAACGAGTGAAATCCTACTGCACTCATATTATCGGGACCGTTCCTTTACCGGAGCTCAGCGCGAGACAACACTTGGGTGCACAAGAAGGTAGCCTGCCTTCGACTGCATCCTGTGGGTGTGTTATATATTGGGGTTCCCTTCGGGGATGTCGAAACTAGATCGGGGATCTAGGTATTCTGCCCATATAGCACACTATCCTTGACCGTGGACCCCCCTGATGATGTCTGTGATTTGAGGTATCTTTAGTGGCCATAATTTTTAGGGACTTACACAAGGTGACTGGGATGGGCTGTCCTGGTAATTGAAACAGACGGACCCACTCTGTCTTCGATCTTTAGGAGGGTACTCGTCTCCACGAGAGTGCTTACACCTATCGTCTGAGGTTTGGGCGAAGCTCTAGAGTGACCGTAACTATACTTTCGACCAACCCTCTCTGTATACTATTGTGATACTGGATTTCATCACCAACAAACGGTAGTACTCAGATAGGGCACCCTATTCTGGATGCTTGCTGATTGATTTTAGAGAGTCCTTTTTTATTTTCTTTTTTAGGTGTGTGGTTACTGTCATTGAGACTTTATAATACATCACAATTAAAATTTTTTAAAAATAAGTAGGTCACCATGGCGTCCCCCGACCCACGCCGTCTGTTTAGACGACAACAAGGTCTACCTCCTCTAACTATTGAGGAAGAACTGAACCTTGGTGACCCTGTGCCTTCTACGGAAGAGCAGTTTCCACTGACTAATCTTGATTATCACATAGCCTCATATCATCCAGAATTTCCGGAGGACCCTTTCACTGAAGGGGTTGTACCTCATTACAATCCTCCACTCACTGATCTGTTGGGGCCTGTGATAATTCAGATTCCACCATGCCAAGATATGTCTTCGGCCGCTCCAACATCCATTTCACCACTGGCACCCACAGGGTCGATGCCAATGGCAACCATCCCAGGTTCGCCACCATCCTCCCCATCGGTGGTCAGTTCTATGCCATCACTAGGTAACCCCAGTAGTCAACATATACCTACTCCCAACCCTACGGTCATCACAACTATCAGTAGCTTGTTGAATCCTTCGGCATCTACTCCTACCGTGACCACGTTGGGACCCACGGTAGCTCCTCCCATGAGTATGACTACTTCGATACCTTTTAGCAACCCTTTCGGTTGGAACCCTCTGCTGAGTTCAAACCCCTTGGCCTTTATGCCTGCGGGCAGTGTCACCAGCATGCAGGTAGTAGGGAACATTTCACTTCCTCTACAATCCTTAGGACAAATAGGACAACCTATTGTTAATACTCTTCCCTTAAGTGGTTCAAATATAGGTGTAGGGTCTATGTCGTTGCCAAACTATGCAAGTAGTAGCATGCCTCCGGGAAACTCTATTGCATCCATTTGGACTAACCAACCCCAACCTCCATCTGGAATGGGAGGGCACTTTTATACTGGGGGCAACCAACAGTTCGCCCCGCAATACAACATGCCCTATGGACAGCAACCGTATGTCCCTACTCCTCTGCCTATAGGAATTTTTTACCAAAGTCCTACTTATCCTCCTGGTAACACATTGATGGGTGGACCCTATGGTCTAAATAGTCAGCCCATACTGCCTTGGTTAGATTCAGGGGAAAATCCACAATTTCCATTCTTGGCAGCTTTGGACATCCCCGATATCCATAAACTGACTAACGATCCCATCAATCACAACCCGCTTTGGCCTCCAATACCGCATAATATTCCTTCCGACATCCCGAAGTTCGACGGGAAACAAGGGGACGACCCAGCCGCACACATCACTACCTTTCACCTATGGTCTATATCCAATTCCATGGTAGATGATAGTGTCCGACTTCGACTGTTTCCCCGCACGCTTACAGGCAATGCTGCCAAGTGGTACATTGAATTACCACGCGCCACCATCAATACGTTTGGTGCTTTAAAAACGGAGTTTCTGAAGAACTTCCAACTACCAATTAGATTTGAAACCGGAACGGAACTATTAACCTCGCTCTGCCAAGACACCGCCACCCACATCTCCGATCACATTCATGAATGGAGACGTAGGAGGAGGCTAGTCAAAGCGCCAATTCCGGATCATCTCTTAGCCAATTGGTTTTGCAAGTCTCTCTTACCCCACATAGCTAAAGACATTGGCCTTTCTGGTGTGGTTACAGAAGATAAATGCATTCGCCGTGCCCAAAATTTATATTTAATCTACTCACAATCTGGTAAGCTATATGATTTGCTCCCCCATGCCCCTGGCAACCCAAATCCTCCGGCTACTCAGAAAATCGGAGCTCATGCCGATGGTCTCGTTGGCATGATCTCTGGCGTAGCCACAAAGCAGTCTCGGGGGCAAGGCTCCCAGCCATATTTGGCTGCCACCGCCCCTCACCAAACAACTACTCTTCCCACCGCTGAGGTAAATTCGGTGCAAACCTCACAAAAACCTAGCGGGAAAAATAAGAAGAACAAGAAAAAGTCATATTCTTCGAAAGAGTATTCGGATAATCAGAATAACCCTAATCAGAAAAATGCTGCCAAAAATGACAAAGGGAAGGATAAACCCATGAAATTTCCTTGCAAAATCTGTGCGGAGGACCACTTGACATAAAAATGTCCTCGGCTGCAGGAATGCACCGATTTTATTGCCAACAAGGATTCTGAGCGAACACCTGCCGTTCTTCATAATCCTTTCCCTAATCAATAGTGTTGGTGTTCCCATGTTTTGGCCAGGTTGACAGAGACCAAAAGATGAGACAACATAGAACCACTTTCAGACCTTAGGATCTAGCCCTCCTAGGTCCAGAGAGGGATCTCTCTATGATTATCAAAGGATATATGTCTTTGAAGTTCTAAATTATGATTTTAGGCTAGTTATAGGCTTAAGGTTGTTTATTTGATTGTTTGAGTTTGGTTGTTGAGAATCAGGAAGGAAGGTTTCACCATAAGGCAAGGATGGGTAAAAGAAGGAAGCTAGGCAAGAATAGATAACTCAGGGAACATCAAGGCCATTGGGAAATGGAGTCAAGAAAGGATTTACTTATGTTCAATGTGTAAGCTTCAGTTGGGCTAGTCATCTAGAGCATTTGGATCTTAAAGACTGATTGGTGAGATGGAACACTAGGGGATGAAAATGAAGGATGGAAAACCATCTAATTCCGTCTATAGATCAGGCCAAAGGTCATTTAACTCCAGGCCTGCTTGGACAAAACCATAGGCAACACAAGGGGTCTTGAAAAGGTTTGTATTGGAAGGGCAGGTTATGAAGAGGCAGCGACGGGCTTTAACCTCCCAATGTTCCTAACCTCTTTCAATTAAATCTTAACAAAGACATATGAACACTGATTCTATCAACTTGCACATCAGAGAGCAGGCAATAATCATCCGCTACACTGGTTTAGTCAATTAAAAACAATATTTAGACACACATATGAGCAGAAAACATTAAAGACTGAGAGAGCTGGGATATAAGGTACCTAACAAGGGTAAATCTTATATCATGCATTCAGATGTCAGTCAGAAGAACATGAAATGAAATGGAAGTAAACACAAAGATAAGAAAAACGTCACCAACTGCTGTAGATCAGGATCCAATGAAAACTGCTTATCATGTTAAACACAACACCAATCAGGTACGTCACTGCCCAAAGCTTTTACATTCAGCCTGAATACATCATATTTCTCAGCCTATCATACAACTGTTACACAGGAAACTTGGCTCAGGACAAAAATGCTTGCAATTCACTGATAATCCAACAACAATCATTGCAATGATATCCCTCTATGCTTTATAGCAGAAGAGACACAGAGGACCGACTGAGGAGGTAGGTGAATTTTAAATGTTTCATTTAAGCACAATACTGAATGCGGGGCCGAGACCCATTCTGCTTGATGCACTGTACATTTAATCTTTGTCACCTTCCTCGTGAAAGAAAGATCTGCTCCGGATACGATTTGACCCTTTGGGCTGTAGTACTCCAGGTGATTTGAAAAAAATGAAAGAACTTGCTGGGAGGTCTGCCTCATGGATGTTAGATTGCTTTGAACTATAGCTGGGACGGAAAACTCCTTTAGGGACACAGCGCATAATAAATACTGCATGGAAGACCTGTCCTTTATGGAAAAACATTTTGCTGATAAGAAAACCTTGATATTACCTCTTATTGATGTTCAGGATCTCCAGAATCGATCCTCGGGGTCTTCAAAATGATTCTTTGCCTCTTTAAACCTCTGTTTCAGGGCTCAAGATCTTCATTGACATGCATTAATCCCTCTGCTCTGTACTGAAAATCCTTGCTGCTTCATGACTGCCTCTGTCGAGTTAGCTCGTGCTTTTAATGGCGCCGGCAAGATTTTCGGCGTTTGAACTCTGCTCTCCATTAATGTGAGTCCTAACGGCTCCATTCCTTGACTTTCCTGATGGTACTGGTTCATTGGATTTGATCCTGACTGCGCCGCTAACCATTAAGGCAGTACACTGAACAGAGGCGGTCCTTTTCCTCTAGAAACTCTGCAATACGACCAATCTGTGAAGAAACAGTGGACGGAGCAACGGACGCAGCGTGAGCTGAATGGTGGTGCGGCGGTGGCGGAAGCAAAGGTATTATGTAAACGAATGATGAAAATGTGGTGAAGTGGTGGAATGCGCGAATAACAGGGTTTGGTATGATCATGCAGCGCGGACCGTTGGATCCTGGCTCGGAGACAAAGATCAACGACGGAGATTGATCCAGCGTAACCATATATGGAACTAACAAAAACAAACAAAACACATCAAATGCGACGGGGACGAATGAAAGAGTGGGACCTAGCGGAGGCGGAGGGCGATTATATCCTGACCGTTAGCTCGGAGAAGGATGAACAACCCAGATGTAATCGGGGTGGAGGCGGAAGCAGTTGCGATTAATGCTGGACCGTTGATCTGCGGAGAAAAGGATGGTCCAGATTGAATCGGAAGACAGAGAGAGGACTCGCGATCAGCGGAAAAGGGAAGAGCGATGGTCGTTGGATCATGTAACAGACGGACGGCCAGGATTAAATCGGAGCGTCGCAATTGGGAGGTGCACAATGAGTGTTGCGATTGCGATCGGACGGGGGAAGCGATTAAGCGCTGGCCGTCGATCTGGAGGAGGAACGGACGACTATGATTTAATCGGAGGACGGAGAGAATAACCTGTGATTGACGATTGGAGGTCGGGATGCGATTGAGCGCTGACCGTCTGATCAACTGACAGATTAACGGTGGGGACAACAATCGGAGGGGTAGGTGCGATGGAGCGATGACCGTTGGATCACGGGGAGATCAACGGCTACGATGCAATCGGGGAATCGCAATCGGGGCGGCACAACTGGGGTTTGCGATTGCGATCGGGCATGGGCTTGCGATTGAGCACTGGCCATTGATCTGCGGGACAGATTGACGGTCGGGATTGAATCGGCAGACAGAAGGGAAGGCTTGTGATCGGAAGCTGCGATGACCGTCGGATCTGTGAGAGAATGGGCGGTCAGGATTAAATCGGAGCATCACAATCGGGAGGTGCACAATGAGTGTTGCGATTGCGATCGGACAGGGGTTGCGATTGAGTGAAGACCGTTGGATCTGGTGATGGATCGACGGTGCGGAACAAATCGGCTGACTTACATTATAACAAATCACATCGGGGCTGTTTTGATATTACAAAGGAAATTGTGCATCCGCCCGATCTTCCGATTGCGATTAGCGCTTGGGACTTAAGCACTTGGTCCCAGTGCTGGGGCATGTGTGGGAAGTGGTTAAGGGGCCAGCGGAAAAAGGGGCTAGGCCTATGACAAGGTCAGAATATGGGTTTTTTTCCCATTTTAATGGGTTTTAAGGGGTTTAAGGGAAACGATAGAGGAAGAAAAGGGGAGAAAGGTTAAACAAAGGGTAAGGGTAGAATTTCTAAGGGGATTTTGAGGGGATTTGGAGGGTAAATGGGGAAAGAAGGGGGAATAAAGGGGAGAGAAAACAAGGGCTTTGGGGAATGAAATACGAGGGAAAAAGGGGGCCTTTGGGCATTTCTTCATAGCAGTGAGGCTTTTGAAAGGGGAATCAGCAGAAGGGATATATTCAAAGGCTAAAAGGCACAGGGAGGCTTCAAGGAGACTGTGTTTTCATCGGAAATGCATTCCTTGAAGACTCAACAACAATTTAGCCCCCTATATGCTTGTCAAAATTTCATAGGGGGGCTAACAGTGGCTCCACATGGGGATGGCTTCTTCTTGAAGGAGTCAAGAATTCAGGAATTGATCTCTTGGTGTAGGCCAGATGCCTGCTGCTATAAGCCATCTTTCTTCTTTCTTTAGATTAGCTGCCACAATATATTAGATACACAAGTCAGCAGAAACACTTTCCCAACCAATCTACCTACCCAAACTAGAGTTCTAACAATTTTCCCTTGGGTGCATCTGAACCAGCAGAACCTTCACATTTTATTTTGCAAAACAAAAACAAACCTATTCTAATTCTACCCTTATTGCTCCATGAGGCCAGATTAGACTGTTGGCCTCATATGATTCTCTACCTAAACTACTACCCGTTGGGATTAAACTGTCCAACATGTTTCTTCACCTACATTCTAAGACAGGAAATTTAAACATAGCCAAGCCAGGATTAGACTGTCTGACTTGCTGGGCAGAAACTTGAAGAAAACAAAACTGAGAAGGCATGGAATTCTGCAACTGTGACACATCCTTCTTTCTTTCTTGTGACTCAGGTTTTGAGCATATTTGAGTCACTTCTTTCCTTTGTTCCAGCTCTGGTTTTGGGCATATTAGAGTTGGATGTTCTTTCATTGCTGATCCAGATTTTGAGCTTGTAAGGACCAGCTATTCTTCTTCCATTTGGCTCAGATTTTGAGTTTATTAAAGCCAATCCTTTTGCCTCAGAGGTTCATATTTTGAGCGTGTCTGAACCTCTCTTTTCATTCTGCTTTTTTTTTGGGATGATTTCTTCTCTCTTTTGCTGAAAATGAAAATTTGCAATGGTATATACAATGGAAATGAAACTGGAAATGGACAATTAGCAGAAATAGTGTTTGAGCATCCTGCCATTGACAGGACCCCCAAACAACTCTGTACCATTGAGTTCTTGTAAGAAAAATGCATTAGGACCCACAGTGGCCTGAATGATGAACGAACCTTGCCACAAGCTGTCGAATTTTCCATGTTTGCCTTTATCCTCTCTTCTTGAATCCCACTTCAGGACCTTGTCCCCAACTTTGAAATTTGCTGCTTTGGTTCTTTTGTCAAACTGTCTCTTCATGTTTTCCTGCACTCTAACAGCTCTGTCATAAACCTACTCCCTTGTTTGCTGAAGATGGATTGTTTCATTAATTCTCCTTATCATGCTGTCTTCTACTGATTGGATTTCTTGAATAAGCTTTACCACTGGTATCCCAAGGCTAGTAGGAAAAACTGCTTCTGTCCCATAAACCAGCTGCAAGGGTGATGTGCCAATAGATTTCTTTGTAGTGAGCCTATCTGCCCACAAGGCATGTATCAACTTTTTATGCCAAGACCTTTTGTTTTATTCCAGCAGCTTCTTAATGATTGTAACCAGGCTTTTATTTGATGATTCAGCTAAGCCGTTACCCTGGGGGTAATAGGCAGTTGAATGTCCAAGTGCAATTCCGTACCTATGACAGAAATAAATCATTCTTTTGGATCCGAAAGCAGCAGCATTGTCGGTGATTATTTTCCTTGGGCAGCCAAACCGAGATAAGATGAAGTCTTCTAGGAACCTAATGATGATAGAATCAGTGGCATTCCTAGTGGGTATGGCTTCAATCCACTTAGTGAAGTAATCAGTAGTAGTCAAGATCCATTTGTGCTGCCCAGAAGAAGAGGGGTGGATTTCTCCAATGAAGTCTAAGCCCCATTGCATGAAGGGACCTTCTATGGTGATAGGTTGCAAAGGGAGGGGAAGGAGCTTTCTTTTGCCCTCAAAGATTTGGCATTTGTGGCAGGCAAGAATCATTTTATGGACATCACTAAAGAGTGTAGGCCAATAGTAACCAACCCTGAGTATCTTATTTGCAGTGGCCTTCCAACTTAGGTGGCCTCCACACTCCCCAGCATGGAATTCTTGTTTGATTTTTTCGGCTTCAGTTTCAGACAGGCATTTCAGTAAAAGGCCGTTTGGATTTTTCCAATATAGACTCTCATTCATAATGCAGTAATTTCTAGCTTTGAGTTTTATGAATCTGGCCTTTGTTTTGGACAGTTCTGGAGGGGCATTGAGGTGTGTGAGCACGTAAAGGATATCAACATACCAAGGAGAGTTCTGAAACTGCTCCTCAACAGTTGGATGGGGAAATCCTTCCTGCTCATCCAAGGCATTCATCATGTTGATATCAAGGGCCTGTAGATTAGATTCAGCCATCAGTTGGGCCAGGCCTTGACCCTTGATCAGCTTGGTGGGTTTGATTTCAATATCATACTCTAAAATTGTGGCAATCCATTTTCCCCTTTTCCCATCTAGGTCTTGGGACAAGATATCTTTGACCACTATATTTGGCACATAGGCAATGGTGTGAGAATGCATAATGTACACCCTAAAGTATTTTAAGGCCTTAATCAGGGCATAGGCCTGCTTTTCCATGATGTTGTACTTCAAGGGTGCATCTCTCAAGGCTTTACTGAAGAAGGCTATAGGCTGTTCCTTACCTTCCGAATTTTTCTGCAGCAAAACTGCTGCTATTGTGTGTGGGGAGGCAAATGAAAAGATCAGAAAATCTTTTGAGAAGTCAGGGCTGATAAGGACAGGGGCTTGGGTGAGTGCGAGCTTTACTGACTCAAAAGATTTTTTGGCTTCAACAGTCCACTTGATTCCTGCATCTTTCTTTAGCATTTCAGTCATTTTCCTAAGATGCTCAGCAAGATTGGGGATAAATCTTCTAAGGAAATTGATCTTCCCAATGAAGGACTGTAGCTTTTTGATGTTTCTTCGATGTGAAATTTGAAGTATTCCCTCAACTCTCTGGGGGTCTATCCTAATCCCTTTCTCAGATATAATGTGGCCAAGGAGCTTACCTTCTTGCAGCCCAAAAACTTAGGATTTAGGGACAGACCGTACCTTCTACATTTTCCAAAAACTTTCCTCAGATGTTTTAAGTGTTCTTCTTCTGTTTTAGAAAAGACAGTTAATTCATCCAAGTAGATAACTATAAAGTGTCCAATCTCATCTGAGAAAGCAATATCCATTGCTCTCTGGAAGGTAGCTCCAGCATTCATCAATCCAAAAGGCATTTTCACATACATGAAGGTGCCCCATGGAGTAGTAAAAGTTTTTTTGAGTTGATCTTCTGGGAGTACCAGGACCTGGTTGTATCCTGAAAAACCATCAAGCAGGGAGATTCGTTTAGAGCCCACTACCTTCTGTAAGATATGTTCCATTCTAGGCAAGGGGTAGTTATCTTTCAGGGAGGCTCTATTGAGGTTTCTGAAGTCTATGCACAGCCTAATCTCCCCTGTTTTCTTCCTTACAGCCACTAAGTTCGACACCCAATCAGAAAACCTCACAGGGACTATAATGCCTGCATCATACATCTTCTTAATTTCCTTTTCTACTGCAGGCAATTATTTTGGATTAATTCTATGGAGTTTTTGTCTGAAAGGTTTCTAATTTTCCTTCAATGGTATCTTATGTTGTATAATGTTGGTGTCATAGGTCTTTAAGTCTTCATAGCTCCATGCAAACACATCAATGAATTCCTTAAACAAGTCAATGTATCTTTTCTTCATGTCTGCAGGTATGGACTTAGCCAGTTTTATCATTTTGGGTTTGTCTTCAGTGCCTATGTTACATTCTTCTACATCTGATTCTGCATGTTCCATTGTGGGCTTCTTTGCAACATCATCAAAATCAAAGAGATCCTCTAAGGGTGCTAAGCCTCTTGGTATGTTCTTGTCTTTGGCTTGCAGCACCTCCATTTCTTCTCTATCTGCGTTTTCACGTTTTATGGCTGAATCTCCAGTTTCTTCAGAAAAAGAATTTATTTCTATACTACGAGGTGTTTCTAGTTCATCTGGGGAATCCTCACTTGGGCAGTTGTCATTAGACTTTGAGTCTGAATCAGAAAATTCAAACTCATTTCTGCCCATCAGGAAATCTTCAATCTGTTTGTCTCCTTCAAAGACCTGCCAGTATTTTTCATTGTCTGGCACTGCAGGCCTGAATTTGGTCTGAATGATGATCTGTTGGTCGACTGGGGCCTTAGGATATGAGCTGGCTAGGCAGGCTAGTCCATTTGCAATAGCGTTTTGACCCCTAGGAATGGATACTAAATCATACTCAATGAACGTTTTCAGCAAATCTAGAGTATCATTCCTATATGCCCTAAGCCGGGGGTGTTTTTCCGAATACTCACCATTCATCTGTTTGACTACTAACTCAGAGTCTCCTCTCATGACTATTCTACGGGCTCCTAATTTTTTCAACAGATTTAAACCCAAGATCATAGCCTCGTACTCTGCAATGTTATTCGTGCATTTGAAATGTAGATTGACAGTGTGGCTCTCCACGTGATCATTTTCGGTGTTACGCAGCCACACTCCTGCTCCAGCGCTTTGTCTAGTAAAGGACCCATCAAAGTTCATTTCCCACAGGGGTTCTTTGTTTACTTCCACTTCACTTTCTCCCTTACAGCTGGGTTCGCCATTAGGTTGAGTTGGGAGGTCTGTACTAGGTTGTAAGCTATCTTGTTGTTCGTAGAGGCCATGGATGTCAGGGAGGTGGTTAGCCTGTTGTTCTTGTTCTGTTTCTATTTCACTTGGAGTGAGAGGTCCACCACAGATCCTACATGCTTCGTTTCTGATTTCCTCTTCATTTTCAGTGTGCTGCCCATGGTCTTCCTGATCATATTCTCCCAGAGTGGCCATTATGTGGAGGTCCATAGGCTCGGTGTTCTCATTTGTATTCCTATTCTGGGACTCTGGCTCTTCTAAGGATTCATCATTACAAAAGATGAAGGAGTCAAGGTCGGTGTGCACAGAATATAATGGTGAATTTTCAGGTTTCTCGGGGCTACTTACTAGGAATTTCATTTGGGATTCTCTATATAGTCTTCTTGATTGGCCAAATATAGGGATAGTGGCATATGAGCCATCCATCTGCATGGTGCCTTGCAGCTTGGCTCCCCATGATCTAGATAATAACATGCCATACTTGGGTGGCACGTCTGCCACCACTACATCCATGACCATACATTTCGCAGGAATTTGAGTCAAGCTCACACATAAGTCTTTGATGAGGCCTAGGCATTTTACTCTACTAGAGTCAAAAGAGTATAAGTCTTTGTAAGGTCTGGTAATTTCTAGGCCTAGCCTTTCCATCACTACCTTAGGCATTAGATTGTGTGATGCACCGGAGTCATGCATGGCATTATGAAGGATCTTGTCATGAATGTTAAGACTGATATAAAAAGGTGGAACTACCCCCTCCTGAAATTTCCCCTCAATCTTGGGACCGAATAAGAGGGCAGGCTGATCATCACTCAAATTTACCGTGTCATTATTTGTACTCAGATTTAATGCTTTCAAAATCTGGCCTTTATATACATCCTGAGAGGCCAGCTCAGATAATGGTACAGAGATTTTGATTTTTGCAATCTCACTTTCTAAATTGA
Organism: Pinus albicaulis; assembly: GCA_034641835.2. Taxonomy (NCBI): domain Eukaryota; kingdom Viridiplantae; phylum Streptophyta; class Pinopsida; order Pinales; family Pinaceae; genus Pinus; species Pinus albicaulis. The sequence goes on from JAXQQM020082009.1 coordinate 112,651, forward strand.
AAATGGATTGGCTTTTGGGACTGTTCAAATCTATTTTATTTGCAACTACCTTAGTAGCTAAATCAGTTTGTGTTTTCTCATTATGTACATGTGTAGACACAGTTTTATTAGGAGCACTAACTGAGGTGCTAGTGCTACTGGTTGGTTGACATTGTTTTTCATTGTTTTGGTTGCCTTTCTATTGGTTTTTCTCAGAACTCTCAGCTGTTGATTTATCATTTACAGCGGTTGCTTTAGAAGATTTTTCAGGCCTCTTTTTGATGGTCACCTCAGGAGCTTTGGTTTTGGAAGTGTCTTGGTTCTTTTTACTCCTGAGCTCATATTGTTCTCTGACCTGTAACATGGCATTTCCGAATCCCAACCTATAATCCTCAGATTCAAACCATTCCTCCTCCCCATAAGAGGTTGAGGGTTGGTCCTCTTCTGAATCACAGTTTAGGATCGAATCTTCTGTTTTGAACATGTTTATCACATTCGCTTCAGACTCTTCTATGATTCCCTCATCCTCATCAAGAAAGTTTTGGAAAGGGGGAATGACTTGTTGATCTGACTCTTTATGTCTGTTGGGAGTGTTGTTGTTTCTTCTAAAGTTATGGTTTTGGTTTTGATTTTGGTTCCTGTTCTGAGTGATAGCCATCTTTTCGACCACTTGGCATAGCTTATCTATATTCTTAGACAATCTGTCAATATTAGGATCTGAAGTGGAGGCTATAGTGTCATCCTTGTATGTTACTCTCTTCTCAGCTCTCAGTTTGGCCCTTTTTTCAATCAAATTTGCCTCTATGTTTACTGCCCCTTTCTGCATGTCTTCCAAAGTGGTGTACTCTTTATCTCTAAGCTCAAAGGCCATGTCAGCATCAAATCCATCAGGATATTTGGCCAGGGCCATGCCCTGCGGAGGTTTCATGTGTGGAGGGAGAGCATTATAAATGCTGTTGAATCTAGTGGTGTAATCGTGGACATTCTCTCCTGCGTTCCTCTTAAGGGACATGTATTCTGCTAGGAGCTGACGAGGGTTCGCCCTAGTTTCCCATTTATTAATGAAAGTCTGGTATAAAGCAGGGAGATAATTGATACTACCAGCAGGTAGGTTTTTAAACCACTTTTTAACCTCTCCCCCCAGGCTCTGCGCAAAAATTCTCATTTTGATTGTTTCATCATCAATTTCCATATAGTCGAAAGAGTCCTCCATTTTATCTACATGTTGTTGTGCAGTTGTAGACTCTTTAGCAGGGAAGTGTGGGATTTTTGATTGATAATCACTTGGTAAGGGCAGTAGAGGCTGAGGTAAAACTAGAGGTGCATACCAGGCTGCCATGATGATGTTCTGATGAGGTATAGGGTTGGCTTGAGCAGCTGGTATTTGGATGACAGGGATGGTAGGACCAGCAGAAGACTATTGAGCGGATCTAGGGTGAGAAAGCCCCAAGTTTTGGAGAAAGTGGAGATCAGGTGGTGTGGAAGGAGGGGTTTCGCTGTCCCTAGTGTCTGGCTGGTCTGAAACACTGAATGACCTAGTTCTAGGTAATTTCTTCTGGAGGTCTAGGTCAAAGAAAGGGTCTAGTAGAGCTGCAAGATCTTCTGGTGCAGAATTGGCTCTATGAATATTGCTGGAAACAGTTGATCTCCTACTCACAGGTGCTCTTTTAAGGATTCTCTCAGGATTATCAACTGTTTCAGGTGGGTTTGGATCAGGGAAAGTTCTTGTATGAATGGTTCTGTGAGCCAGAGCGCTGTTTATAAGCCAAGCAGCTTAGCCCTACTTGTTATTTCTTTGTAATGTTCCTGTTTAAGGATATTAAATAAACACAGCAAATGGTACAGCAATGGAATGACTCATAAGCGAACATTCACAGCACATAAAATAATAGGACTGCTCATGCACAAACATACGTTAAACAGTGAAAATCTGAGCCATTTTATTATGCTGGGAATTTACATGGAAATACAATACATATGCAGGTGAAAGCACCCGAAACTTGCCCACGGCAAAATAAGAGGGAATTAAAGAAATAACAGGGGCACTGCGGTGCACCGTTCCGCGTACAGGTGACGGGAATGCACTGCCGCGTGCTGCTGAGATGCTGCGACTGGAAAGGATCCACCCAGGCGCTCTTGATTCTACTTTAGACCCGAAACCTCCAAAATGGCAATAACACAGAGTTCTCACGAGATGAGCTGCGATCTTCCCACACTGTCTGCGCCGTCAATCCCAACGCGGCTCTGTAACAAGCTCCAAACCCGATCCCCTGACGAAACAATGGTAGAACGGCCTCACCCGAGCAGGCACTCGAAGTCCCCCGGGGCTGAGGTTGAGGTCTCCACTCGGAGACACTCGGCGCACTGAACAGTGCTGCAGACCTGCTAAACAACTGGTGTGCTCAAGTCTTAGCGACCAGATTCAATTTCATAAAATTCAACAGTGACCAAAATGAGGAAGCCATCTTCCCTTTGTACTCGGCCCTCCTCTCGAGCACCGAGCTCCCTCCTTTCCCGCGTAGCTAACATCCTCCTTTCCCGCGTAGTCCCCTCGGTCCCCAGACTGCCAGCTTCAGCCTGCGTACTTGCCTTCGCGTGCCCAGGTGAGTCCACGACCCGCTCACGGTTGTTGGCCACTTACTAGAGGTGGCAAAATTAATCCGGTTTGATATTCCAATTATCTATTTGCTAATTGGGAATATTACAGTCTCCCCTGGCAAAATGTTGCTTGACCCCAAGCAACTGTAGTGATGGGTGCTGCAAGATCTTTTCTCCTTCCCATGTAGCATCCTCATCCGGCAAGTTATTCCACCTTACCAAGAACTCCCGGACCGTTCTATTCCGCAGCTGCTTCTCTCTGACATCAATGATGGCTTCCGACTACAGCACCAAATGCCCTTCGTCATCTGTGGGCGGAAGCTCCTCCGTTACTGTCACCTGTGATCCCAAAGCTTTCTTCAAGCACAACACATGGAAAATGTTATGAATTTTGCTGCCTTGGGGTAGCTCCAACTCATAAGCAACTTGTCCCACTTGGCGTATCACCCGGTAAGGTCCATAAAAGCGGGGCTTGAGCTTTTCCACCCCCTTCCGCTTCAGAGTAGACTGGCGGTATGGCTATAGGCACAGGTAGACCAAATCCCCTACTTCGAACTGCCTCTCCACCCGACCCTTGTCGGCATACAACTTCTACTGATTCTGCACAGTGGCGATATTATCCTTGAGAGCCCGGAGGATGTCCTGACTTTCCTGGATCCAATCCTTGGCTCTCGGAGCCTTGCAGGCACCAAACACAAAATCAAAAAAATACATAGCATGATAGCCATATAGTGCATAAAACGGGGACATTCCGATGGACATGTGATATGTGGTGTTATAAAAATACTCCCCCAGGTGCAGCCACTTCAGCCATGCTCTTTGCTGCCCGCAGACATAATTTCGCAAGTAGCCTTCCAGCCACTTGTTAACACTCTCTGTCTGCCCATCAGTCTGGGGGTGGTAGCTGGTGCTTGGCGTCAACTCCGTCCCCACCAACCGAAAGAGTTCATGCCACAATCCGCCCATGAAGCGGCTGTCCCGGTCACTGACAATGGTCTTGGGAAGACCGTGCAACTTGAAGATGTCTTTGAAAAACAGTTCTGCCACCTGCGCGGTGGTATAGTGTGCGGATATGGCAAAGAAATGTGCGTACTTTGTCAGCCGATCAACGACAACAAATATGCTATCCTTGCCCTGCACTACGGACAATCCTATGATGAAATCCATAGAAATACTTTCCCACTTCCCCTCGGGAATGGAAGAGGCTGCAACAGTCCTGCTGGATGGTTCGTTTCCCCCTTGTTGTGCTGGCAGACTTCACACTCCTTAACATGCTGGAGTACGTCCCCTTTGAGGCCTTTCCATGCGAACCTCTCCCGGATGGTCCTGTAGGTCTTGAAAAACCCCTGATGTCCGGCTAACGGTGAATTATGAGTCACTTGAAGTATTTTATTCTTGAGCTGGGAGCCCACAGTCAGGAAGATCCTGTCTCGGTAATAGATAATCTCATCTATCACCCTGTACTTATCATCCACCACCTGACCATCCAAAATCTCACAAGCGAACTTGTCCTTGGAATACTCCACCAGGAGTTGGGCCCTCCAATCCGCCTCCCAACTCATCGGGGACAATGTAACTGGTCTACGTGAAAGTGCATCAGCTACCACATTGTTTTTCCCCCTAACATACTCGATGTTGAAATCATAAGCCTGAATTTTGCTGATCCACCTTTGCTGCCTCTCCTGAAGCTGCTTCTGCTCCAAAAAGAATTGGAGGCTGTTGTGATCCGTCCTCACCCTGAACCTGCTACCTACTAGGTACTGCCGGAATTTGGCTAACGCGTGCATCATGGCTAGCATCTCCTTGTCGTATATAGGGTAGATCCACTCATGGGGAAGGAGCTTCCGGCTCTCATAGGCTATAGGGTGGCCGTCCTGCATCAAAACTGCGCCGATCCCTTCTCCCGACACATCGCATTCCAAAACGAAAGGCTGTGTGAAATATGGCAGCGCGAGCACTGGGCAGCTGCTCATAACCTCCTTGAGCCTGTCAAAAGCTTGCTGCGCTGTCTCGGACCAACTAAAGGCCCCCTTCTTTGTCAAATCCGTAAGCGGAGCTGCGAGCTGAGAGAAATTCTTGACGAACTTCCGGTAATATGTGCAGATGCCAACAAATCCTCGAAGCTCTGTCACGTTCTTCGGCTCTGGCCAATCTCGGATGGCCTTGATCTTTTCTTCGTGGACCCTCACTCCGTCCACTCCTATGATGTGTCCCAAATACAACATCTCCGTCACCCCAAACTCACACTTGGAGAGCTTGGCATAAAACTGCTGCTCTTCCAAGATATGCAACACGGCTTCAATGTGTTGGAGATGCTCCTCCCACGTCCTGCTATATATCAATATATCATCGAAGAATACTAATACAAACTTCCTCAGGTGGCTGCGGAAGATGTGGTTCATGCAAGATTGAAAGGTGGCGGGGGAATTGGTTAGCCCAAAAGGCATAACCAAGAACTCGAAGTGGCCGTAGTGGCACCTGAAAGCGGTTTTGGGCACGTCCTGCTCCCTCACTCTAATCTGGTGGTACCCGGATCTCAAATTAATCTTCGAAAAGAACTGTGCTCCCCTCAATTCATCCATTAGCTCATCGATCCTGGGTATAGGGTACCGATTCTTCAGGGTCTTTTTGTTCAAAGCCCTGTAATCGATGCACATTCGCAACGTGCCGTCTTTCTTCTTAACTAACACCACGGAGGAAGCAAAAGGGTTGGTGCTCGGTCGGATGTGTCCAAGAGCCAGCAGCTCCTGGATAGCCCGCTCAATCTCGTCCCGATAGGCCTTAGGGTGCCTGTAGGGCGTGGTAATAATGGCCTGGATGCCGTGCTCCAGCTCTATCGTGTGCTCAAACCCCCGATCCGGTGGCCGCCCTGGTGGTATATCTCTGAATACTGCGTCATGCCTGTCGAGGACAGCCTGGATGTCAGGATGAACTGCCTGCCCAGTGGTTCCCGTCTCTGATGCCCAGAGCTCTACCGCCCATTCTATGTTTCCCTTCCGGAAAGTTGCCTCCATCCGGTGAGCTGAAACAACCTGAGGTGGGTAAGTGTGCATCCCACGTATCTTCTCATGCTTCCCTGTCTTCCTATCGTCCCACTCCATTTCCAAGGCCTCCCAATCCGTGGTGACCTTCCCCAGAGTGATCAGCCATTGTACGCCCAAAACGACATTGGTGTCGGGTATGTTGACCACAAAGAAATGGTCAGTCACTGTGTAAGTGCCCATGGTTACTGCCAGCCCCGGGACGTATCGCGCACACTGCATTGACTGATCTCCTGGGACCAATACAGAGAAACCATCGAAACCTTCTGTCAGTATGCCCCTCCGCTCAACCATCTGTGCGTCGATGAAGTTGTGGGTGGCCCCACTGTCCACCAAAACTGAAACTCGTTGCCCACGCACCGTCCCTCGGACGCGCAGCGTTAGATACTTAGGTACTCCTCGCAATGCTGCAAGGGTTCCCCCCATCGGTGCGAAAGCAGCACCTCCCGCTGTCGGTGGTCCATGATCGTGCACGACCTGCCTGTCTCCTACCTCTCCATCCTTGTACTCCTCTTCTTCCCCACTCTCGGAGAAGACTTCTATAAAATGCGCCTTACCGGCAGTGCATCTGTGCCCCGGCGCCCATGGCTCCCGACAGGTGAAGCACAGCTTTTTATTCCTCAATTCCTTCCTGGCGTTGTCATCTAACTGTCCCCCACCCGGGCTCCCCTTGGAGGGCGGGGTCCTCATATCCTTCCCTCTTGGCGGAAAAACCTGCTTTTGGGGGTAAGGTGTTCTTGTCCTAGGCAATGTGTCTTGCAGATCCCGGGTCTTGCCAATAGCGTCCTGAAGTGTGGATGGTCTCGCGGATCTGACCAACCCTCGAAGTGGCTTCGCCAGCCCTTCGATGAACATGAATATCATCCGTGCCACGGATAAATTGGGCACCCTTACTGAAAGCCTCATGAAGTCGGCAATATATGTCTCTGGGCTTCCCGTTTGCTTGAGCCTCGTCAGCTCGACGAAATGTTCTTCCGGATCCTTCCGGTCGAATCTCTCTATCAGTCTTCGGGTGAACTCGGCATATGTGGTCACAGTGGAATGCCCAAGTGTCACCATTCCATGGAACCACCAATTCTGAGCCTCACCATCCAAATGCAGCGTAGCCACCTTGATGGCCTCCGCCTCCGCCATCTGGTTGAGCTGGAGATATATGTCCAGCTTCTCCACCCAGGACCTTGCCGAACTGCTTGTTGAACCATCAAACGTGGGCAAATGATATCGGCTTGCTGAACGCTGGGTGTCTCCATCATGATAATGCCGATGCCCTCTGTAATGGTCACGGGGCCTGTGGTCCCGTTTGAGCTGGACAAAATCTCTAAACAGAAGTGCCTCCCTGAACTCCTGTCCATATGTTTGGTATTCAGCAAAATAATCACCGATGTGGTCAGGCTCTGGTTCCTCCTGTGCTCCTATCCCAGTGTCTTCACTTAGGAAAGTGGGCATAGTAGCACGAGTGGGGGCGTGTGATGCCTGGTGCGGGGTGGTAGCCTGTTCCTGCAAATGGTGGGATGTACCCGACCCCTCACCCACCGGAAAACCCCTCGGGGTTTCACGCCGTCTGGCTTCAACAGCGGTGAACCTCTGCCTCATCATCTCAATCTGTCGCGACAGATCCTGTACGGATTTGAGGAGGGCTTCCCCAAACTGTTTTTCATCGCTATCGTCTGCCATCGTCTCTCTCTCTCTCACACCTATCCCCGACTCCCCCGGTTCTGTGTTCACTACTCGAATAAAATCCCCTTCTCCATAGGTGTTTTCCAACCTACGCTCAATATCTCTGTAGTTCCTTCCTCTGTAGCAGATGTAGGGGTGTCCTTCTGATGACATAGACTCTTCACTCCACAGGCTGAGCCAGAACCATGCTCTGATACCACTGTAATGTTCCTATTTAAGGATATTAAATAAACACAGCAAATGGTACAGCAATGGAATGACTCATAAGCGAACATTCACAGCACATAAAATAATAGGACTACTCATGCACAGACATACGTTAAACAGTGAAAATTTGAGCCATTTTATTATGCTGAGAATTTACATGGAAATACAATACATATGCAGGTGAAAGCACCCGAAACTTGCCCACAGCAAAACAAGAGGGAATTAAAGAAATAACAGGGGCACTGTGGTGCACCGTTCCGTGTACAGGTGACGGGAATGCACTGCCACATGCTGCTGAGATGCTGCGACTGGAAAGGATCCACCCAGGTGCTCTTGATTCTGCTTTAGACCCGAAACCTCCAAAATGGCAATAACACAGAGTTCTCACGAGATGAGCTGCGATCTTCCCACACTGTCTGCGCCGTCACTCTCAACGCGGCTCTATAACAAGCTCCAAACCCGATCCCCTGACGAAACAATGGTAGAACGGCCTCACCTGAGCAGGCACTTGAAGTCCCCCGGGGCTGAGGTTGAGGTCTCCGCTCGGAGACACTCGGCGCACTGAACAGTGCTGCAGACCTGCTAAACAGCCGGCATGCTCAAGTCTTAGCGACCAGATTCAATTTCATAAAATTCAACAGTGACCAAAATGAGGAAGCCATCTCCCCTTTGTACTCGGCCCTCCTCTCGAGCACCGAGCTCCCTCCTTTCCTGCGTAGTCCCCTCGGTCCCCACACTGCCAGCTTCAGCCTGCGTACTTGCCTTCGCGCGCCCAAGTGAGTCCACGACCCGCTCACGGTTGTTGGCCACTTACTAGAGGTGGCAAAATTGATCCGGTTTGATATTCCAATTAGCTATTTGCTAATTGGGAATATTACATTTCTACTGTGGTTAATGTTGTCTTGGGAGCTGGCCTCCCTGTGGAGTCTTCATTATGCTTGGGACTGGTCTCCCAGTGGATTCTGATGTGAAACCAAGATAATCAGCAGGCCTACTGATCACCAGTGGAGTCTTTAATGTTTAGGAACAATGGAGTCGCCAGGCGGAGGGTTTAGGATGATTCTAGGGTACACTGTCCACCACAGTGCTCATCGTCAAAGGTGCGACTTACCGTCAACCTAGCCAGAGTTCTAAGTTTCTGAGGTTGTTTGAAATGAGGAGCACTCAGAATCCCCAGTGGAGTCGCCATTATGTTGGGGTTCCCATGTTTTGGCCAGGTTGACAGAGACCAAAAGATGAGACAACACAGAACCACTTTCGGACCTTAGGATCTAGCCCTCCTAGGTCCAGAGAGGGATCTCTCTATGATTATCAAAGGATATATGCCTTTGAAGTTATAAATTATGATTTTAGGCTAGTTATAGGCTTAAGGTTGTTTATTTGATTGTTTGAGTTTGGTTGTTAAGAATCAGGAAGGAAGGTTTCACCATAAGGCAAGGATGGGTAAAGAAGGAAGCTAGGCAAGAATAGATAACTCAGGGAACATCAAGGCCATTGGGCAATGGAGTCAAGAAAGGATTTACTTATGTTCAATGTGTAAGCTTCAGTTGGGCTAGTCATCTAGAGCATTTGGATCTTAAAGACTGATTGGTGAGATGGAACACTAGGGGATGAAAATGAAGGATGGAAAACCATCTGATTCCGTCTATAGATCAGGCCAGAGGTCATTTAACTCCAGGCCTGCTTGGACAAAACCATAGGCAACATAAGGGGTCTTGAAAAGGTTTGTATTGGAAGGGCAGGTTATGAAGAGGCAACGAAGGGCTTTAACCTCCCAATGTTCCTAACCTCTTTCAATTAAATCTTAACAAAGACATCTGAACACTGATTCTATCAACTTGCACATCAGAGAGCAGGCAATAATCATCCGCTACACTGGTTTAGTCAATTAAAAACAATATTCAGACACACATATGAGCAGAAAACATTAAATACTGAGAGAGCTGGGATATAAGGTACCTAACAAGGGTAAATATTATATCATGCATTCAGATGTCAGTCAGAAGAACATGAAATGAAATGGAAGTAAACACAAAGATAAGAAAAACATCACCAACTGCTGTAGATCAGGATCCAATGAAAACTGCTTATCATGTTAAACACAACACCAATCAGGTACATCACTGCCAATCAGGTACGTCACTACCCAAAGCTTTTACATTCAGCCTGAATACATCATATTTCTCAGCCTATCATACAACTGTTACACAGGAAACTTGGCTCGGGACAAAAATGCTTGCAATTCACTGATAATCCAACAACAACCATTACAATGATATCCCTCTATGCTTTATAGCAGAAGAGACACAGAGGACCGACTGAGGAGGTAGGTGAATTTTAAATGTTTCATTTAAGCACAATACTGAATGCAGGGCCGAGACCCATTCTGCTTGATGCACTGTACATTTAATCTTTGTCACCTTCCTCGTGAAAGAAAGATCTGCTCTGGATATGATTTGACCCTTTGGGCTGTAGTACTCCAGGTGATTTGAACAAAATGAAAGAACTTGCTGGGAGGTCTACCTCATGGATGTTAGATTTCTTTGAACTATAGCTGGGACGAAAAACTCCTTTAGGGACACGGCGCATAATAAATACTGCATGGAAGACCTGTCCTTTATGGAAAAAAATTCTGCTGATAAGAAAACCTTGATATTACCTCTTATTGATGTTCAGGATCTCTAGAATCGATCCTCGGGGTCTTCAAAATGATGCTTTGCCTCTTTAAACCTCTGTTTTAGGGCTGAAGATCTTCGTTGACGCGCATTAATCCCTCTGCTCTGTATTGAAAATCCTTGCTGCTTCATGACTGCCTCTGTTGAGTTAGCTCGTGCTTTTAATGGCGCCGGCAAGATTTTCGGCGTTTGAACTCTGCTCTCCATTAATGTGAGTCCTAACGGCCCCATTCCTTGACTTTCCTGATGGTACTGGTTCATTGGATTTGATCCTGACTGCGCCGCTAACCATTAAGGCAGTACACTGAACAGAGGCGGTCCTTTTCCTCTAGAAACTCTGCAACACGGCCAATCTGTGAAGAAACAGTGGACGGAGCAACGGACGCAGGGTGAGCTGAATGGTGGTGCGGCGGTGGCGGAAGCAAAGTTATTATGTAAACGAATGATGAAAATGCGGTGAAGTGGTGGAATGCGCGAATAACAGGGTTTGGTATGATCATGCAGCGTGGACCGTTGGATCCTAGCTCGGAGACGAAGATCAACGGTGGAGATTGATCTGGTGTAACCATATATGGAACTAACAAAAACAAACAAAACACATGAAATGCGATGGGGACGAATGAAAGAGTGGGACCCAGTGGAGGCGGAGGGCGATTATATCCTGACCGTTAGCTTGGAGAAGGATGAACAGCCCAGATGTAATCGGGGGGGAGGCGGAAGCAGTTGCAATTAATGCTGGACCGTTGATCTGCGGAGAAAAGGACGGTCCAGATTGAATCGAAAGACAGAGAGAGGACTCGCGATCAGCGGAAAAGGGAAGAGCAATGGCCGTTGGATCATGTAATAGACGAACGGCCAGGATTAAATCGGAGCGTCGCAATCGGGAGGTGCACAATGAGTGTTGCGATTGCGATCGGACGGGGGAAGCGATTAAGCGCTGGCCGTCGATCTGGAGGAGGAACGGACGGCTATGATTTAATCGGAGGACAGAGAGAAGAACCTGTGATTGACGATCGGAGGTCGGGATGCGATTGAGCACTGACCTTCCGATCAACTGACAGATTAACGGTGGGGACAACAATTGGAGGGGTAGGTGCGATGGAGCGATGACCGTTGGATCGCGGGGAGATCAACGGCTACGATGCAATCGGGGAATCGCAATCGGGGCGGCACAACTGGGGTTTGCGATTGCGATCGGGTATGGGCTTACGATTGAGCGCTGGCCGTTGATCTGCGGGACAGATCGACCGTCGGGATTGAATCGACAGACAGCAGGGAAGGCTTGTGATCGAAAGCTGCGATGACCGTCAGATCTGTGAGAGAATGGGCGGTCAGGATTAAATCGGAGCATCGCAATCGGGAGGTGCACAATGAGTGTTGCAATTGCGATCGGACGGGGGTTGCGATTGAGCGAAGACCGTTGGATCTGGTGATGGATTGACGGTGCGGAACAGATCGGCTGACTTACATTATAACAAATCGCATCGGGGCTGTTTTGATATTACAAAGGAAATTGTCCATCCGCCCGATCTTCCGATTGGGATTAGCGCTTGGGACTTAAGCGCTTGGTCCCAGCGCCAGGGCATGTGTGGGAAGTGGTTAAGGGGCCAGCGGAAAAAGGGGCTAGGCCTATGACAAGGTCGGAATATGGGTTTTTTGCCCATTTTAATGGGTTTTAAGGGGTTTAAGGGAAACGATAGAGGAAGAAAAGGGGAGAAAGGTTAAACAAAGGGTAAGGGTATAATTTCTAAGGGGATTTGGAGGGGATTTGGAGGGTAAATGGGGAAAGAAGGGGGAATAAAGGGGAGAGAAAACAAGGGCTTTGGGGAATGAAATACGAGGGAAAAAGGGGGCCTTTGGGCATTTCTTCATAGCAGAGAGGCTTTTGAAAGGGGAATCAACAGAAGGGATATATTCAAAGGCTAAAAGGCACAGGGAGGCTTCAAGGAGACTGTGTTTTCATCAGAAACGCATTCCTTGAAGACTCAACAACAATTTAGCCCCCTATTTGCTTGTCAAAATTTCATAGGGGGGCTAACAGGACAAAAAGATTTAATTCCCTATGCCATCTATTATACCAGTAAAAATTTGACTCCTGCAGAGTTAAACTATACTGTAACTGAAAAAGAGTTTTTAGCTGTTGTTCATGCCATAAACAAGTTTAGATACTATATAACAGGGTATGAAACTTTTGTTCACACTGATCATTCTGCCATTAGATACTTAATGAACAAATCAATCACTAATGGCAGAGTTATAAGATGGTTGTTACTATTGCAAGAATTCAACATTACTATTCTAGATAGGCATGGAAAACAAAACACAGTGGCTGATTTCCTATCTAGAATCCAAAATATCAAAGATGACACTCCGGTTGAAGATCAATTTCCTGATGAATATCTTTTTGCAATCTCTACTCAAACTCCATGGTTTGCTGATATTGCCAATTATTTAGTTTCAGGAAAATTTCCTTCAATTATGAATGCAAGGGATAAAAAAAAAATCATTAATGATAGTGCAAGATATTCATGGGTCGCTAATGAGTTGTACAAGACAGGTCCAGATTTTATCATTAGAAGGTGTGTTCGTGAAGATGAGATGCCTGAGATTCTCAAGGCATGTCATGATGAACCTTGTGGCGGACACTTTGCAGATAAGAAGACAGCCTATAAGATCCTTAATTTAGGATATTATTGGCCATCTTTGTTTAAAGATGCAAAGGATTATGTCAAAAGGTGTGACAGTTGCCAAAGGGTATGGAAACCTTCTCCTTCAGGTGAGATGCCATTACAACCTCAGGTACACATTGAACCTTTTGAAAAATGGGCCTTGGATTTTGTAGGACCTATTAGTCCTCCATCAAGACAAAAGAAATACATATTAGTTTGCACTGATTATGTTACTAAGTGGGTAGAAGCTAAACCATTACTTGTTGCTAATGAATCATCTGTAGTTACTTTTCTTTTTGAGGATATTTTTACTCGTTTTGGTGTCCCAAGGGAAATTGTTACAGATCAAGGAGCTCAATTTACATCAAGGCTAGTGGAGCAATTGATGGAGAAGTACAAAATCAGACATAGAAAAACAACTCCTTATCATCCACAAGCAAATGGTCAAGTGGAATCTACCAACAAAGTCATTGAAGGAATCCTAACAAAGACTGTTCATTTACATAGAAGAGATTGGGTAGATAGGCTTCGTGAAGCCTTGTGGGCCTATAGAACTACATGGAGAAACACAACAGGCCATACTCCTTATGAGCTTGTTTATGGAAAGCAAGTTTTGTTTCCCATAGAGTTCCAAATTCAAACCTTCAAGATGGCAGTTCAGCTAGGACTTGATTTAACGGAGTCACAAAAGCATAGACTGGAGCAAATTAATGAATTGGACGAGATCAGACAAGATGCAGTTCAGAAGACAAGTCTAGTCCAACAACAAAGGGCTAGATGGCATGACAAGTACATCAAGGAGAAGAAATTCAAAGAGGGTGACTGGGCTCTCTTGTTTGATTCAAAATTCAAGGATTTTCAAGGGAAATTTTAGACACATTGGCTTGGGCCATATGAAATTGTTCGAATTTTTTATAATGGGGCAGTAAAAATCAGAACTATAGATGAAGAAGAGGTCACTTTTCTTGTGAATGTTCATAGACTGAAGCTATACCACAAGCCACTCTCAAGAGAAGAATTTGTCAAGAAGTTCCAAGAAAGCAATGATGCGAAGTTAATGAAGAAGAGTCTCTCTTCTTCATCAACTTGATTAAATTTTCTGAAGCATTTCTCTTGTGAAAAAAAAAGAAAAAAAGGTATAAACATGAAAACCAATCATTGATTGGCATGTTTATACAGAAAATATAGGGTGAAAATCAGAGTCTCTCTGACACTCTAACTTTTCCCATTTTTGTTTTTACAAGCAGCTGTTACAAAAAATCATAAGTTCAGATCCATAGTGCTTATGATCCATCTTATTTCATTTCACTCCATTCACTTATCCATCCATACTCCATCTCATCCATCATTCATATTTCACTCCATTCCACATTTCATTCATCTCATTCCATCCTCCATCCATTTCATTTTCATGTCAAAATACAAAATTTGATGTCTTGCTGTAAGTGAATAAAACATGTCATGAATTGCAGTACAGTTCTTATGTTCTTTCACTCCATTTCATAAACTTAATCCATTCCATTTCATCATCCACTTCATACATATCATAATCCATCATCCATCTTCATTAATATCATATAACATTTCACCCATATTCCAAAAACACTCCATTTTCATGATTAAAATGCTCTACAGGAACATTCTGCAGCTCAGTAGACATTCTACAGCTGATCAGCCTTTCTGCAGCCAGACAGCCTTTCCGCAGCTACAAACCCTGAAGGCATCAATCAGCAGACATTAGGATTGCAACAAAGTGACCCAGTGTATCCATGAATCAAAAGCATCAAGAAAATTATGAAGACTCTTCCAAAGGTGAACAAGAAGACAAAGACTACAAAAATCAAATGAAAGGCAGAGGTAACAAGTTTAAATTATAATGGCATTTCATAAAATTTTAGCATAGTTTTAGTTACGGATTGTTCGAAAAGGTTGTTTTAATTATTTTTATTGATCAAGACCAATAAACCCTCCACAGACTTTGGATTAAAATCTCCCATTTCAAATTTCATGCCCGATATCATTTAAGCGGTTAAAATGGTCGAGGTATTTGGATTCTTCACGTCTCTTAACCAAATCATTCAATGATGATTCTCTTTTCCGTTGTAAAAATCTCTGTCGTCTCTTCAATCATTAATTCATTTCCTCCACCTCACTCCACTACTTCATTCCGTGACCACTGCCATCACTCCATTCTGTAGCCGGCATTTCATTCCGTAGACAGAGATATTCTTATCACCGAGAGTAGAGCCAAAGGATATCAGTTTGAATAGCATTGAGCATTGTAAACACAGAGCAGAGAAAAAGGGTAAATTCAGAGGTATAGCAGCGTGAGAATTTGAAGCCATTTGATTCCGTGGGTAGACAAAGTATCACTGTGGGCAGAGATAGAGCATTATCACTGTAAACGCAGAGGTATAGCAGTATGGAGTTTGAAGTTTTTTGTCACTAGAAGACAGAGGTGTTGCAGTGTTGAATTCGAAACCATTTGCTACCAAGAGCCAGAGGTATTGCAGTGGAGAAGTTGAAGCCAGTTGTCACTGTCAAACAGAGATATATCAGTCCAAAGTTCAATTGTCAACAGAGGCATATCAGCCCGAAGTTTTGAAGCTGTTGCCACTATCAATCAAAGGTATGTCATTCCAAAGTTTGAAACCATTTCCATTTAGAACTTGAAGCCATTTCAATTCGAAGGTGAAATTCATTGTTTTTGTGGGTAGAAGAGTGTTAATTTGAACATTGAAGAAGCAATCATGGGTTTCATTGTAAGGACTGAACCAGTGGGTTCAAAATATTTAGAAGGCTACCCTCAATGCAAAGAAATGTTACAACAAATAGGATGGCTTCAATTTTTGGAGAAATTTAATGGCTTCCACAAGGAAGTAACTAAAACATTTGCAAGATCATTTCAAGGAACCGAAGTTGAAGTGGGAGATGTCAAATTTACTGTCACTGAAGTTTTCATTGCAGAGGCTACAGGGTTGCTCAGAACTGGAGAGAGATGGTTCAAAAATAGAGAATTCCACAATGACTCCTAGAAACAAATTTTAAAATCACCAGGTATGGATGTTACTGTATTTAAGAAAGGAATTCCCAGTTCTGCATTGAAAAATAAATGGAGAAACATACTACTTCTTCTGCAAAAATTTATTACATGTGAGGGTATATATGGAACATTTTATGTCTACCACATTAGACTGATAATGCATTTTCTGGGGGAAGACTTAAACCTACCATATTTCTTACTTCAAATTCTGAAGAAGATGGCTTCCTGTGTTCAAAGAAGGGTTCAATTTTTAGAGACAACCCTATATCATCATGGTTTGGTCAAAATTTTGATTGAACATAATCTAGCTAAAACAAATGATACATGGGACGATTTCTTGATAAGAAATCATTTTGAAGAGTCAAAAGAACCCTCACCGGAACCACAGCCTACAAAGAGAAGTAGGAAATGGAGGGCCTCAAAAGTTGAAATTGACAAAACAGTCCAAGAGAGCAGTGAGGAAATCATTTTAGAGAAGTTGACCCAAATCAAGAGGCAACTTAAGAAAGAGAAGGTAATTAAGAAATCTGCCATAGAGAAAGGAGAGGGATCCTCTCAGCCGAGGAGAAGCCACAGACTAAAGGGAAAACTAAAGAAAACTCAAATCAAACAAACAGGGGTGATTGATATAGAAGATGAGGAAAACTCCATGGAAGAAGATATTGAAGAGGATTTTTATGAAGGAACCCCTGAAATTGACCCTGCTCAACAGGAAATTTATGACTATGTGGAAACTTTGGAGAGGAGAGCTTCAGAAAGCAGAGAGAGAACCCCCAGTCCTCCACTGTCTGAAATAGATATATTAAGAAGGGATAGGTATGAGTTGGAATTACTGAATAGACACTCAAAAATGAGAATGAAATTCTCAAGGATCAAGTCAAGCTCAAAACTGATATGAACTCAACCTTATCCCTGCATATAGACAAAGTGGAGAAGACCAATGAGAAGTTGAAGACAAGGAACAAAAAGCTAATCAGGGCACTCACCAACCTAAGGTTCAAATTTGTTATCAGAAAACCCAGAAGATCTCTAGCTTCCAGACAAAGGAGAAGGAGAGGATTAGATGTCCTTGCAGAAGCCTCTGAGTTCATAGGATAATTTGCATGAGGACATGCAAAGAGACAGTAGTGGGGGTATGTTGAGCCTCAAAATTGTGCTTTCTTTCATTCCATTTTACCTCATTTTCCTTTGTCCATTGCCATCCTAGACCCAATTGATCAATGAATATAGTTAAAATTACTTCTAGAATGATTTACATGACTGACTTGCTAAGTTTTGTGATTTTTGCCATTGTAAAGAATTTTGACCGGAACTAGCTGCAGAATGCAGACATTCCGTAGCTAACCGGTGATTCTGCAGCTGCCTTCACGTTTGAGTATGTTCCAGGTGGCCTCTCAAGAAAAACCGCATATGGGCATAATCCACATCATGTCTACATGGTTCGTTGCTCATCATGGAGGAAGAAACGAATTCTGGGTACGGTTTTGGAACGTGGGAACACATTTAGGAAAGCAGACTTCTATTAGGACTGTCTCAGTCCAGATGTCTTTTTCCTCTTCACGCAGTCACTTCAAGAGTCCTAATGTGATTCCGATAAGGAAAGACAGTGTTCCTGAATTTTTGCAAGTCTTGTTATGTGCATTTTCTTTATAAACACTTGGGAAACCGAGAGCTATGTTAGATTTTATGTTAGATTTGATGCTAGATTTTGTTTAGACTCTGTGCTACATTTCTGAAGACGCAGAGTGTTATGTTCAAGTTCTTTCATCTTTAATGAAGCAGACAGTGTTGTTGTGAAGGCGTTGATTTAATTTGGAGTTGAATTCCGTCAGGTGGTAGAGGGCCCCTACCTCTTGCACGGATTTATTTTGCGTAAATTAGATAAGTCTTCTAGCTGCCTTTACGTTTTGAATTTGAATTAATAGTTGTTTTAATTAACTACTGTAGTTGTACTCATTCTAACTCTTCCACAAGAAGAAGCTCTTCCAAAAGACTATAATGATGAATGGGAAATGACTATAGTATTGTAGAATTAGGAGTTGAATTCATATTTGTTTTTAATTAGCTACTGCAGTTATATTCATTCTAACTCTTCCACAAGAAGAAATTCTTCCAAAAGATTATAATGATGAATGGAAAATGGCTATAGTATTGTAGGATTTAGTTGTAATTTTTGTTGTTCACTATCACAGTTACACTTGTTCTAATCACTCTTCCACAAGAAGAAACTCTTCCAAGAAATCCTTAAGAAGTTCAAGACATGACCGTGATAATGAATGATTTAGTTGTGTGTTTGCACTAAGTATCATCTCTGTTCTTGCTCTTAAACGCTTGCCAAAAACATCATAATGACGAGTAGGATATGGATATGATATCTTAGTTTTTCATTGCTTTCAGTCTTTTTGCTTGCATTTGCATTCAATTACACAGTCAGAATTGTTCTAAGATCTCTTCCAAAAGAAGGAACTCTTCCAAAATATCACTAATGATGGACAAACAAATTGTGTAATTTCATAGAATAATGCATGATAGCATAGTTAGGATACTCCGGAGTTTAATTGCACTTAACTCATGTTCAGTTACTTTGTTTTGAAGTTTGATGATGAATTGTAGTTCAGCATTGTTCTAGATTAGTGGCATCTTAAGTTCATTCTTAGATTAACTCATTGCACTTGCACTTCACATTCAGATTTTCATCCACTACACAATAGATTACTTCGGTTGTTAAGATTAACAAGACAGCCTTCATTATTTACAAACATCTTCTAGTTCTAAAATCTACAATTGATCCATTGCCATATGAACAGAAGACAACATCACTATAAGGCCTGAAGTATCTCTGCAATGTCCTTATCATTTCATAAACAGAGCTCTCTCTCAAAAGACTATTTTGAAAAGAAATCAATAACTTTTGAGTAAAGGTTTTGAGACATTCAATTGAATTGCAGAATAGAGATAGGAACTAGTTCTAGAACAGAAGATCTTATGATGATAACAATGTTTTCCTCTAAATATGTTTCAAATCTCTAATCAAGGACAAAAATGTTGCATCATTGTAAGTTAGTTGTTTAACTGATTAGTTAGAGGATTTGCGTACTTAGTGATCATTTCTCAAGTTTAGTTTGTGTTTTGAATCAGTTGCTTAAAATTCATTATCAAGCTTTGCTTTTACTTAGCCATAGTTTAGATTTGATCCTGCTTCAGTGTTTCCAATTGCATTTGTCATTTATTATCCATCAATTAGGCTTAACTCTGTTTTTAATCACCAGCTCCTTTCCATTAGCTTTCTAGGCATTTTCCCTTGTAAACATAAAACCACCAAAAGACCAAAAACATCATAAATCATCACAAAAGACCAAAAAAATCACAAAACACTACATACAACGCATTAGGGAACAAGCACCTAGGTACATACAGTACACTTCACTTCAGCAGTTTACAAACCCTGGTTGACAATTAAATGAGCTCAGTTTAGGAGACTAGATTGAGACCAAACACAATGCCCAAATTCTTATCGGAAAAATACATTCCGTAGATAGACAAGAGATCTCAGTCACCACTCAATTCAATTTGTAACAACCCCTAGTTGATTTTCCATGTAAATAAATTAAGACTAAGGTCATGGGACATGTATTCTAAGCTAAATTGTGGGAAAAGAATTGTGGGTATCACATGTGATTAATAATAGTTATTGAAATTGGCAAAGGCATTGAAAAAGGCAAAGAGGAAATAATTGGCATTTAATTATCGAGATAAAGGAAACTATGATAAAGTGAAGGTGAAGTGACACATATTTGTATGTAAGGGAAATTATATGAAAAATGAAGGAAAATGAAGAAACCATCGACATCAATAATAAAAAGGCATCAAAGGATTGGTTTAAAAATTTTGTTAGTTTTAGTTTTTGATAGTTTTGAGTTGAGCTCTTCTTTCATTCTCTTATTCTCTCATACTCTTGCACACTTAGATAATTCTTGGAGAATTCTTGGAGCACTCTAGCATTCATTTGGATTAGAGAAAGAAAGCCAATGAAAGAAATGGAGCATATGGGAAAACAATTTTCAGTGGCTACAATAAGGTTACTTTGCAGGTAATAGGTTGCATATGTGATTTTCTTGCTGATGTTTTGGATGCATGGTATATGCATGTGGTTCCTTTGTTATGTGTTTCCATTGACATGGATATTTTCCTAGATTGAAAGTTGTTTTATCCTTTCTTTCCATTTCCTGGATAGCCATGGTGTTTTGGGTTTCCCACATTTTTTCATGATTGGTGCACAGGTTCTCTTTCGATATGGGTTGGAACAAATGCCTTGGAGCCCTGGAACAACTTGGGTTGAGTTACTAGTTCCTGAAGCCTCCAAGTTGGAACAAATTCTCTAGAGCCTTGTAGGTTTAGTTAGTAGTCCCTAGAGCTGCTGGTTGGAACAAACACTCTAGATATCTTAATTGGTTTTGGTTTGGGTTACTAGTTCTTAGATCCTTAGAAAACTTGCGTAGAGATAAATATAGTTGATGTTAATGATTTATGGACTGTATAGGTGAGATATTGTGCTTGAGGGTTGAGGCAATGTGGCCTATGGTAGCCCTGGTTGGTTTTATTTTTTTTAACCCTTATCATCCCACATTCATGCCTGGAACATGGTGCACATGTGATTGGATGAAAGAGAGATTTGGTTTAGCCCAATCTATGATCGGGTGGTACATTGAAGTCCCTGACTTGGTTGCCATTTTCATATGTTAATATGAGTTATTTTTCTATTATGATCTCTGAGAATATGTACTATTTTTTATGTTGATATTATGGTTGATTTATTAGGGTCTCTATTCTGGTTATATGTTGGTTATATATTTGGTTATAAGATGTGCTCTATCCATGGCTCTTCTTCATAATTTATTAGGTACTAGATGGCTGATGAATGCATGGACTAACAAGTATTATTGAAACTAGCTAGAGAGGGATTGGAGCCTTATTGGTGATTATAAGATGAATTCATAAGTATATTATCAGATATGCATTTGTGACCTATACCTCTCATGTTTACCTTATGTTTGATGAAATCTTTGTTGTGTAATAGGTATGTCCTGGTTAAGATATTATTCAATATTGAATAATTGGAATTATTTTCCTCTTAATCATGGTTATGGAAAGTTACAAGCAATTTTGGGCAATGGTCTGAAGGCTTTCTTGAAAAATTGGCATAGATCTCATGGCCACATGTACTTAACTAGGAGTTTTGGGCTATAACTGCATGCAATCAAGCTTGTGGGTGCGGTTGGAGCCTAATAACGACACTCATAAAGTTTCAAGGGTGTGGTTAGGGTGTAGATCATGTGAAAAATAGTTCTATCTTAGGTATTTTTGAAATGAGGTGCTTTGTAGGCTCCCGAGTGGTCTGTATTCCCTGAGGGATGGATTTAAGTTGTTAGTTATTCGACCCCACTTCCATACCTGTAACTTGGAGTTTGGTTCATATCATAGTGAGAGCTTGTAAAAGTGGGTAAATGTGGGAGGGGTGGTTATAGGTTGGTATTAGATATTCTAGGTTCAAATACATGGATTGGATGGGATAGATGTTATTGTTATGAAATGATGTTAGTTGTTAATGTTTTTGTTGTGCATGCATTGTGAGTGTTGTGGTTATCATGTATAGTATTTCATACATGCTTCATGGTGGTAATTATTGCAGTTTGTGTCATCATGATGATGTTGGTGTTATGATGTTGAGATGTTGATGTTATATATATATATATATATATATATATATATATATATATATATATAGATATATATATATATATATATCGTGCTAATCTAGATTGATTTTGTAGATGAGATATCCTCCCCTGAGAAACACTAAGGTATGATTTTGATTATATATCTATTTGTTTAATCTAACATGACATGTTTTCAGGAGATAGAAGATCAAATAGGATGAAAATAATGGTGGATTACAATTCACATGACTCTCCTTACTAAACAATTCAGCAGCAAGGAGATGAGTATTCTCTTAATATAGAATATACATTGAGAAGTTTGAAGGAAAAGATCATAAGTTGCAAGGAAAATAATAGTAGGTTGATTGATGCACAAGAAAGGTTTTCCAGAGTTCGGGAAAATCAAGCAGAGTTTTATGTAGTCATCCTTCAGATCCTTACAGATTTGTAGAGGTAGAGACAATGAAGGATCAATTATGGATATGAGGAAAATATTAATGGGACATACGGTGACAGGTCTCAATCATGATAAAGGTTAGATAAATATGAAAAAGTTAGAGTTGACAGATCTTTGGATACACCTGATAGGCAGGATAACATTTATTTACTCTATTCTAGTTCTTGTTTTGAGATATGTCATCATCATTATGGCCAACATCCTTATAGGAGAAGGGAGAAATAGTATTTTCCAGAAGAGGTCAAGAAATCCAAGCTTCCTACTTTTTATGGGGATGCGAAGAAATCATAAGAGACATACACATGGATAATTAGGATGAAGTTATTTAGATTTCATGATTATTTAGATGATATGAAATCCAATACAATTATCTTTAGTCTCATGGAAAAATTATATATCTGGTGGGAAAATGTGAAGCGTGTTAGAGGCATCAGGGTACAGGAGCTAAGTTGACATGAGTTTAAAAGACTCTTCAGGAAAAAGTGCTTGTCTGAGAGATATTATTATGGAAAATCCAATTAATTCTATGATTTTAATATGGGTTTGATGATATATGAAGAGTGTATGACTTAGTTGTTGGATTTATTGAGGTATGTGCGATACCTTAAGGATGAGAAGATAAAGGTCCAAAGGTTCATCATTGGATTTTCTTTACCATTTAAAGGAAATCTGAAGAATTTTTATGATTAGTCTAAGCATAATTTTGAGCCTAAACGGGATTGGAAAGGTAAAGATAAGTCTAAAGAAAAGTGGGCTAAGAAGCGAGGAAGGCCTCAAGATGCAGGTGATAAGAAAAATGTATCACCTTATAAGAAGTTTAATACAATTGACAGAGGACAGGGGTCTCAACCTAAGTAGGAGAATAAAGGTGATGGAAGGAAGCCTTTGCAATGTTGGACTTGTGGTGGAGAGCATCACAGAAGAGATTTTCTATCACACAACGGTGGCAGACCTCATACTTATAGTGCTTGGGAGGCATTGACAATTGGATATGTTGGGTAGAGTATTCCTCAAATTTATGCAATAGTGGATAGTAGCTGGGTTGATCATTTTCCATCCACTATCGAGATGGAAGGTAAGATTCATGATCAAGTTATTTATATTTTGATTTACCCTAGATATAATTATAGTTATTTAAGTCTTGACTTGGTGGATAAGTGTTTCTTGAATAAAGAATTTCATATTGAATATTAGTTGGTGCAGTTGGCTATAAGGACCAAGAGAAGAGTTCATCATTTGGTGATATATAGTGCAACTGATTTGAATGGTATGAATACTGTTAGCAAAATTCTTTGATAATTCATGAGTCCATTTCATATTTTTATTTTTAGGATTAAACTTTGAAAAATTTAAAAAAAAAAATGGTCGCTATCGGAAATTCCAGAAGCACCAATTTTAGCCTTTTCGTAAAATCTGTTATATTCCTGTTTCTATATTTTTTATTTTTATTCTGATGCTACCAAAAATTCCAGAAGCATACTTTGTTTTAAAAAAAATAAACGAAAAATGGCATCCTCTTTTGTCACGCCACGTGTTATAGTGTAAATATGCTTCAAATATTTTTTAAATATTTTCATGATAGTTGTCATATTGCAGTCAGTCTAGTTGAAGTCAAGTCATGGTATACGTTAATTCCTATGTGTCAACCTGCATTAATGCACTTAACCGTTAATACCGTCCTGCCTGTCAACCCCGAGTCATTTAGACATATGTCAATGTACATGTTTTTCTGAATGGAGGAGATTGTGGTCATTAAGGTTAACACCATAAACATTTGGTTGGTTGCACAATAGTGTTTCCAGAAATTTTGTCCAAATATCAGCAAGACAGCGGAGGTGACTGCTAGTCATAGATCCACTTATCTTAATCGATCTAGAGCTCTCCATACGAAAATACGTAGACAACTGAAGGTAAGGATGGTTATCACATGGTGAAAATCACGATGAAGAATATTTTCCATAATGAAGGTTTATTTGCATGGGGTGATGAACCATATTTTTGTTTTAAAACCACTAAAAAAGAAGGAGCACTATCATTTGAGATTTTTTGACGTTGGAGATCAAATTTCTTAGAGTCATAGTTTGAGGAGGAGTATGCATTCTAGATAGGGTTTCAAAGAAGAATACAAGAAACACTTCTAGGGTGAAACTCCTCCAACTATGCCACCTATCTATTTCAAGAGACAGAGTCATTAATTTTCTGAAGATGAATAAAACAGGTGGAAAAATAAATCGAATTGAGCCACATGGTGGAAACCTAGTGGATGAAAAATAAAGGGTAAGAAGCTTGTTTATCCAATCAGGTTGGTATTATCCGTGCACCAAGTTAGGAGTAGCTCAATAATTTACTAACTCATTTAATGGACAGGAAACCACTGTTGATGACCTTACCTTGCAGGTTTCTGAAGAATCCATTACTGAAGCCTTTAACCTTCCACCGAAAGGAGAGAGGTGGTTTAAAGGGCATGTTATCATAAGAGGAGACCTCAATAGTTTCCTCAAGGATGCACATAGAGATCCAAATTGGGCCAAGGGAATTCCAAGCGTCTATCTTAATAATGACTCAGTTGAAGCTATTAATTTATCAAGATATACCAAACTTGTGAAATGAGGTATACATTTTTGTACCTCTATCACATGAGGTTTATTTTTCATGTTGCAACTATGAAGAAATTAAAACTTCCATATTTCTGGTTGAAAATCCTGACAAAGATATCAGAAAGGGTTCAAACTCACTCTGATTTTTCAGATTATAGCTTATATCATCAAGATTTAATCAAATTTCTAGTTGAAGAGGAATTAGGAAAGAGAAATCAAAATTGGGATCATTTTTTGTTTTACAAGGAAATCCAACTTGCACCTTCACCTCCAGTTTCACAACCACACC
The DNA here is from genome assembly GCA_034641835.2 of Pinus albicaulis. NCBI lineage: Eukaryota > Viridiplantae > Streptophyta > Pinopsida > Pinales > Pinaceae > Pinus > Pinus albicaulis. The sequence goes on from JAXQQM020082009.1 coordinate 137,600, forward strand.
CTTAACCTGCAAAAATAAGAAAAAAGAGAAAGGAAAAAATATATATATATATATAAGAAGGCCATGGGCAAGAAAGAAAAAATTTCTGCAGTTAAGGCTGAGAGAAAGTTGGAAAAGGAAATAGCTTCTCAACAAGTAAACCCAAATATATGAAAATGGTGCCCATTGTTCCTCCTTTTCCTAACGTCTACACCAGAGCCAGAAGAGGAAGGCCTACAACTGCAGATAAATCAAAATTGTAGCTGCTACCAGAAATTCAGGAACCACATATTAAACAGAATATGTAGAAAGAGTATCAGCCCACACAATCAGATGAATAACTCCTCAAGGATGTTGGATATGACATCAACAGTAAGAAGAATAAAGAAGAAGCCAAACCTATTATTGGTACCAGAAAGAGGCATACCAGAGACAACAACAAGTTTAGGCATAAGTCCAAGTCTCTACACAATCCAACCCCAATGATAGAGGTCATTCATATTGAAGGTAAACCTGAAGGGTCAAAGACAAAGCAATCCATGAAAAAAAAAAAACAAAACCCCTTCAGAGAAACACTCAGAGCCCTCAAAGAGAAGAAAAATACAAAAGGGTTCTAAGGAGGAGAAATCCACTTTCAAGGAAGCAGCAACAAGAGAAATCAGATCTAGATCATATGCTAACAACAAAATAGACTTGGATACAGCTTTTTAAGCTGCAACCCACATAGAAGGAAGGTAAAAAGGTTATTGATACAAGTACCTTTTTGCTTATTAGTCACAATTTTGAACATCAGCTTAGATGTCAAGGAATATAAGTCTCGACAAGATTTTCAGCATTTTCTGTGTATTTTTGAAAAACAAACATAGTGCTACTAGAAATTCTGGTAGCATTCCAGTTTTTACGCAGTTACAGGTTTTTACTGAAATTTTCGGTAGCACCTATTTTAACTGAATTTTGACACCTGTCAGCAACTTTTTCCGAGCTAGTTAAGGATGGATAAGAAACCATAACCAAATGGATATAACAATTGATGGTGAAAGCTAGTTATGAGGTTGTTGGAGGTCTTATCAAATGGAGCTACATGGTTATTTAAAGACCCAAGACACAAGGAGATAAATCAGCAGGAAAAAGGGCAGCATGAAAACACACTCAACATTTTAGCCTAGATTTCTTCTCTTACTATTTCTCCATCTATCCTTTCAGTTAGATTTTGATGGGATATGGCTGTAATGTCTTTTGACATCTATGTAATTTTAGGAGTAATGTTTCCCTCTTTTTATAATATATGGAGTTGGTGCCTTTCTTGCTATATATACCACTTGTAAATACCATTTCCAGGTTGGATGTTGGTCTACCTGAAGATTGAATATAATAAAAATCCTTTTCTACTTCATGCTGGAGGATTTTGTAACTCAAGGAATATCTAATGTGTGGTGTGTCTCTTTTCTTTGTTAATTTATTCTAAACATGAATTGCAGAAACTAGTAAGGTGTGAGTGAGAAACTATTAAAAGATTTAATAGTAAATTATCTACTTTTAGTTTTCTACAAACTATATGTGTGTCATAGAACATGTTAGTGAAAAAATCATAAAGGATTTGTGGAATAATTTATACATGCAACTTGTTTTTTGAATATTGTTTACTTTGCACAAATAGAGTTTGTGTAAAGAACCATCATCATAGTTGTGTGACTGATTTAGTATAGGAATATTTCCTAGAATAGGTAGCGGCTATCCATCTTCTTTCATTTGTACACTCTTCTCCCTATACTATCAATTTAACCACAAAATGTATACTTGCACAACTTTCCAAATGCATGCAAGTCTTAAAGAATATAAAAATCATTTCAAAATATTTGAGAAGCCATCCCACCACTCAAAAAACCCCTTTAAAATTTGAAATGAAGTATTATGTGCAAGGCTTACTCCTTATGCAGTCAAGGAGTGACTCCTTGCACTAACACCTACATCGACACATCTAAATGTGCTTCCTTTGGGTGCATATAGTATGCTTTTGGGCATGAATTGGTTGTTCATTCACAAGAATAAAGTGGACTACTTTGACAAGGATATTAAGCGCTTGTATGATAATGGGGAAAGGAAAATATTGTAAGGTAAGAAGAAGGCTACATCAGTGAGAATGTTTACAACTATGCAGGAAAAGCACAGTTGCTGGAAAGGATGTATATTGTTTGTAGTTCATATTTCTAGTGAAAAAGGGAAGGATGTTGAGGATGATGAAGTCCCTAAGAGGTATCCTATTTTATAGTAGTTTCAGGATGTGTTTCCTACATATATTTTAGATTTTCCTTCTCATAGGGAAGTGGAATTTTATAATCAGTTGATGTTGGGAGAAACACCATCATCTAAGGCACCATATAGGATGAGTACTACAGAGTTGGTGGAATTGAAGTTGAATCTTAAATAAATTCTTGATAAGGGATACATAAGGCCAAGTTTATCACCTTGGGGTGCATCGATAGTTTTCATAGAGAAGAAGGATGATACTCTCAGATTTTCCATTGATTACAACGAGTTGAATAAGGTAGCTATCAAGAACAGGTATCCATTGTCACGAATTGATGATTTTTTTGACGAACTGAAGGGAGAATTAGTTCTCTCCAAGATTGATTTGAGATCAGGATATCATCAAGTTCACATTAAACAAGAATATATTTACAAGACCACATTTCATACCAAGTTTGATGAAACTATTTACTGCAGGTGCTGCTACAGGAGATCTTGTATTACTACGGGAGGCCTTGTATTGATACATGATGTGTTATGAGAGCCTTTTGAGGGTGAAGATGGTGTCTTGAGGGAAATATAAGATGAGTGGAGGTAGGAGGGAGTGAATGAAGGTTGGGAAAGCCTCCTAGCCAAGAATAGGACCTCTCATAGGTCTGTCTTGCACCAAGGTGGATGCCCATGGTGTCCTTAATTTCCTAAAAAAGGTGACTTTGGAAACCATGTTCTGGGAGAAGTATGAAGGGTAAAGGGAGAAGATGGAGAAGTCCAAGTGGAGATGAAAATCTGTGACCAGCCCTGTATATCAACACAATCCCACAACTAGCCAAATGCATGCATCAAATGATAAATAAGACATTGAAGTAAAGTGTCATGGAAAAGATAAGCTGAATTTGAATAACATCTATTATATTTCACAAAAATACTTTGATCACTAAAATAACTCCTAAGTTGCAGAAAGTAATCATGCAAAAGGATAAATAAAATCTATTTATTTCCAAGAAATCATAAACAAGTAATTTTGTACTGAGATTGTAAATCTTTCCAACCATTCTCCCACAAGAGGGGTGATAGGGAAGCCCACAATCACAAATTTTTATATCTTAACATCTGCTGCAATAAGAGAAATACATAAAATGAACGGAAATAAGAAAAACAAATAAATACAGGAGAGTGACTAAAGCCTCTTCATTGGGACCAAACCCAAGGGTTTTATCCCTATAAAACTAGCTTAGCTATGGCTCAATAACAAAGTTCTCATTAGCAGAAAATAGTGGTATCATACATCACATGAAAGTTAACAATAACAATGTCAATTCCCGAGCTCAATAAATAATCCTATATGAATCAAAAATTTGAATCCTAATGAGCCATTCTGCTAGTTTATTTATACAAGAAGGTAAATGATAGCAACTCCCTTGAAAATAGGAGTGATTTCCTCCTTGATCTCGAAAATTGTGGATCTGGTCCTTCTTGAGCTTCACTCGCACTTGGAGTTACTCGAATGTCAGTGAATTCGAGCTCATGAGTTACGATTTCATGATCTCAAGTCAAGTTAGAGAGTTAATGAGGTGGACAAGGCTCCGTATATTCTCTCCTGGTTGTCTCCATCAAACCCCTACATAGTAAATGCCTAAAAGATGCTTATTTTTCTTGAAATTTAATCGCATTAGGAAAAATAATATGAAAAATACATTTTACTATTCTTACTAAGAGTATTATAACAAAAAATGTGAATTAATGTGAGAAAAATATAGTTTTAAGGCAAGAGGATATCATAATTAACTTCAAGATATACCTATTGATGGGACTCATCATCACCCCCTTGTTGAAGTTGTTGCTCATCCCAATGAGAAACTCAGTCATTCATGGCCCTGGTGTTCTCTCTCACATCCCAAGGCACCCTAGATGGTGTACCTTCTGGTGGATAAAAACATGCATTTCTCTATATCTCTATCCATAAATGTTGTTCCTCTACTTGGTTTCTTCCTTCTTTCAAGCCCAAGAACAAGGGTGGAATGAATTTGAGCCCTTTCCATTTCATTTTCAGTAAATAAATTATTATTTCATACAATGGGGTTCTTTTCAAAGCATTTCTTAGCCTCTTAGGAGAGTGATACTCCCTGATTCATAGATTATGGGGTAAGGCATGTCATCTTCTCTGACAAGCTTGCAGACTTTATTTTCCCAAAATTATAAAATTGTCCTCAAAGTGTAGAATGGATTTCTCTAGGTTTCCTATGTACTTAATTGCTAAATCAAAATCAGAGAAGATGAGGTTATGATTGATGATTACAAACTTAAGGCTTACTAGCTTTGCATTGATATACAAGGGTTCATTCTCTTTTTTTCATCACCTTTTTCTCTTCTTGACTCCTTTCCTCCTCATGAGTCAACCAAGATTCCAATTCCATTAGTTGCATGTGTCCCAATATTGAATTGGGATCCAAAAAAATCAGATTTGTTAGAATGAACTTGTACATATAAAATTCAGCGAGATTTTCCCTATCTTCCATACTTTCCTACTTTTAAAATTTAATAAATCTCCTGTAGTCTTTAAAAGGGAAAGGCAAAAATTATGCTAGTGTCTTAATTTGGAATTGTAGTCACTGTTACTTGAGGAAAATAGCATAGGGTTTTGATGGATACCTACATTGTATGGTTTCCATATAGAGGCTTGGCATAGTGGTAAGTTGTGCTTCTTTCTCTTGCGTCTGCTCTCTCGACCTTATGTTTTCTGCCTATAGCTACTCCCTTATAAGTGAGTCTCTTAGTCTCGAATCACTCAACCCCTTTCCCATTTCAGTGAATTTATCCTTAATGAGGCCCACATATTCTACATTTCTACACTTCGTAATTTGCATCCATCCATGTGTTCTACCTCTTTCTATCTCCAACCATAGAGGAGTGAGACTACAAAATTTTCAGGGATAATGCTACCTCCCTCAAAAAATTTGTAGTAGGACTCTAAGCTAGGTCATTGATCAGGATCTTGAAGCTCTTGGAGGCATTTTTCATCTACTTTTGAGGTGTCCACCCCTTCCTGTAGCTCCCTTTTCTGCTCTTGTAGCATCCCATGTTTCTCTTGTAGAAGCAACTGTTTACCATGGACCTCTTCTTTTTATGCTTGCTCAAGGGTATTTTGTGTCGTGGGTCTCTTGAAAGTCACTTTCCTAGTGGTTTTCCTTCCTACTGATGTCACAGGTAGCTTGATTTTTTCCTTAGCAGAAGTAATATCCTCAAATTTTCCTTCACTAGGCCCCACTTCTTCCTTTTTACTTGGTGAATCATCAATAGTGATAGGGAACTCTAAATGAGGATGTAGTTTCCCCTACCTGATCCTAGTTTTATTTCTAGTTTTTAAATATAGGGGACCCTGCCTTGGTTGCATCCTTTTTGGATTGACATGTGTTCCCAATGTAGCCAATGTTGCAAATTCTTCTTACTCAGTATTCCCTAGAGAGAGAGACTTGTCTATTGTCCTTGTTTCTCTATTACTTGAGTCTTAGAAGTATCCTTGGGCCTTGATATTTCATGTACTTGTTTCTTTCCTTCTTCTCCCTTAATCTCTGCTTCTTCTCCCTCCATTTCAAGTGCCTCTTCTTCCTTTTCTTTTCCTCCCTCTTCTTCCTATGTTTTTCCTCACTTACCTTCAGTGTGAGAAGATGGTGTTTAACTGGGTGTGATGGATTGGGTTTCAATGAAAACCTCCCTGTCCATGTCTAAAAAATGATTCCATAGGAAAGGGTTCCTTAAGTGGCTCAAAGAATCCATCACAATTAACTTGATGAGGCCATGGTGGGCTATGTGTTGATGCTTTCCTTCCCTCACCTTCTAGACCATTTCAATGATTGATTGCAGGAGGAAATGGGGAACACTAAGTATTTAAGGGAGAGAAAATTTTTCCTTGAATCTTAACTAATTGAGAAATTTTAAATGGTATGAAATTACAACACTCAATCTCCCTTCACAAGCTATATATATGTGTGGATGTGATAAGCCACCTCATCCCACATGTAAGGTAAGCTCTCCCTTCTCACTCCATTCTTATATTCTACAATTTATCTTTTAGAATTAAGAATTTTTTCCTACCTATGACATTGATTACTTTGTATTATTCTTTCATCGAATTCCCAAGGGTAAGGGGGTAACTCATCTTATGATTTTCGGGCTTAAAGAGATGGCCAATCCTTTGAAGACAATAGTGGCACTATCTTCTCCTTGAGAATGCAATGCTATGGAAAATTCATGAGTGATGTCATCATCCTACCCTTTTAACAATTCAAAGAAACCCAACCATTGATGTCTTCTAAATATGTTCACTATAGGAGGGTGTTGGTGAATTATCTTTGTATCTATGGGTTCTCTTCTATTAAATCCTCCCCCCATTTATTTTATTTCCCCTTCTTGGTGTTACTTAGGTGTGAAATTGAAAAATTTCAAGGTAATCGCAGTGGAAGAAACAATGTTAAACTTGCTTCTTATCAGTGAGGGAGAAGGATGCTATAATTTATATCAAACTAACCCTTTTTCCTTCTTCTCCTATATTTCCTTCACACTAGAAATAGCTACTGCTCAATTGTCTATTATGGGATATCAATTTTAGGCATAATTTCTTGTGAAATTGGATGGAAATAAAGAAGGGAGCAAGCCACATACTTCTTTTCAAAATAGCTCTGTATGTACATCAGGGTTTGAAGACAATTTTGGGTCACTGTGGCTCTCTTTCACCCTTCAATTCCTCTTGTAGCTCCTTCTCAACCATCCTGTAACATTTCAGACCCTCCTATAGTTTCCTCCTATAGCACTTGCAAATAGAGTTTGAAATATCTTGGTGGCACCCTAGATAGTATGGTAGCAATAACTTGTCCTTCCTCTAAATGCTTTTTTTGAAATGAGCAATGGTGAAAATGGAGTTGAACCGGGCACATAATATTCCCTTTGTGGTAAAGGCTAGAAGCACTTTGGTGACATGGCACATACATGAGTTTCCTTTTTTGTACCATTGTCCCCACTCCTTGCAATCATTTCCCTTATCCTCGTGATTATCACCCTACTCCTCGTGAACACAACCTGACTTGAGTTGACGTCTCCACATTGTATGGGGGACTAATACAAAATTTAGCTTAATATCCAAGGGTGGGAAATTTCACTAGCTGCCTTGAGCATATTAAAACTCCTTTCTCAAGCATTAAAACATTTTATCATTTTATGCATAGGGAAGAGGTGATAGTTTGTAATATTCCTTCTTAGGAGTTTCTGCACTATGGAGAGTAAAAAAGCTCTTTTCAAAAATTTACGTTACAAAACTGAAAAATAGGACTTGAATAATTTATATTATACTTAATAACCCTTACATACATAATGGGAGCAGAAACAAATCACTCTAGCTATGTTAAACATATCTCCCCATGCCAATACACCTTAAAAACACCCAAACCCCATGATTTCACCAAACAGAAATTCTGAAGCATGTAACATCGTTATTCTAAGATGGTTTCTATATAAAAACATGATTAATAATAGATCTAGAGATTTCATTAATAAAAGAGCCAAGAAAAATGGAGGTTTAGCCTCTTTCACAGAAAATGGAGACAACCCGGCAGCGGTTTCATAAGAGCACAAGTACAAGATGACACCTCTGCATAAAATGAAAAAGTTTACTGCAACTATGTATATGATATGGTTGAATAATACGTGAAATAACATTAAAATGGCTGAATATCCTCCCTATTTGCATCCCAGGAGAGAAAAATCCTCCTTCTCCAAGAAACTAGCACCCAATCAAGGGATTCAACCCTACCACAACATCACCTTCAGAAATGACACAGTTTCTGCAAGAGACTACACTATAGGATTTGGTGACTACTTGACCCCAAGTCAGATAGTGGAAGATTATCTCATAATTCTCCTCTTAGATCCCTTCAAAAATCTGAACCAAGAAAGAGAGTGGAACTCCCACCTGAGAATCCCTTGCACTAAACAGTGCAGCAAACCCATCTAAACAGCTGAAGCATGTAAGAAGTCATAAGACTCAAACATAGACAAGATTCTGAATGACCCTCATCGCTGCTCTTCCTTTCTTTTTATTCTTGGTGAGCCTCCTTACCCTAGGCCCCACACATTCATGAGGTTACTTCATTACAAAGAATCCTCCATCAAAATTGCGTTGTTCTCACTAGGTTTCCTCCTCTTTTAACAGCACTGTTGAATTGGTCAACAAGGTTCTAGTCCTCATGCATTTCCCCCATTTTCACACCAAGGGTGTCTTTATTTTTCCTTCTTACACAAACCCCCTTTTCTCATTGGGAACGTTTTATTTATTCTAAAGAGATTTAAGGGTCTCTCTACCCCATTTATTCTTCTCGCCTACAAAATAGAGAAAAATATAATATTCCAACTAGCAGTAGCTAATTGGGAATATTACAGTCCTCCCCTCTCAAAATTTGCTTGTCCTAAAGCAACAACAAAGAAGGATGTTGTAAGATCTTCTCTCCTTCCCAAGCAGCATCCTCATCAGGAAGATTCGTCCATCGAATAAGATATTCTTTGATTACCCTGCTCCTTAGCTGCCTCTCCCATGTATCCAGAATTTCCTTAGGTTGCAAAACAAGATGGCCCTCATCATCAATAGGTGGGAGGTTCATGTTGGCAACTATATTCTGCCCAATGGCCTTCTTGAGGCATGAGACATGAAAAATATCGTGGATCTTTCTCCCCTTGGGAAGCTCCAACTCATATGCAACTTCTCTGACACGATGGATCACCTTATATGGCCCATAGAAACGTGGTTTGAGCTTCTCAGCCCCTTGCTCCTTGAGTGTAGATTGTCTATAAGGATGAAGGCGAAGATAGACTAGATCATCTACCTCAAAATGTCTCTCTATCCGACCATGTTCTGCATATGTCTTTTGTTGATTTTGGGCAGTAGCAATGTTGTATTTAAGGGCCCAAAGTATGTCTTGACTCTCTTGAATCCACTCCTTTGCTCTGGGAGCTTTTCTTGCTACAAACATGACATCAAAAAATGAGAGTGCATCATACCCATAGAGAGCTTGAAATGGGGTCATACCAATGGACATATGGTAAGTGGTGTTGTAACAATACTCCCCCAAATGGAGCCAACGCAGCCATGCCTTCTACTACCCTGCAACATAATTTCTCAAGTATCCTTCCAGCCACTTGTTCACTATTTCAGTTTGTCCATTGGTCTGTGAATGGTAGCTGGCACTTGGTGTCAATTCATTCCCCACTAATTGGAAGAGTTCTTGCCAAAATCCACCCATGAAGTGGTTGTAACGATCACTCACTATGGTCTTTGAGAGACCATGGAGTCTAAACACATCTCTAAAGAAGAGCTCAGCTACCAGTGAAGCAATATAATGTGCATAAATGGCAAAGAAATGTGAATACTTTGTTATTCTATCAACAAATACAAAGATACAATTCTTACCCTAATTATTAGGTAGACTGGTGATGAAGTCCATGGAGATGCTTTCCCATTTTCCATCTGGAATGGGTAGTGGCTACAATAATCCGGCAGGATGAGTGTGTTATCCCTTATTTTGCTAAAAAACTATGCACTCCTTGATATGTTGGAGCACATCCTCCTTGAGACCCTTCCATGAGAATCTCCCCCTTATGGCCCGGTAAGTCTTTGTGAATCCTTGATGCCCTAAAAGTGGGGAATCATGTGATGCTTGCAAGATCTCCTCTTTGAGCTTAGAATTCTTAGCCAAAAATACCAGGTCCCGGTAATAGATGATTTCATCCATTACTCTATACCTCTCATCCATTATCACCCCATCAAGTATCTCACATGCAAATTTATCCTTGGAGTACTCAACCAACAGTTGAGCCTTCTAATCTACATCCATGCCCCTCAAGGACAACGTTGTTGGTCTCCTGGATAGAGCATTAGCTACTATATTTCTCTTCCCCTTGACATACTCTATGTCAAAGTCATAAGCTTGGATCTTTCTTACCCATTTTTTTTGTCTTTCTTGGAGTTGCTTTTGTTCAAGAAAGAATCTGAGACTGTTATGATCAATTTTCACCCTACATTTATTCCCCACCAAGTATTTCCAGAATTTGGCTAAGGCATTCATGATAGCCAACATTTCTTTATCATAGATGGGGTATAGCCTTTCAAGTGGTAGCAGCTTCATGCTCTCAAAGGCTATAGGATACCCTCCTTGCATCAAGACTACTCCAATCCCTTCACCTGATGCATCACATTATAGCACAAAAGGTTGAGATAAATCAGGTAAAACTAATACTGGAAAACTACTCATTAACTCTTTGAGCTTATCAAAGTCCCTCTGCGTTGTAAGTGTCCAATTGAAAGCTCCCTTATTGTTCAAGTCTGTAAGTGGTGCTGCAAGTTGAGAGAACCCTTTGACAAACTTCCGGTAATATGTGCATATGCCTACAAATCCCTGGAGTTCTATAACATTCCTTGGCTTGGGCCAATCCTTAATTGTTGGGATATTTTCTTCATGCACTCTTATTCCATCCACTCCAATGATGTGGCCTAAGTAGAGCATCTCAATGAGGCCAAACTCACATTTCGATAGTTTAGCATAGAATTGTTGCTCCTTGAGAATATGCAACATTTCCTCAATATTTTGCAAATGTTCCTCCCATGTGCGGCTGTAAATCATAATATCATCAAAGAAGACCAATACAAACTTTCTTAAATGACCACGAAAGATGTGGTTCATGCAAGATTGGAATGTTGTTGGGGCATTGGTCAAACCAAATTGCATTACTAAGAACTCAAGATGCCCATAGTGACACTTGAATGTTGTTTTGGGAATGTCTTGATCCCTCACTCTGATTTGGTGATATCCGGATCTCAATTCAATCTTGGAGAAATACTTGGATCCTCTTAGCTCATCCATTAGCTCATGGACCCTGGGAATTGGGTATCTATTCTTCATGGTATTTTTGTTTAGTGCTCTATAGTCAATGCACATCCTCTGTTAGTGTCCCGTGATTTGGCTAATTGGCAAGCCAAGTGACAGGGTAACATCAAACCAATATTTGGAGCCCAAGGACCTAGCCTTCTTGGACTCAGTGAGGGTTCTCTCTATTTGTGTAAGGGATATCTGTGTGTTTGCTTCTTGTGTTTCTGATTTTAGGCTAGTTATAAAGTAGTTTTTTGGTTTTTCTTTTAGGTTTGTGAGGGATGAATTGATCAAATACTAAGATAGATAAAAATATTGTCAGATTAACTAGGCTCTTGGGTCGAAAAGGTCAAGAAATCTTTCAGATGGTGATACAAGGTTGTTGAAGGGCCGATTTGATTGAGGTAAAATGGATCTTTGGGTAAAATGGAGTGGGATGGACATTAAATTTGTGAAGAACAAAGGATTTCAAACATAAATAGTTCAATAGCTGACATAAACATGGTAAGGCTAACCATTAATCATGAGAAATGTAACTATAAACTGATCAATGCATAGAAATAAACATTCAAGCAATACATAGAGATATATGACTCTCTAACTTTAGGAAATTGCTATCAGACTTTGGGGAAATATAGTTAAGACAAACAAACAACTCAAATCACTATGAGGAAATGCCTAAGCATAGTATTTCAAGCTATTGGGCACTTTGAAGAAAGATTGCATAGTTTTAGTCAAAGGGAAATATTAGTACAAGACCTCTTTGGTTCAACAAATGACAATCAAACAATCAAAGAAAGGTTTCAGAGGTGGAGCTATGACTAGCCATGAGTAAGTAGGGCATACCATGAATCATACTTAGCATGCATAAAACCATAAATGAAACAAGCAAACAATTTCTTCAGTTATCAAAGAGAAATCAAGGATTCTTTGATATGACTAAGAAGGAAGAAAACATAGAAGCTATAAAGAAATAGAAAATTTGAGGTGCCTCCAAGGGCATGTCTCAAATCTATTCTCTACTGTATTATAGCAAGAAATAACATAGAATATGAATGAAAACTAAGAATCATAATAGAGAGGGACACTATACCATTTTACCAAGTCAAGGAATCCAACAACAGTCCTCCTTCATCATCCAAAAACATTCAAGAAAATATCCAATGCATGAGACAAGTGTTTCTTCCAAGCTTTTATAACCATATATTGCTCTATATCATCAAGTTCAACTTTATTTACAATGAAGTCTCTTGGAATATATAGGCCAAGATGAGGGAAAACCTCCTAGTGCAACTTGCAATCTCATTGGCCCATCAAAAATATCTGATTTTGTCATTGAGGCTTTGCAAAGCCCAAGGCACAAAACATCTAATAAAATGTCTCAAAAATGCTAAAAAAGGAAAAATATATTGACTTTTCATAACTAACCATGCCCAAAAATAGCTAAATGCACATTAGGAAAAGCCACTTCAGAAAAGTGCATTTTTCACAAAAATACTTAAGAAATATATCAGCAGAAATTCCTTTGTCTTGCCGGCAACTTTTGGAGGCCTTCCTGATGTAAAAACGAGGCACGTGATAGCTAGTTGGAAAGCTCTGAATGTCTATTTTCTGAAAATTTTTATTTTTCTCCAAACTGATCACTGAAAGTCTGTCAAAATCTGACCTATGTGTAAAAACCCAAAAAATAGACTTTGCTGATAAACGGGGCAGAGTGTGGAAAAAGTGAGTGTTTTCCGCCATTTTGGGGGACCAAATCATCTTCAATTGATCTGAAAACCACTGATTAGATTCCCCTTAAATTATGGCATCCAATGATACCATTTTCATCCTTTGAGGATGTCCCAAACAGAAATGGTGATGCCCATGATTTTTAGCCAAAAGCCCAAAAATGACAAAAAACCAAAACTTGTTGAATTTCGCCCAATTTTGGCGAGCATGACCCTCAAGGGTTTTCAGAAACATGCTGAGAAGCTGAGGCCAAAATTGGAGCTTTGCGGTGTCTTTCTTCATTTTTGGTGCCGAGAGCCTCTTTTTAGCTCCCTTGAGTTTTTCCTGTGTGGCCTTCAATTTCCGTCGGGCGAACTGATTGAGCTTCTTATAGTGCCTGGTCATCCTCCTTTAAAGGTCCAAATCTCTATTATCCGTTCCCAACTTCTTTTCCAAGTGATCATTCACCCTCTCAAGCCATGCTTCTTGATTATTCTCTATCTCTTGGGTGAATAAAGTAGTGAGAGGAAAATATTGGAGAAGGGCAGCTTCTTCGTCCTTTTGTTTCTCAAGGGCTCTTCTGAGTCCCATGGTCCTTGGCCTCTTTTTCCTTGGCTAATCCTCATCCTCGCTATCATTGAACTCACCCATGAGTTCTTCCAACTTAACTTGTGCCTTGGAGGCCTCTTTTTTATATTTTATGGCCCGTGTCTCATATACTGCAGTGTGGACACTCATCTGTTTGTTTTTTGTTTGCAAAAAGTGAATGAAGTTTCTAGACCTCGCTATATCTGCCCTAAAAGCATCAATTTTTTCTTCTCTATTGATCAAGAGAGACTCTAGGATTCAGGATTCATTGTCGCTATCATCATTTTGGATCTGAATTATGTCAAAGTCCCTCTCCTTCTCATGGCTTCTTTCTTCTTTCTCCTTTCCCTTGCTTTGGGTGGCCTTCTTAGTCTTCCTCCTCTTAGGTAATTCGACAATGGGTTGCTTGGGAAACTTCCCCTTGCTTCGGAGGGCCCTAGTAACATTTGGAGTTATAGTTTGAGGCACCCTTTTCCTTGATGTCTGGGGCTTGGCCACTTTTGGAGAAGAAAGCATGGCCCCTTGCCTAGGAAAGGCAGCTAGCACATGCTCTATTGGCTCTTTGCCCTTGTTACTTCCCTCGTCATCCTTGCCATTGTTTTGAGTTTCTTCATGAATTCTTTGACTGCCCTCTTGCATGTCTTTTTGAGGGCTGCCCTCTTTACTCTTGTCCTTGCTTTCTTTATGAGTTTTAGGTTGTTTTACAGTAATTTGTCACCATCCTTGCGATCACCGTCCCGCACATTGGAGGGCTCATTTTGTGACCTGTGAGCAGTGACATGGCTTGAAACCACTTTCATGACATCCCTCTGAACAAGAGCTTTCATTTCCCTGAAGACATCTCCTTGTGAAAAACCATAAAAATGGCCCTTTTAGCATTGGCGCTAGCAGGCAGTTCAGTACCCGCGCCAATGGGGAAAATGCTTCAAAGAGGTTGCGCCAGTTGGTGCTCTGTCCCAGAGTCGCACTCACGCCATCCCATTTAAGGAGTGTTTTTTAAAAATAAATGGCGGAAGTTTCGTCCTAACTAATCCACGAACTGATATCTATCTTGAGTTGGTAGGTTTGGCTACGGGTTTCCATAGAGAGGAAGTGGTTTTCCACCTCTCATGGAAGCTTCCTTGAGGATAGGGCCAATCCCATGATTATAGGGATCCCAACTCCCCTTCCTCCATCTATAAAAGCTTGCCCATCTCCATTGCAAGCTAGTCTTCAAGTTCCCAAATTTCCAAGAGCCTTATGATGCAAGAGCTTTGATCCATTCCCTTAAGGCCAATTTCAAGCAAGGAGACTATCGTCAAGATCCGAAGAGAGAGGTTTTTCCTATACCTGACAGGCTTTTCGAGACGTGTTCTGCTGGCGACCCGCCGAAGGAGAATTCAGCGTCAGAACTATGGTTGTAATTTTCCTTTGATTGATTATTAATGAACGACTATTGGTTATGGTTCCACTCTTGTTGTTATTTATGATGATGAGTTATGTCCTTTATAACTGACATATAGTTGCATCTATTAGATTTTACGCTTGCGTTTGTTTTGTTTCTTGCGTGTGCAGGTGTCCTATCACGAAGATCGTGGGGATCATGATCTGCCAGAGCTAAGGAACGGGAGCGCCACCTCTTCTACAAGCAACAGTGTTGGATTCTAGGTAAGCCTTCATCGTTAGTCGGTTTATTTGCAGTTAGGAACCTGCATTATAGCGTGAACGATTGTTGCTAGACCCGGTCTGGGCTAGTAGGGATCACCTCTGTCCGCAGAGGGGATTTACCTCCACAACAAATTGGTGACTCTGCTGGGGATCGTTGGCTTGTTGTCGTTCATTTTATAAGCTATAGATGGAGCCTAAAATTGGCCAGATAGCCTTCAAAACTCTTTTTCTCTACAATTTCGTTGTAGATCAAAGCTGCTTCAGTCAATCTCCGGTTTAGTTTGTAAACTAAACACTTGGAGCATTGTCTTGTCTTTTCGGTCGATTCTTGATCCTCCTTGCTTGATCAGCTCTTTTGGGCTGGTTATTTCTGTGAATTTGGGTCTTTGGTAGCTTGATCATCACTGGTCTGCTTGTTGGATTGCTCTTTTTTATTTTTGACTGGGAAACTCGACTGGCGCGCTTTCCAGCTTGATAGTCGCGCCCATTGGCGCAGGTTGCTAGTGTATTACCCGTTCCAATTTTTTTCTGGCGCTAGTTTCAGCCTCACAGTCGCACCAATCCTGTGAGGTACTAGGGTTTTCTTTTTTTTGAGCTTTCTGAGCTTGATCCGTGTGTGTCTCATTTTGAACCTAGATCACATGGTTCATTTGAGTCTTGGAGATTCTGCTTGAAGTGGTGAGTCTGGTCTTGGTTGGGAGAAATTCTTTGTTTTTTCATTTTCAGGCGTTGGCGCTTATTGTCAGTTAGCAACCCGCGCCAATTGGCCATTGGCGCTAGTTGTCAGTGTGCAAGTCACGCCAGTTGGCGCTAGTTGTCAATGTACAAGTCGACCCAATTTCAGGGTGTATGAAAATTGAGAATTTTTCCCTAAATCCTTCACCAGTGTGTCTTTCCCTACCAGTCTTTTCCCTGTATGAGCATAGATTACATTGCTCATTGTTTGGAATATCTTCTTTCTATGATTTTTTGATGTAAAAGGGAATGAATGCCTTTTTTTGATCTCTTGCTTTGGAAGTCCTCTTTGTGTTTGACCTCATATGTCTTGTCACCTTTTGAGAATTTCATTACAAAGTGTTTAAAACAACGATTTCATTCTTAGTGTTTGTTTACATCTCTTTTGCGTTCATCCTTCAATAAGAAGATTTTCATTTATTTAGTTTTCGTCTCAAAGTGTCCTTTTTTTAAAATGCATTAGATCACATTGCATCGAAAAGTATTTTTGAGATTTATCATTGAACTTAGATCACATTGTTTAATGATTGAAAACTAGAAATCGCTTTGAGTGCATTCTCTTTCATTAAAAGCATGCATTAAGTAGATTCTCATTTCATCGAAAAATGCATTGAGTGCATTTTTATAATTATAAAAGAAAAAGGAAATTGTGCATAGATTACAATTGCATAGTTTTCAAAAAAGAGGATTTTGCATAGATTACATTGCATTATTCACATCGTTGAATGTTCGAATACTTTTGGATAGTGAAAGTCATCTAGTTTGGAAAAATTTCATTTACAGTGTTGTTGTTTGTTGCATCATTGTTTGAAGATCTTCCCTTAACTAGATAGCATTCATCGAATTGAAAAGATTTCTTTTCTCATATAGTTGCATATAGGAGATTATCAGATGACACTCGCTAGGGCCTGAAACCGAAACGTAATTGAAGATAAACTTTAAAATTTACTCAATTTACACTAAGGCAGCATTGAAATCTAACGAAACACATTTAGAGGTCTAGGCTAGAGACGTGTTCCGGCGTCTTAAAACCTAGTAGCTGTCGTTCGCCTCTTGGCTTTAGATAGCGCTAGTACATACTTGTGCTCCCCGTACCGTCGCGTATATAAAGGGAGACCCCACTAGGTTTCAATCCTTTATCCATAGGAAGCCGATTCTGCCGTCCTATACCCGTGATACACCGAACACAACATTCGGGGAGATTGCATGCACGTACGTTAAGTCCTTGGTTGATTTCTCTTTCATTTTGAAACCAAGGTGTATATTGCAGTTCACGGTTATTTGGTACACCCTTTGCCTAGTTTTCCTGAGTAGTCATTTGATCTTTTCTGACTCTTTAAATTTGAAAGGATCACAAAGTGCTTGTCCTTTCACGCTTGTGTCAAATCTGAAAGAGATAGAGTCACCCTTTCATCCGTTTCTCGACTCTTAAAACATGAAACGGTGAAGTTTCTAAGTTTCAATGTGGTAAAATAAATCACCCGCGATCACACGCCCTTTTAGGACTTGCTTTTTGGCCATTTGATTGTGTGCCTTGGTTTTTAGCCTGTGTGCGATTTTGAGTTGTTGATGGCAACTTTTCCGGAGTTCACCAACCAAGGAATCCCCTATGATGGGAATCCTGGTCCTTTTCCTCCTTTTGGGAATGTTGGTGCTCCTTATATGGCAACGTTGTCCCTTCTTGGGTTAACTGTTGGGTTACCTGTTTGGTTTTTTTCAACCTTTGTGGTCCTGAATGTCTCAGCTACTATTCAATCAGTTCCTCTACCTGAACAACATCATGTTGATTCTAAGGTGGACCTCTCTCCTTCTTTGCCTATTTCTGCATCCTCCTCTTCTTCTTCGCCTAGTGAAAGTCTAGATTCGAGTAACCAGGTGGCTAAGAAGAAGAAGAAGATGAAAAAGAAGAAGAAGTCAGATAAAGGAGAGGCTAGATCTGCAGCTATTGTGCCTAAGAAGCCTTCCGTCAATAAACCTCCCAACCCTCTGCAGAAAGTCAAGTTCCCTTGCATGTTGTGCACAAGAGACCATCTTCTTCGAGACTGCCCTGGCATTCCCAAGGTGCTTGAAGTATGGTCCAACGGTCGTCCACCATTGCCTTTGGCTTATGGGACTCAGGTTGCGGGCACGTCTTCAACTAGTGTTGGTAAGGCTCCTAAGAAGCAGGGTAAGATTACCAATCCCTTTAATTTGTGTGAAGGGCACCATGCCATTCACCTTTGTCCTTATATGGATGAAGCCAAGCGAGTCTTGGACAACTCAACCGTTTCTACACCATGCCTCCCGGCTGGTTATAATCGGCTTTCTTTGAGTCCTCCACCAGTTGATCCTACGATTGGTCAAGAGGCATCCTTGGTCGATCCCGCTCCCCCAGAAATTCAGATTCAGAAATCCATCCCTGACCAACCATTGGTCGTGGGATTGGTTGAACTGGCCCCGTTTGCGGTGCACCAGGACTTTTCCATTTAGAGTGGATCTCACACCCCCCATGTTCTTCTGGTTTCTTCAGATTCCTCGGACTTGGAGAAATATTCTCCTGTCCCTATACCACAAGAAGCTGCTCCTCCGCCGCCCATGATAGAGGTTCTGGAGGATACCCCTCCTGCCTTCGAGATGGAGGTCGTGGAGGATGCTCCTTCTTCTTCCGTAACACCAGGGGAAGACCATCTCGGTTCGATGGTAGCCCCTCCAAGTAGTTTGGTCGCTTCCTTTGATTGGAATCGATTCGCAGGATATCGCCTTCCATCTTATGTGCCTTTCGAGATCACAGTACAGGCTTTTGGTCTGGTCATACCCAGCACCATTATAGATGAAGGCGCATCTGTTAGTATTCTATCCTCAACTACCTGGCAAGCTTTTGGCTCGCCGCCACTTGCACCTGTTACACAGAATCTGTTGGCATTTAACAGAAGAATGAGTCAACCGTTAGGGATCCTTCCAAGGTTACCTATTACTTTGGGAGGTAAAATCGTCCATATGGACGTGATGGTTGTTCCAGGCCCCTTGGATTTCAATATGCTTTTGGGGCGCGATTACACCTATTCCATAGGCGTGCTTGTCTCCTCCATTTTTTGTGTGGTATTTTTTCCACATGAAGGACGGATCGTGACCATTGATCAGCTTTCTTTCTTTGGTCCTGATGTGGCAACTGGAACGCCATCATCCCTTCCTGGTTTTTATCCACCTGTTGTATCTGCCCCACCGCAGGTCAACTATGTGGCTACCTACCCTGTGCCTGTGCTCAGTGATGATGTCGTCGTGCATCAGGTGTTGGGGGCATTGGGTCCTAACTTCCAGGATGTTTTTCTTCCATCAGGAGTGGAACTCTTGGAAGCGATGACTTCTTTTTCATTATGATGAGGTCGTTCAGAGCATAGTTCATTCTTCTTGTGTTAAGCTCCTTAAAAAATGAAACAAGGGTGTTCGGAGCATAGTTCGTTCTTCTTGTGTCAAGCTCCTTAAAAAATGAAACAAGGTCGTCGGAGCATAGTTCGTTCTTCTTGTGTCAAGCTCCTTAAAAAATGAAACAAGGTCGTCGGAGCATAGTTCGTTCTGCTTGTGTCAAGCTCCTTAAAAAATGAAACAAGGTCGTCGGAGCAGAGTTCCTTGTCTTGTATCAAGCTCCTTAAAAAATGAAACAAGGTTGTCGGAGCAGAGTTCGTTTTCTTGTGTCAAGCTCCTTAAAAAATGAAACAAGGTTGTCGGCGCAGAGTTCCTTGTCTTGTGTCAAGCTCCTTAAAAAATGAAACAAGGGTGTCTAAGGATAGTTCTTTTAATGTGTCGACCTCGTTAAAACAATGAAACACCTCCTTTTTCAATTCGAGTCTTTGTTTAGATCTCGTAAAATCCCAGTCGAGTCTTTCTCATGATCTCGTATCTTGAACCTTCACTCCATCTGCCTTTCTGTATGATGACTTAGAGCATGTCCTCACCAATTAGTCCTTATCAGGGGCATGCTTACTTTTTCAAGCATAGTTTATTTCCGTTTCAAGCTTGTGTAAAAATGAAACCGGTTTCAAGCATAGTTTATCTTTGTTTCAAGCTTGTGTAAAAATGAAACCAACTTCAAGCAGAGTTTCCTGATTTCAAGCTTGTGTAAAAATGAAACCTTTCCCCTTTACCTCTTGTGATTGCCATTTTATCAGCCTGTTTTTTCCAGATGAACCTTGGTTTTCTCACTCCACCGTCACTATCTGCTTGGCCAATCATATGCCTTCACTTGGTTGTTTTACCCATTCCTTAGGAACCGTTGCGATGAGTGGTCTTATTAGCCGGCCTCTTGACCTTTATTTGTTTTGAGCAGTTCCACCATTACCGGAACTATTTGCTACCCTTTATACCACTTGTTCCTCCAGGTGGAGTCATCTTTCAGCTCTTTTCTGACTCTTTAAATATGAAAATATTGCCGAGTCCCTTGTCATTTTGATCTTGTTAAAGTGGACGCGAAACCAAATCTACCCAATATACATTTACCCCTTTTTCGGGCTGGGATAGATTATTTACGAAAAAGGAATACCCTAGCCTATCATGACTAGGAGGTTTTCTTGGACATAGTTTTCTACCTTTCTGGATCTGAGGAACTAGTTACGAAAAGGGACCTTTGGATTTTAATTTTCCGCTGTCTTTTCAAACTCTCTAAACATGAAAAGACGTCGAGTTCTTCCTTTTTCAGACTCGTTAAACCCTGATGACATCGGATTCAGTCATAATGACGCTACTCGAGTCTTTCCTTCCTAGGGCTCGTTAAATGTATTAGGATGGATTCGTCCGAAGGATGAATTTATATGACAAGCATATGGTATCCTCTTCAAGCTTGTGTAAAGATAAAGAGGTACTCGCCAAGCATGGTGGGGAAACTAGAACCAACATCATTGTCGTGTCGGCAGTATGTTGGTTTTGAACATGGAACTTGTCTGCATTCGTGTCGGGTTGGGGACATCTCATCTCGTTTTTCACTTGCCTCCGTGGGTTTGGGTAGTCCCTTTTGACCTCTCATCTGTTCTTTGCCTCGTCACTATGAACTCTAATCTTTTGATGTCAAATACTGCCAAGTCCACTGTCGTGCCGTTCATATGTTCAACAGAAGTTGACCTCTGCAAATAACAACCTCCTTCTGATTCTCATCTGATCGTGATTCACAAAAACATTATGTTCCTCTGTCTCATATCGATGATGTGGGAAACATTATGGCCCACCTTCGATCAAGGTCACTTCCTGTCGACTTCAACTCATTATCCGGGGAGCTGATCTAGAGACTCCCTTTTGGTGCCTTGGAGCCTGTATGCCTCAATGGCAGGTTCTTCACATTCGACACGAGGTTTTCATTATTGGCCTCCGATCGAGTGATTCTATGGGTGTTCGATGCCAGCTCATTGATTCACATTCCGTAGATTGTACGTGTAGTACCTTGAGGGCCATCGTCATTATTGGTGGTACCTCTCGCATCTGTTAACAGCTTTCATCATTGGCTGGTAATCAGACGATGTTCTTACATGTTCGACTTCAGTTCACATATTCACATGCTTGAACTTGTACTGTGTTCAGGTCGAGATGGAGCGCAAGACCCTGGATTGTGTCTGTTGTAATCCAGGCTGCGATTTTGTGGATTATTATGATTGGTTACATGACTCACTTACTGGATGGCTGCGACCATACCTGAGTCTATTTATCGATCCTCACTGGATGGCTACGTCCATGCCTTGGATCTGGATTATTATGTACTCTATTATGGATGGCTGCGCCCATACCGCATATATATCATGTACTTGAGATATCAGTTGTATTTCTCCACGCAGGT
The DNA here is from genome assembly GCA_034641835.2 of Pinus albicaulis. Lineage (NCBI taxonomy): Eukaryota > Viridiplantae > Streptophyta > Pinopsida > Pinales > Pinaceae > Pinus > Pinus albicaulis. The sequence continues at coordinate 159,212 of JAXQQM020082009.1, forward strand.
TTTTCGACGGTGGAGTTTTCAGTAGGACACATTCTCGTAAAGCATTTCACCCCTCTCTCTCTCTCGGGCCTCATGCTTTAGGGGGCATCTATTACACAGTAATTTGTCACCGTCCCTATGATCCCCGTCCCGCACATTGGAGGGCTCATTTTGTGACCTATGAGCAGTGACATGGCTTGAAACCACTTTCATGACATCCCTCTGAACAAGAGCTTTCATTGCCCTGAAGACATCTCCTTGTGAAAAACCCTAAAATATTACTTTCTAGCATTAGTAATGATTCGATGCAGGTACTTGATGGGAAAACATCTTTAAAGGCACAACGATTGGCGCCTGCAATCACACCTAGAAGTCACTGGAAGTATACGACCCATTTAAGGAGTGTTTTTAAAAAATCGTAAGTTTTAAGTCATGATCCGAGGCGATATCTATCTTGAGTTGAAGTTTGGCTACGGTTCCATAGAGAGGAAGTGGTTTGCCCACCTCTCATAGAAGCTTCCTTGAGATAGGGCCAATCCCCTGATTATAGGGATCCCAACTCCCCTTCCTCCATCTATAAAAGCTTGCCCATCTCCATTGCAAGCTAGTCTTCAAGTTTCCAAATTTCCAAGAGCCTTATGCTGCAAGAGATTTGATCCATTCCCTTAAGGCCAATTCAAGCAAGGAGACTATCGTCAAGATCCGAAGAGAGAGGTTTTTCCTATCCCTGACAGGCTTTTCGAGAAGTGTTCTGCTGGAAACCCGCCGAAGGAGAATTCAGCGTCAGAACTATGGTTGTAATTTTCCTTTGATTGATTATTAATGAACGACTATTGGTTATGGTTCCACTCTTGTTGTTATTTATGATGATGAGTTATGTCCTTTCTGAATGACATATAGTTGCATCTACTAGATTTTACGCTTGCGTTTGTTTTGTTTCTCGCGTGTGCAGTGTCCTATCATGGAGATCGTGGGGATCATGATCTGCCAGAGCTAAGGAACGGGAGCGCCACCTCTTCCACAAGAAAGAGTGTTGGATTCCAAGTAAGCCTTCATCGTTAGTCAGTTTATTTGCAATTAGGAACCTGCACTATAGCGTGAACGATTGTTGCTAGACCCGGTCTGGGCTAGTACAGATCGCCTCTGTCCGCAGAGGGGATTTACCTCCACAACAGAGGCTCTATCTCTTCGATGTTTTGGGCTTCATCTTCATATTTTTTGCTGCTGTGAGGGCTACCAATATGCTCATCAAACTGTTCAATTTCCTCATCATTTCCCTCCTCACTGTTTTGACTTTATTCATGGTGCTTTTCTTCATCATTGTGCTGCATATCATCACTCTATTTTTCTTCACTTTTCTGCCTTTCCTCACTGTGATCTTCTTCACCATGCTGCCCTTCTTCATCATCATGCTGCTCCTCCTCATTTTGCTGCCCTTCCTCATTGTGCTCTTTTTCACCTTGTTGTTGTTCATCATGTTGTTGTTGTTCATCATCATGTTGCTGCTCATCTTCATCATTCTCTTCTTCCTCATCATGCTCTTCTTCTTGTTCAATCATGGGAAATTTGAACTTCTTGGGAATGGGCTTACTTGAAGAAGGTGAAGGATGGTGAGTGGAAGGTGAAGGAGATGCATGGGATGAAGGAACAGTGGCGAAAACTGGATGTGCAATGAAAGTGTCCAAAGAGATTCCCTTCTTCTCGAGCTGATGAAGAATGACAACCTTGATGAGGGAATGATGGAAAAGGAAAGTTGACTGCTGAGAAGGAGGTCTTTTCTGAACAATGGAGGCCATTTTTTCAATACTTCTATGGAGGAATAAGGTGAGATTTAACAATTAGGCTCTTATGAAATGCATGAGCAACCGTACATGGTAAGCATAGACCCAGGAGAATCTTCCCTCGCATGTGAAATATTTCATGATTATCTTCATGAGGGGAGCATAACTAGTCAACAGATATGAGAAAGGAAAGATGGATGGACATGTATCCCGATACTCCGGCTTAAAAAAGGGTTTGTACTGTTCTGAGTCTATGTGGCTCTATTTAAACCATTTCTCTCCGACATAAGGGATTTTGGTGACTTGGGAAATGGATCTGGGAGAAAACTTGAAATCCAAGCCTACCAACTGAAAGTGTTTCCCTTGAAATATCAAAGCACAAAGATGTATCAAGGGGAGATAGCTTTTCACCTCCTGCACCCTTTGACAAAACTCTAGACATCCAACTTCATGAAAGTTAAACAAGAATGATGGATGAGCATTTACCTCTTCAGTTGAAATAGGTTCAAACCTCCTGTGAAGGCCACTTCTGTTGTCTTGCCTAGGAGGCATTTTTTTTTTGGATACTCGTTGATGTTTGACCAAGATAAGCTGTCTCAAATGGTCCTTGAAATGGTTTCTCAACACCACACCCTGTCCTCCTTATAAGTCATTGTTTTATCCTCTTTGATGCCAATCAACAAGTGTTTGTCAAATGAAAAACAAAAATTCAATTTGTCATTGTGCTTGGGAAAGGTCTTGAAAAGGTGTGTTTGTGGTCTCTTGGTGAAAAAAGAACTCATGTGTTTTGACAAAAACAAAAACACCTTTCCCCCAAACAATGTTCTTTTTTTTATTCACTGCTCTTCACAAAGTAAACAAGACACCTTCAGCTGTCTTGAAAAACATTTTAACAAAAACTCTTCTTTGGAACTCTGGTGGCTGCACAGAGTTCACTAATCCACAATATAGAGAGGACTTTTAAAATGACAAAGCCTTCACATTATGATCATTGTTTTCCCCTTTGAGTTTTAAACAAATTCTACTCCCTGTAGTAACTGTGGGCTATCATTGTGTCTAAAGGCAGCTAGGAGTCTCTTAAATTGATCAAAGAAACCCTTGCCTATCACTGTGTGGATGTTTGACACCCACAGTCAACAAAAACCTTTGATTTTTGACCAAAAACCCCACCTTATAATCATTGTTTCTCTCTTGAAAGCACAGCAAGAGCACACCACCTCTTAACCTCAAAAATTATCATGGAGTGAGAAAAATACCTTAAAAAACACTTAAGGGCCTTGTTTGTTTGGTTGAGCAGCTCCAAAGATTTTTTTTGAAGGCATTTTGGATGTTTAAAGAGGAGCGACACGTTCACTGAAAAGAGCGTCGCACAGTGAGGGGTGTCGGGTCGGCCTTCAGGCAGTGGGTGACCACGTGCACAGGTGCGCCACGCGTTGCTATAGGCCCACGGCACAGCCATTGAAGACCAGTGTAAATACGCTCACAGGTGCACCGCGCAGTCTTGAAACCTTGAAATTTTGAATTTCTTTGCCTGAAAACCTCGTTTCTCCAGTGGACAGCTAGGGGAGCATGGTTTGCGTTTTGAATTTGCACAAGGGGATGTTTCAACGGTCTCTTCCACCTTTAAATGAACTTAAAAAAAAATTGTGTTTATTTCATAAGGGTTTGAGTGCCCTTTGAAAATTTTTTGTCATATAACAATACAACATGCTATTCTTTATCATTTCATCACCTTTTTAAATATCATGAAGCCTTATTTTCAAACAAGTTTATGAAAAAATGATGTGGATGCTATTTTAAAGGTCTTCATAGATATGACCTTTCCCAAAGTGAAGAAGCCATCTCAAATCTAAAATATTTTTCACTATCTCTCCATCTCTGTCTTTTAAAGGAAAAACTGCACAAAGTCATATCAGGGATTGTAGGTGCACCCTTACAATGATATTTATTTTTGACTGTGGGTAAAACCCTAGTTGTATTCACCTAGGCTTGACAAACATCTGTTTACAAAAAAGAAAATCCTTTAAAGACCCTTCATGCAATCATATGCAACAACAAGGTTTTTTCACATGTTTCATAAAAAAGGTCTAGTTTATGGTTGTAGTATGCCTTGTTCCTTTGAACGATGTCTTGGACTTGAATCATAGTGTCATGGACTTGAATCATGGTGTCCCATATTTTCTCATACATACTGTCTCTATATATTCATTTGCAAAAATCTCTTTCAGAATCAAGGCTTAATCTATCTTCTTGTCATTTTGATGAGGTTGTTCTAAGTTTGGGAATTCTAGCCTCAGATTACCCTTTGAAGGAGACCTTTGATAGAAGAAAAACAAAACCTCTTTGATTATTATAGTACCACTACTTGTCATATTTTTAACACCATTTTATACTAATGATCATTCAATTGTTTCCCACTACATTTGAATTCTATCTTTCAACCAGTGAAACTATACAAGTAATCCTTGAAACACCACCACTGTGTTAGTGGTTTCATTCATTGGAGAAAAGGTGTAAACAAGTTCTTAAGGCCATTTGCAACATTATTAGCCTTGTGCTTTTTGGATGAGGCTACACCTCTGTTCCTGACCCTCTGCTTATTAAATGAAGGAGGCCTTAACAAATGACTTAACCATCTGTTCATGCTTGGAGAAGGTTTTACACAGTCACCCAACCATTTGCTCATGCTTGGAGGAGGTTTTACACAGTCACATTTCACCCCTTTCTCAAACTGTGTTATCTTTCCTTGTAATGCCTATCTCTGCTTGGTATATCACAGTAAGTAATAAGGTTCAAAATTGACAATATGCTATGAGAGGCATTCTCTGAGATATGTATTCTATTGTTAAAATGCTCTCATGCATCTTTAGAAACCAGAAGCAACCTGACTTGTATCTACAGAGTAATACTTGCTAGTCATAAGTCACTTACCTTTTGACTGTGTTTGCAGGAGTTCATTGAATTACCTCTCTGACTAGTACTTGCATCCTAGGCTCAAAACAACATGAGAAGCAACTTTCTTCTCATGTTTAGTTTAATAATGTCTTCTGGAACACTGATACCTTTCTAATTTGAAAAATACAATGAAACACTATAGAGAAACACAATATGAGTTTGGCTTTTGAAACATGCACTGCTAAGACTCCAAGACTTGTTAGTGGCACGATCTAAGGGTGTATCAAGCTTTGTTTGTAGAATAGGAGGGCCATTAATGACTGGTTGGTGTTAGACAGAGGTTATTTTTGGCTTAGGATATTTTTCCAAGGGAGGATTGCCTAAAGCGCCACTACCTAACTTAGGGGAGGTTTTTGACAGATTTGGAGTATTCTCTTTGGTATGATCAGATCCCAAGATGAGATATGACCAGAGGTAGGGTACCTGACATTCTTATCAACCAGTTGGTTAATAAATGAGCTGGGGAGGAGGGTGAAGGACAATAGATGACTTTATCTTATGACATCTAATGGACAAGTTTGTATGACTGAGACTAGAAAGGGATTGACAATTAGTTTTTTTCTCATCATAGGCTGATTGACAAGGTAGGTGGGAAAAATGTTTAGGGGTGTTTTCTAGCTAACAAATTTGATAAATTGGAGATTAGCTGCTAGAAAACTTGGCTTTGAAAACTAGTCATCATCAACAACTGAAAAATACTGATGACTAACATCCTCAATGTGCCATCCTTATTTTTAATGACCCTTTCAATTTCATCCCTATAAGCTTTGGGATGCCTATAAGGGGTGGTAATCACAGCTTGAATCCCTTTCTCTAGCTCAATAGTGTGCTCAAATCCCCTATCAGGAGGCCTCCCAGTGGAATATCCCAAAATAATACAGAATACTGGTCTAAGAGAGCCTGCACATCAGGGTGCACTAGTGAATCCTTGACTCCAGCTTCAGATAAATGCAGTTCTACTGCCCATCCTATGTCTCCTGTGCGTAAGTCTGCCTCCATCTTGTGAGATAAAACAATATGAGGGGGGTAAGTGTGCATACGTTTGATTCTTTGATGCTTACTATCCTCCTTCCCTATCCATTCCATCTATAGAGTCTCCCAAGACTGAAAACCCTTAAAAAATTTCCATATGGATTCCCCTCTTCTTTACTAGTTGTGAATCAATGAAGTTATGAGTAGCTCCACTGTCTACTAGCATCGATACTCTTTAGCCCATAACAGTACCTATAACTCTTAAAGTCAGATATTTAGGGACTCCCTTCAACGATGCAAGAGCTCCTCCCCTTGGAGCAAATGTTTTTGTTGCATCTTCTATAGGTAGTACAATGCTGGACCTCTCCTCTTCATCGGAAAAAATCTTAATATGGTGAGCCTTCCCTGCAACACACTCATGGTTTGCACCCATGGTTTATGAAAAGTAAGGCAAAGTTTCTCCTTCCTTAATATCCTTTGTTCATGGTCAAGAGGTGCCTTCTTTTGCCATGAATAATCCCCCTGTTGCAGTAATACATTTTCTTTGGGCAAAGCATGTTGCAAATATCTAGCCTTCTCTACAGCCTCAAGGAGTGCAGTTGTCTTGGTGGATCTCACCAACCCATGCAATGGTTCAGCCATCCCATCAATAAACATACATACCCTTCTGATCATAGTAAGTATGTATACCATTACTAAAAGTTTCAAATACTCAGCAATATAATCTTCTAGATCCCCCTTTTGTTTGAGCTTGGTTAGCTCAACAAAGTGGGCCTCCAATTCTCTTGGATCAAATCTCTCTACTAGCCTCTTGGTGAAGACTGAGTATGAATTGATATGAGCATGCCCCAGTTTATTTAGCCCATGGAACCACCATTAATGAGCCTCCCCTTCTAAGTGCAACACAGTTATTTTGATAGCTTCTATTTCAGAAACTCTATTAAGCTGAAAGTAAGTATCTAGCTTCTCCACCCAAGCCTTGGATGTGCACTTAGTTGATCCATCATATACAAGCAAGAAGAATCTCCCCATATTACACTGTAGGTCTGATTCTTGCATCAATCCTTCCCTCTTGTGGTGATAGCAAGTTCTCCTTCCTTCCTTGATCCGGAAAAATTCCTGAAAGCTCAAGTGTTCCTTGAACCTTTGGGATTGGGACTCATACTCCACAAAATAGTCACCAAGGGTTTCATACTCTCTGTCTTCAGATAAGAATGAGGGCATAGTGGAGTGTTGTAGTGAAGGATGTGTGGCTGATTGTTCCACACAAGGTGAGATGCTGGTGCTTGCTTCCTGGTAAAACCCTCTAGGGCCTTCTTTATGCCTCATCTCCTTGAGATCTCTTGCAATTTTTTGCATGGTTTGAAGAAGGAGCTTTGAAATATCTCTTTCCTCCATATTGTAAATATATTTTCCCCACAAGCTGAGCCAAGAGCAGAGCTCCGATACCACTGTAATATTCCTTCTTAGGAATTTCTACAGTATGGAGAGTAAAAACATTGTTTTCAGAAAATTACATTATATAACTGAAAAATAGGACTTGGATCCTTTATATTATACTTAATAAACCTTACATACAGAATGGGAGCATAAAAAAATCACTCTAGCTATGTTAAACATATCTCCCCATGCCAATACACCTTAAAAACACCCAAACCCCATGATTTCACCAAACATAAATTCTGAAGCATGTAATAGCTTTATTATAAGAGGGTTTCTACAGAAAAAATGAGTCATAATAGATCTAGAGATTTCATTAATCAAAGAGCCAAGAAAAATGGAGGTTTAGCCTCTTTTACAGAAAATGGAGACAACCCGGTAGGGGTTTCATAAGAGCACAAGTACAAGATGACACCTTTGCATCAAATGACACAGTTTTCTGCAACTCTATATATTATATGGCTGAATAATACATGAAATCACATAAAAATTGCTGAAGAGACTCACTATTAGCCTCCTAGGAGAGAAAATTCCTCCTTCTCCAAGAAGCTAGCACCTAATGAAGGGATTCAACCCTACCACAGCATCACCTTCAGAAATGATGCAGTTTCTACAAGACACTACATTGTAGGAGTTGGTAACTTCTTGAACCCAAGTCAAATAGTGGAAATTTAGCGTAGAATTATCCTTTTAGATCCCTTCAACAAGTTGACCCAACAAAGAGAGTGGAACTCCCGCCTAAGAATCCCTTGCACTAAACAGTGTAGCAAAACCAGCTAAACAGCTGAAGCATGCAAGAAGTCATAAGACTCAAACATAGACAAGATTCTGAATAACCCTCATGGCTGATCTCCCTTCCTTTTTATTCTTGGTGAGCCTCCTTACCCTGGACCCCACACATTCATGAGGCTACTTCATTGCAAATAGTCCTCCATCAAAACTGCGTTGTTGCCACTAGGTTTCCTTCTCTTTTAGCAGCGTTTTTGACTTGGTCAACAAGGTTCTAGTCCTCATGCATTGCCCCCATTTTCACACCAAGGGTGGCTTTATTTTTCCTTCTTACACAAACCCCCTTTTCTCATTGGGAATGTTTTATTTCTACTCAAGATATTTAAGGGTCTCTCTACTCCATTTATTCCTCTAGCTTGCAAAATAGAGAAACATATAATATTCCAATTAGCAACAACTAATTGGAAATATTACATGGTTTCCACATCTGGGCCTACTTGTGTATTGAATTGTTGGGGGTGGTTGCATCTTGGAGATGGGCCTCACAATATCATGATCTTGAGGGAATTTATATCTTTTTCTTACTTCTATTCACGTCTTCATAACTTGATAATTTTTTACTGATAACTTTGCTATGTGTGCAGGTTCCTAAGTTGTTGTTGGTGGAGTAGATGGACTGCTTCCTAAGGATGATTTTCCTCCTCTCTATTGCAAAAATGTATCCATAATGCTATATGTGGGTGAAAAAAATAATATCAAGAGTTTTGTTGTGAATACACAAGTTGCTGCAGGGGGATTCTCCTTCCTGTAGTAGCCATTTATTCCTCCATTCAAGTATCCATTGTGCATTCCAGGTTGAGGCTAAGTGAAGAAAGGAATGAGGACAGATTAGGATCATGAGGAAGTTGTGTAGCTGATGGAGGAATAGAAAACAAGGATTTTTTTATGTTTTTTAGATGCATGACATAGTGGAAATACTGAGAAAATTTTGGATAGATAGAGTGGATGGGTGATGGATTTTGTTATGACTCTATAATTTCAAATGTTATGGAATAAAAAACAAAGGTAACCACAAAAGCGCTTTTAAGTCTAGAAGCTAGCCCTTCTAAACTCAGAGAGGTATCTCTCTGTTAGATTTAGTTTTGTTTTCTGGGAATTTTAGGCTAGTTATGATTGTGTAATTGTTTGTTTGAATGTTTGTAATTGATTTGGTTGATTAAGTGCCTATAATTCCATTGGGTTATGGATTCTATAAAACTAACATGGATCTGTATCAAAATTTCAAGGATTTTCACATGGAAAAGTAGGTGAACTAGTTGGATCTTTTAAATTTAAAATGGCATGTAACAAAAGAAAAAGAAATATTCACTTAATCATAAAGATAAATTAAGAATTATTTAACTTGAAATCAAAGGAAAACATTAAAATTACCGACAACCAAAATTTCAGTATATATTTCAACAAATTCTATTCATCACAGTTTCTGTAAAGTAATTTAGATATAAGAAAGCACAATAATGGAAACAAAGAAATAACACATAGAAAATGAGAAGAACTTCACCAATTTATCCATATTCATTTTATAAATTATCAGTCCATCAACTGGGAAAGTACAATAGCTTATGAAAATAAATAATCAACAAACAACCTGTAATACTTCGAGCTATGAATTATTTATACTAATATTTTAAAAAAATCCTATCATAATTGAACAAGGTATATTTAGCAAAATCTAGAACAAATGATATTTTCTGCCAATTAATAGGATGGGTTGGAACTGCTCAAGAGGTGGCCCTGATTTGAAGGAAATTTTGGTTGAGTTGTCCTTTCTGTATTTGTTGCATTGTGTAATGTTCCAAAATTGGGATTGCACAGCAGGCTTGTAAAAATAACGCACTCCTAGGATATTGATGTACAGAAATGAGTTTACAACCCTTGGATCCCTTAGATCAGCAGATCTGGATTCTAAATCCACAAGAGGAGCAAAAACAAATCAAACTAGGTGTGGTAAACAAATCTCCCACCACCTAGTCTAGCTGAAAAACACCCTACAAGAGGGGCTGCAGCTATGCACAACGAACTGCTTCAAGAATAACGCAGTCTTGGATAATATGAGTAGGATGCCATCAAATATGATTAAAAAATGAATGTACAGCTGAAAATCAGAAGTAAAGTGAAGCTATTTTGATATACAAGAGAATACATGAGACAATAGAGCAAGATATCTTCAAAAAAGAGAACTACAACACATATATATCAGCATAAATGGATCAACCGTGTTATTTTCAGGAGATGTAGCAGTTGCATATTAAAACTCAAATCTAGGACAAATCTATGGACAAAACATCATATCTATTTCAGATCTTGGAACTAGATAGTTTTCTTTACAAGATCCCCTTGGGGTTTTGACCAAATCATGCATAAATAAGAGTATATCTGAGTTACAAGTTGAAGATCTGTAAAATGTTGCAGTAATTACTGAATATAACATTTCATTACAATATATCAGATCTAAACAGAACATGGATCAGCAATCTAATCCATGGATCACCAAAGTGAAAGGCAAAGCCCAGCACCAGAGATCTCTGATCAAAACTGGAATCAAAACACCATAAAGAACCTCATATCAAAATAACGCTGTCCATCAATGGAAACAACGTTGTAGCTCCAATGAAAAAGATGGCCCACTACCAAGTTAGAGATCTGAAGTGAAAACATGAGAGGCACTCTCTTAGGAGGTTAAAATACACACTCCATGAGAAGAGGCTCCCAAAAACAAGCTAGATCTTTGCAGACCTAGAATCCCACTTGCTACAGCTTGAAAAAGTAGACAAACCCTCACTGGATCTGCACTGCAATTGGAAGTAGAGCTTGGCCTCAAGCTTGATAGTGGAACAAATCAGCAAATACTCCTTCAATAATCCTCAAAGGAAGAGGTGAAATCCCTGCATAGGAACTCCAAGTGCTAAGCAACACAATTATCTACTAAATAGCAGAGAATAGTATTTTTCTAAGCAGAAAAGATACTCAGAAATATGATTAATCAACAACCTTCTCTTGTTTCCCTTCCCTTCCTCTTATAAGATGAAAGCCTTTGCAAACCCTAAACCACCTTGATGAGTTAGCTTCTTTCACATGAGGGGCCTCCTTCTAGAACTACGTTGTCCCTTTTAGAGATGCATTGAACCTAGATAGCACTATAGATTTGGTCAAGGTTGACCTAGTCTCAAAGCTCAAACCCCTTTCACACCTGCAAGTGATTATTTACATGGCCCTAATTTATCTATGTTCACATGGGCATTTCTTTATTCAGTATTTTTAGGAGTTTTACATGTCCTCCTTTATTCATTTATTCATGCAACAGAAAATAAAACAAAAATGAATATTCCTCTTAGCTCATTCTAAGTAGGAATATTACAGTCCTCCCCTCCAAAATGTTGCTTTTCGTCAAGAAACTGATAGGGTAAGAGCTGTAGTACTTCTCCTCCTTCATTGTTGGCATCATCAAGGATCAAGTCCTCATCATAAGCCAAGTGCTCAAAAAGCCAATGCATCATGAATTGTTCCTCCAAGGCCAACATAATATGTGCATAGTCCATCCCTTCAGGAGTGAAAAACTCAACAGAAATAAACATAGTTGGAGAAATTCTACATCTAAAACATGTATCATGAAGTACTAGCTGAACTTCCAAACCATGTGGTACATACACATTGCCCATCCTCTGTCCATACAATCCCATAAAGAATAAAACTTTATCATCAATGTATGGAAGCAAGACTACATATATGCAAACTGAAATCTGAACTTGAGGAGGTGGGTCAAAATCCCACATGTGATGCCAACGCAATGCACCTCTTGTCTTCATCAAATCTAGGTGTGGCAAGTGGCATTCCCACCACACTTTTGCTGCATGAGTCACCTTAACATGGCTGAACGTGTTACATAAGTTTGGTGCCTTTGGGAAGTGCCCATCATGAAAAGGAATCTCCCTTTGCACATCAAGGGAGTGGCCAAGTTCAGAATTCCCATTGGCCCTCAACAAACTATGAGATCCACATGATCTCTTACTCCCTTTAGGAGTCATATCCTGCAAAAACATGGCAAAGGAATGTAATAGATCAGAAAATACAACTTTCTTGTCATGATCAAATCCTCTACCATCATAGTCCTTCACGCACATGGAGTTGTGCATGAGCATTCCCTTCCTCTCAAGCAAAGGAAGAGCTGGTTGAGATGACTCTTGCAAAGATTCTATTGGCTTCCCCAATCCTCCATAGCTATTACACTCTTGAAAGTGCTGATGTAAGTCCTCTCTCATGCCTTCCCAATAAAAACTCTTCATGATCAGGGTATATATCTTCATTGAATACATATGGCTAAGGGAGAATTCTTCATATGCTCCTTGTAGGATCTTCTGCTTGAGCTTGGAAGCTCTAGCCACGAATACTTTACCATGATAATATATGTCTCCTCCTTGGACTAAGTAGCCCTCTTCTTGTTGCATGCCATCTAATATCATACCTATGTGGAGACCTTTGGAATACTCTACAAGCAGTTGAGATTTCCAATAAAGATCCACACTTCTCAACAATGACAGTGTTGTTGATACATCCATGGGGGTGTTTGTCATGTTGCTGATTCCCTCTTTCACATTATACATGCCAAAATATTTTTTGGAAGGCTGATCCTCCCATTCTTCTCCTCGCACAGCACAGATTCAGAAAAGTGAGAAGGTGATAGTGAAACAAGAAGAAGATTTTCCTCATTCTTGGGTTGTCCCAAGCCTCCCAGCACTGTAACTTGGTCTCTCATTGCTCAAACCCTTCCTAGACCTAGATTTGGAGCAGCAATTTGTGGAACCTTTCCCACAATATCTGAATTTGATGGCATTCCAGGTGGCTTTCCATGAGATAAGAATGTCCCTTGCAGCATCCTCATGAACATGAGAGAAGGAAATGTGAGATCCCTGCTTCCACTACGCAAATCCAACTCTGTTGTTTGTGTGGAAGTATTAGGTGAAGGATAAGTATGCATGCCTTGAATCATTTGTGGTTTCCCACTCTTCAAGTCCACCCACTCCATTTGCAAAGCTTTCCACTCCGTGGTAACCTTCCCCAAGGTAATCAACCATTGGACACCCAAGATGATGTTCGTGTCTGGTATGTCAACTACAAAGAAGTGATCCACCAAAGTGTAGTATCCCATAGTGACAGAGAGTGATGGAACATATTGCATGCATTGCATGGTCCTATCTCTTGGGAAAAAACTAGAAAATCTCTCAAAAGTATCAGTGGGTATTCCTCTCCTTTGCACAATATGAGCATCAATAAATTTGTGGGTTACGCCACTGTCAATCAGGACAGATACTCTCTGATTCATGACTGAACCTTGTACTCTTAGGTTCAAGTACTTAGGCATACCTCTCAAAGAGGCAAGAGTCCCACTTGCTGGAGCAAAGACTCCATTCCCATCTCTGGATGGTGTTTGATCTTCCTCATCATCATCAGTGCTATGAAACCTCCTAGGTTCATCATCTTCATCTTCCTCCTCAAGATTTGAGAAGACTTCTATGTAGTGTGCCTTTCCTACAGCACATCTATGTACCAGTGCCTATGACTCTTGGCAAGTGAAGTACAGTCTCTTCTTCCTCAATTCCCTCCTAAGATCAATATCAAGAGGTTTCTTCAAATATCTCTCCTTGGGAGGAGCAAATTTTCCTTCCTTCCCCTTAGAAAAGTGAGGGACCTTATTTCAGAAAGTTTCCTTTGCTTTTGGCAAGGCATCTTGGAGGTCTCTAGCCCTCTCAATGGCATCATGCAAAGTGACGAGCTTGGTGTATTTAACCAACCCATGCAAAGGTTCCTCCAAGCCATCGATGAACATGTAGACTCTCCTTGCTACAGATAGGTCAGGGACCATGACTGATAATCTTAGAAACTCATAAATATAAGTTTTTGAATCTCCTAATTGCTTCAGATTTGCAAGGCTTATGAAGGGTGCTTCAGGATCCTTCCTGTCAAACCTCTCCACCAGTATTCTAGTAAACTCATAATAGGTAGTCACATTTATGTTTCCCAATGTAGAAAAGCCATGGAACCACCAATTGTGTGCTTCACCTTCAAAGTGCAGCACTACAATCTTGATGGCTTCAGTCTCAGGGACTTTGTTCAACTGGAAGAAGATATCCAGCTTTTCTACCCATGCCTTGGAAGAACTGGAGGATGATCCATAAAAATTGGGAAAAAATAATCTTCCCATAGAGTGGTGTCTATCCTGATGATGAAAGAACCCACCATCTCTATATTGTTGCCTTGGTCTTCTTCTATCCTTGAGGTGACAAAAGTCTTGGAAACTCCTTGAATCTCTGACTCTAAGAGTCATATTCCATAAATTAATCTTCAATGGAATCTTTCTCTTGTGGCCCTTCATTCTCCATAGGCAATAAAGTAGGCATAGTGGAGCATTGTGTAGCTTCTGGAGCTTGTGGCAGATCCACTGGTTGACCAATCCCATGATGGGACATGTCAAAGCATTCTCCCTGATGAAATCTCCCAAGAGATTCCCTCATTCTATCCACCCTCATCTCTTTGATATCCTTGGAAAGATCTTACATGGCCACCAAAAGAGTTCTTGCAAAATCTTCTACTTCTCTATCGTTTACAGCTTCAAGGGATTTACCCTTGTCTTGACCCTTGTCAAGATCATCAGTAGTGTAATCATACTTCTTGTGACTTCTGTTATGATACTTCTTGTCCCTATCTGTAAGAGGATCATATTCTTCTGAATGCAACATGGCTGGTGATCCAAGGCAAGGACAGACTGTGCCAAGAAAGGAGCTCTGATACCACTGTAATGTTCCAAAATTGGGATTGCACAACAAGCTTGTAAAAATAATGCACTCCTGGGAGATTGATGTACAGAAATTAGTTTACAACCCTTGGATCCCTTAGATCAGTATATCTGGAGTCTAGATCTACAAGGGGAGAAAAAAAAAATCAAACTAGGTGTTGTAAACAGATCTCCCACCACCTAGTCTAGCTGAAAAACATCCTACAAGAGGGGCTGCAGCTATGCACAACAAACTGCTTCAAGAATAACGCAGTATTGGACAATATGAGAAAGAGGCCATCAAATATTATTAAAAAATGAATGTACAGTATCAATTAGAAGTAAAGTGAGGCTCTTTCAATATACAATATAATACATGAGACAATAGAGCGAGATATCTTCAGAAAAGAGAGCTACAACACATATATATCAGCAGAAATGGCTCAAAAGCGTTATTTTCAGGAGTTGTAGTAGCTGCATATTAACAATAATATCTAGGATAGATCTGTGGAAAAAACATCAGATCTATTTCAGATCTGGGAACTAGATAGTTTTCTTTACAAGATACCCTTAGGGTTTTGACCAAATCATGCATAAATAAGAGTAGATCTGAGTTACAAGTTGCAGATATGTAAAATTCTACAGTAATTTCTGAATATAACATTTCATTACAATAGATCAGATCTAAACAGAACATGGATCAACAAGCTAATCCATGGATCACCAAAGTGAAAGGCAAAGCCCAACACCAGAGATCTCTGATCAAAACTGGAATCAAAACACCATAAAGAACCTCATGTCAAAATGACACAGTCCATCAATGGAAACAACGTTGTAGCTCCAATGAAAAAGATGGCCACAAACAGGAGAGGCACTCTCCCAGGAGGTTAAAAGACACACTCCATGAGAAGAGGCTCCCAAAAACAAGCTAGATCTCTGCAGATCTAGAATCCCACTTGCTGCAACTTGCAAAAGCAGAAAAACCCTCACTAGATCTGCACTGAAATTGGAATTAGAGCTTGGCCTCAAGCCTGATAGTGGATCAAATCAACAAATACTCCTCCAAGAATCCTCAAAGAAAGAGGTGAAATCCCTGCATAGGAACTTAAAGTGCTAAGCAGCACAATTCTCTACTAAACAACATAGAATAGTATTTGTCTAAGCAGACAAGATACTCAGAAATATGTTCAATCAACAACCTTCTCTTGTTGCCCTTCCCTTCCTTTTATAAGATGAAATCCTTTTCAAACCTTAAACCACCTTGATGATTTAGCTTCTTTCACATGAGGGGCCTCCTAGAACTGCATTGTCCCTTTTGGAGATGCATTGAACCTAGACAGTGCTGTAGATTTGGTCAAGGTTGACCCAGTCTCACAGCTCAAACCCCTTTCACACCTGCAAGTGATTATTTACATGGCCCTGATTTATCTATGTTCACATGGGCATTGATTTATTCAGTCTTTTTAGGAGTTTTGCATGTCCTCCTTTATTCATTTATTCATGCAACAAAAAATAAAACAAAAATGAATATTCCTCTTAGTTCATGCTAAGTAGGAATATTACACATTGTTGATCCTTTAACTGCATTTCGAGTTATTCAATTATGCCAGTAACTCACACACTTATCTTGCCTTTTTTTCATCTGGAATTGAAAACTTTGTTGCCTTCCTCTAAATTTCATCTACTTCGCTATATTTGGAAAAAGTAGGTTTTAGCACAAAAATATGATTCACCTCATGCTGTATGTAGAAGCATTTCCCATTGCTTCAAGAAAATATTTTCTTGTCAAACTTCCCTTTGTACTGGTGAACTTGGAGTTGTCTCTGGCTACTTCTTTCAAATTCTTATTGTAGTCCTCTTGTGTGATTAAGTTATACTTGATAAAAAACACATTGTGCGATCCCTTTTTGTTTAGCACTTCAAATTTGCTGAAAAACTTGCTAACCCCTATTTCCAGTCCTTGGCATTTTTCTTCTAATTGTAGAATGAGGTTATTTTTGGTCAAAACCTTCTTGAATTCTAATAGAGTTTCGGTTTTTTCCTCAATTCCTATTTCCTCCAACTCATATTTATTCTTAGAATTGAGGAATTTGATGATATTAGCAGCTTTAGTAAGCATGTGACCCAACTTCTCTTTGATTCATGCAATAGTTGTTGTATCTTTTTGTATCAGGTCATTCTATTAAAAAATGATTTGCATGGATGGCCAAATATCATTCATGGAGTTGAGGATGCTTGTCCTTATGTTTTTCTTGGATTGGGCCAAGGTTTGGCCAATGGCTAACTCTTTCTTTGCTTTCTGTATCCTTTCTAGTAGTATTTGGGATCTTTGTGCTTCAGCCAAGTTTGAAGCTTCACTTCTATTGTTATGTTCTTGGAAATATTTTACTTGCCCTTGTAGTTTCTTTATCTCTTGTGTTTATATTGACATTTTCCCTACGACCTTAATCAAATTTTTAGCAGCATCTGCAGGTTAGGTTGGAGGTATCGTTGGTGTTGAATCACTTGTAGTGGGGATTTTTGTGAGGGGTATTGCATAAAGAGGAACTATGGCCACCTATGGATTTTATTCCTTATCCTTAATCAAATTCTCCATGTCTATCTCCATTTTCCTAGTTTGGGCACTTTGCTCCATGATTAATTTTAGCATATCTTCCTTCTATGTTTCAGACTCTTCTATATCCTTGGTATGTAGATCTTTTGTTGCTAGCAGTTTTAGTTGCTTCCTCGGTGCTGCAATATCAACATTCTTATTTTTAATTAGTTCTTCTATTGCCTTCACATTTTCTGAATCATACCCCATTTTAACAACCAGATCTTCCAATGATTTGATTCTTGTGTATTTATCCAGAGAGGATATCTTTTCCATCCTCAACTGGGATTGGGTATTTTAAAGAGACACCTGCAATTTGACACATTCATGGTTGTGTTGGTTAATGTAGAGAAAATCATCTCCCCAATATGTTTATGCATCTCCATTTTATAAATGGGATGAATGTCCTTGGTTTCAAATTCAAAGGATATATTTTTCTAGTCTGCTATTGTCTTTGGTTGTGGAATTTGAGCCTTTAGGAAGGCCATCTGCATCCTTCCTTTTTTTGAATCAAAGGCTAATAGAAGCCTTATTTGTGAACTAGAAATTTGTTTCCAGAACTGTGAGTAGGTTTTCCTCTTAAGAATCTCATTTTTGAGCTTAATGTCTTTGTACCAGTCAAAGATATTTTTCTCCTTTTCTCCCTGAAAGAGCTTAGAGGTTTGGGTTGTGTCTAGATGACCCTGTGACATTGATGAAATTGTTGGAGAATTTATAAATTTGCTACTGATTGTGCTAAAGATAGTGGTTCATTGATGATCATGGTAGATCCTTGTTCTGCATTCCTTTCTAAATCTATTTTAGGACTCATCTTGGTCCACTTTCTGTAGATGATTTTGAATTATTTGTCTGCACTTCCTGTATATAAATTTTATTCTTCCTCTCTTTTCCTCTTTCCTTCTTTCTCTTGAGGAGTAGGAGTCTGTGAAGTTGAGGTGGACACAATTTTTTATTCGAATTCTTGCAAAGTGTTATCTATCCATGTGAATTAATTCATATACCTCTCAATCTATGGCCTCCAAGTGTGGATATAAGGATTGGTTTTGTGTTCCACCCTTGTCTTGGAAATTAGGCCCTGAGGATCATATGACCATGTAAAACTCACATTAAAATTAATTTGTTTAGGAAGATTATCTGCTTCTTCTCCTATTATCCTGTTGTTGGAAACAAAGGGGCCAACTTGTGTTTTAATCCTGAACTGAGATTTCTTCTTTACTGAGACAAAATGAATTTCATCGGAGTTAATCATTTGTGTTATATAATCCAGGGAAAATAATCTCATTGGGAGGTATTTGGGAAACTTGTACGGTGGAAATTCACACCCATACATCCTCATCTCTGTATAATTTTGGTATAGGTACCAATCACCGGTTTTAGATTTCTCTTTCAAATGTGGGATCTTCTTGATTTATTCACTGATTCTTGGTTCTGCATTACTCGTCAACATGCTCATCACTCGATGAATGAACTTTTCAATGTATTCCTTGAATGCGTACTCCTCTGAATATTTCATCATAGGGGAAGTCCAAAAAATTACTGACTGTGGATTCCCTTCCTCATCCAATTTTAATAGTGAAAAATGGAATTTGTCTACTTGGTAATAAATGAAAATATAAACATGAATGGAAGCATACCTGAAAACTCCTTCAATTGGTAACGTAAGGAGTTTTTCATGTATACTTTCAGCTAAGAATTGACTGAAATTAAAAATAACTGAAGGATTATGGTCTGTAGAGAATATTGATAAGAAACCTAATAGGGTTTCATCTACCCATTCATCAGAGTAATAGCCCAAAAGTTATGACAACGTAGAAGTGATTTGTTTGGCATAAAAAGGAACATGGAAGAGGGATAAGGTGGATTTTTTCTGGACAATTGGGTATATTCAGGAAACAAAATGTCAAAATCTGTGTTCTCTTGGAGAAATCTAATTTATAGTAGATTTCAGTCAAGGTTTCTACAGGAAAAGGAGTATTGGTTTCTACAATAAGGGCCTACATCATCTGATCAATAGTTTTAGAGCTGACGTTGAATAAAAATTCACCACTTGGGGCTATAATGGCTCTCTAGTTTGGTACGTAACAAGCCTGACATTTTCTAACAAACTCTTGAGAGTGAAATGTCCAGGGAAAAATGTGATGAGGCAGATTGGTTCCTAGAGTCCAATTTCATCAGATTTGTCAATAAATTTATTTTCAAGCCAATAGTAGAGTTCAAAAAGATCAAACTCACACTAAGTTTCTGTGATTTAATAATCTTTGTCTACAAGTGGAATGTGATCTAAGTCAAAAGCGGATGCAAGATTGGGTTGACAGAATCTTCAATGTTCTTCTTTTTCGAAGGCATCTAGTTAATATGCAATTACAGAGAAAGGAGGAAATTGCACATAATTACCAGGAATTTCACCAGTCTATAATAGATTGGTAATAAAATTGGGATTTTCTTGTGCTCGATCACATGCCTAGTTGATTCAGGAGAATCACTGGGTACTTGAAATCTAGAGACAAAGGTAGAGTGACACAATTTTCAAAATAAAAGGAGAAAAATGGTGGTGCGATGGGTTTTTATGTGGGTGTCGATGTTCCCGTTATGGGCGTGGGTTCATTAGAAGTTTGAATGGTTACCCCAGGAAGTCTTTTAATAAGCTAACGGTTATGGCCATGTCTTGGGATGATATTGGAGGGGAGCGCGCGATAAGTAGAAGCATGTAAGTAGGGGAGTGGACGGTGATGCGCAGGAAATATGGTGTGAAAGGAGGGTGGTTTGGTGGATTTTAGAGGTAGGTCGAGATGGTTTACGGTATTAACAAGGGGGGATGCGAAATGATGAAGGGCTGACACATCGTGTGGGACCGACGGGGAGGAAACTAATTTTCGTACCCACCCCCCCCCCCCCTCCCCGCGCTGGTAAAGTTCGGATGGATAGCAGGGTGCGAAAAAGGGTTGTGGACCGCTGATGTGAGTTGGTGAAGATTGAGCCATTGGAAAGAGTGTGTGTCTTAACACTACCCAAAAAATTCCTTTTGTCTTTTTCAAACTTTATTACATGGGTGGAAAACTTTAGATAAAACCATGTGCATTGTAAAGTTTGGATAATAGTGTAAATCATGTAAAATGTACATTTTTACCCTTTGAACCTTTTGACTTAAGCTTTATCCTAATCCTAAGACTAACTTTTTTAACATACATAAGGGTGCATTTGGAATTGCAGACCCTTCTTTTATTTGTTTTTTAGAACAAAAATACCTACAATATCCTATTACTTACTACTTCATTGATTCAACATAAACGTATGAATCAACCTTATTTATCTACCTAACTAGCATTAGCCAATATTAGACAGTTTGGCTAACTTTATTATATCATCTAATTAACACAATTTTAAACTTGTTTGATCATGATTAAACTATATGATTCAAACAGATGACTCAAGGTTGTGGTATCTTGAACAAGTTGCACACAACATTCACTTTATTCAATAGAATCAAACTATCTATCAAGTAGTGGCATTTAGACTTGCAACACTTTCATTTCTATTTTTTTTTTTTTTTTTCATGGGGTTTTCATATTTATTTTTATTATTTCTCTTTTTTTCTTTTGTTTCTTTCATTCTATTTTTTTATTCAAATACCCTCTTTTCATTTTTCTTTTATATTTTTTTTGAAATCATTTGCAAATTGAAATATTATTTACAATGTCATATAAATGAGATAAAATATCCAATAATGTTGTGATCCTATAAATTATAGGACTGTAATAGTGACTTCAACTAGGGATGGCACTCTCCTTGTGAGGTGCCAAGAACCTTTGACCAGTAGCCATGAATGTTCTGTTTCAACAATGTCTGCATTTGATTACTTTTTTGTTGTTGTAGTAGTTATGGTGGCACATTAATCAGGAGATTAGGGCCTTCTCTGTGGGCTTCAAAGTATGTAAATAGGTCACCCAATCAAAAAAATAAAGAAATTATATTTACAATGAAATTTTCTAAGAAATACCTCTATTATTGTGCAAAATAATGTTTCAGCATCGTGTCATTCATAGGTCCACCACGTATCTCTGTTCCATCCAACTCTTTGAGGAAAAATGCATTATGACCTTTGAACGCATGGATGATATATGGTAATTTCCACAGATTATGAAACTTTCCATGCTTGCTTTTATCCTCTCTTCTTGAATCCCATTTTAAAACACTATCACCCAACTGAAAATCATCTTCCTTGGTCATTATGTCATAAATATTTTTGACATTTTCTTCGATAACTTGTTTTTTGTTATACACTTATTCCTTGTATTGTTGCAGCTGAATGGTATGATTTATCATTTTTTAAGTATCATTTGCTTCCACCCGTAGCTCCTGTATTATTTTCATAATACAGGAACCCCTAAAGAAGATGGGAAAACAACATCCATTCCATAAGCTAATTGGTATGGTGACATGCCAATTGATTTCTTTGTGGTGAGTGTGTTAGCCCACAATGCATTTACCAACTTATTTTTCCATGACTTCTTGTTGTCTTCTAGGAGATTTTTTATAATAATAACCAAATTTTTATTTGAATATTCAGCTAACCCATTACCCTTAGGGTAATAAGTAGTTGAATTCCTTAGAGTGATATGATATTTGCTGCAGAAATATACCATTTTCTTTGACTTAAAAGCTGATGCATTATTTGTGATAAGATTATTTGGACACCCAAACCTTGACAGTATATTGGTTTCTAAAAATTTGGTGATCACAGCATCAGTTGCTTGTTTTGAGGGTGTGGCCTCAATCCACTTGGTGAAATAGTCAGCGGATGTGAGGATCCATTTGATTTGGGCTGAGAATGGTGGATGGATTTCTCGAATGAAATCCAAACCCCAATATTGGAAAGGACTTTCAACGGATATAGGTTTCAAGGGTAATGCCAACATTTTTCTCTTTCCTTCAAAAATTTGGCACTTGTGGCAAGAGGTAATTTTTTTATGGACATCGGGAAAAATTGTTGGCTAGTAAAAACCATCTCTTGGGATCTTATTGGTAGTGGTCTTCCGGTAAAAATGTCCACCACAATCTCCTTCACGAAATTCCTACATAGTTTTTTCTGCCTCATCCTTTAATAAAAAATTTAGTAAAAGTCCACCAACATCTTTCCAATATAAATTTCCATCTAAGATACAAAATTTCATAGCCTTTAGCTTAAGAAATATATCCTTTTTCTTAGTCAAACCAAGAGGATATTGTAAATTTAACAATACAAAAATGAGGTCTGCATACCAGGGTGAGGTTGTAAAAGCCTCATCTATTTGTGGAGTCACCTGTTCCTCTTGATCATCTAATGTAGCTACAAAATTATTATCCAAAGCATCAAAATTAGACTCAACCATTAGCTAATCTTTTTCCGTTAATGAGCTTGGTGGGTTTAATTTCAATATCATATTCAAGAATAATGGCAATCCACTTACCTGACTTCCCATTTGGTACATTTTGAGTAAGGATATATTTGACCAAAGAATTTTGGACAATGAAAATTATGTGAGAATGAAGAATATATACTTTGAAATCCTTGCAACATCTCTTAGAGCCTTTCTAAAGAAAGAAATGGACTGCTCATGTTCCTCGTTGTTTTTATTTAAGAGAACTATTGCAACACTATCTTCAGAAGCAAATGAAAAGATAATAAAATCTTTTGTAAAATCAAGGCGAATAAAAATAGGTTCTTTTGTTAGATCTTGCTTCACTTAGTTGAATGATTTCTTGCATTCAATGTTCCACCTTATTTATGTGTCTTTCCTTAAAATATTTGCTATGTTCCTAGGGAGTTCTGCTAGGTTGGGGATGAATCTTCTTAGAAATTTTATTTTACCAAAAATTAGTGAAGTTATTTAACATTTCTAGGATGACTTATTTTCAAAATGGCTTCAATCCTAATGGGATCAATCCTAATACCTTCTTTGGAAATGATATGCCCCATAAGTTTTCCTTCTTCAAGGCCAAATAGTGTTTCTTGGGGTTAAGTGAAATCCAAAACTTCCTACACTTCTCAAAAACTCTCCTCAAGTGTAAAAAATTCTCTTCATCTATTTTATAAAAAATCATGATGTGATCTAGATATATGACAATAAATTTTCCAATTTCATCAGCAAAATCAATATCCATTTCTCTCTGAAATGTGGCTCCATTATTCATTAATCCAAAAGGCGTCTTCACATACATGAAGGTGCACCAAGGAGTTGTGATGCAGGGGCATCCGAACAAGTTTGAATTCAAGTTTGAATCTGTAGATGAAGAGATGGGTATGTGAACAGTCACGCAATTTGGGGTAAAAATTGTTTAAACCGATACTAGAATTTATGTAACTGATTAATAATTAATGGCCTGCCATGTGTGCATTGATAAGACCAAGAGTTTCCTTGAGCGATCTCAATCAATTCTTTTCTAGTCTATATAGAAAGCGAGCCTGTAATGCGGGAGGAATAGAGCGAGTGAGCACGATGTAGTCGGAGGTGAACTTTGTTACTAAGGCTGAAATGCCTTAGATATCTGTAAGTTATCTTTGTATATAATAAAGGAATTAAAATGTGGATTCTATGTATCTATATATGCGTAGTGATTTATTTGCAATTAGACTAAGTAGTTCATTTAATGTGTGCGAGTTTCATATGGGTTATCTGCAGTTTCCTTATGAGTGTATTGCAATGATTATTGACCATCGATCCTTATAGGATCGATGGCAATCAAATGTTATGTGATTGTCTTGATTTGATTTAAATTAAACATCAGCCTTTGTGTGAACGAAGAATTCAATTTCATATAAAACTCTGATCTCTGTGAAGGGGTTATGTTCTCAATTGCATGTGAATCTACGTTTCTTTGTATAAGATTTGATACACATTAATACGACGTGAAGAGGTTCTTGTCAATTCGGAAATCCATTCTGAGTTTGATATGAATTCTTTATAAAGGACTAGTGGACTCGATTGCTTAATCAATTCTGACCGTGTTAAAGCCCCAATACCCTAATTCATTGGTGAATTTAATTCAGTGGGAAAGTTTATGGTTGAACGCGGAGATAAATCCATGATTAGTGCATTGGACAGAAGGCTGAAAAAAGTGGTTTTATAAACCCATACCACCATTTCGTTGGTCAAAAGGTTATGATATGTTTTTTTTGTTTAAATCGCTCCCGTCGTAGTTAAAAGAACATTGGGTTTTAAGGTGTGTATGGCTATGATTATAAGATCTCAAATCAAGGGTTCGAGATTTAAAGAAACTTCCGCCCATTGTTGAGGAAGTTGCCCAAATTTAGAATTTAACTAGGTTTTGATTAAAAATGTTGTGTAACCAACTCCAAAAAGAGAATAAAAGAGATATAAACGCCTTAGAAATAAGCCACTTCGAGGGGGCAACCTCCAATACATTACATGAATGAACAATTCTTGGATGATACAATTCACAAAACCTCCTTTCTATATATAGGAGTCCATGGGGCCATAATGTAATCCTAGTGGGCCACGATGTAATCCTAGCCGACCTAACAATAATAATTTAAGGGCACAATAATAACAAAATGGGGGTTACAAGGGTACAATAATAACAATAAGGGGTTTACACTAACAATAATAAGGGACTATACTAGTGATATAGGGACCTAACATGCCCCTCTCTTTCAAAAAAGTGTTGTCCTCAACGCTTGAGTAGCTCCGGGTGCTTCTGTATAAAATTCTCATCCTCCCATGTAGAATCTTCAGTGGGTAAGTTCTTCCACTTGATGAGATACTCTGAAATTGATCGATTCCGTAGCTGTCGAGTTCTTGTTTCCATGACCGCTTCAGGTTCCAATATGATTTTCCTTCCTCATCAAGTTCTGGCAATATTGTTTGAACTGGAAGATTTTCACCTATAACCTTCTTTAAGCATGAAACATGGAAAACTAGATGCACTCGTGAAGAAGCGAGAAGCTCCAATTTGTATGCCATAGTACCAATCTTTTGCAACACCTTGTAAGGACCATAGTACTTTGGCGATAATTTATTATCCTTCTTAGCTTGCTTGAGGGAAATTTGTTTGTATGGTTGTAGTAGTAAAAATACCCAATCTCCTACATCAAAACTTCTCTCGCTGCGATGTTGATGTGCCTGTTGTTTCATTCGATTTTGTGCCAAATTCAGGTTATCCTTTAAGAGTTGGAGAACTTCTTGCTGATGCTCGATGTGATCTTCCACTGCTTGAACCTTCGAATTTTCCTTAAAGATGATGTGATGGATGGTGGATGATATCCATAAAGTGCCATAAATGGGGTCATTTTTGCTGCAGTATGGAAGGAAGTGTTATACCACCATTCAGCGAGAGGTAGCCACTTGACCCATTGTGTTTGTTTATCAGATACAAAACAACGAAGATATCCTTCCAAACATTTATTTACTATCTCGGTTTGACCATCAGATTGAGGATGATAAGATGAGCTATGAGCTAATTGAGTACCCAAACAAGAAAATAACTCCGTCCAAAAATTTCCAGTAAAAATGGGATTTCTGTCGCTCACAATAACCCTTGAGCTTCCATGTAGCTTTTGAATTCTGTCCATAAATGTAGTAGCAACTGTACTTGCTTTAAATGGATGAGATAATGCACAAAAGTGTGCATACTTGGTAAGTCTATCAACTACCACCATGATGACACTCTTTCCTTCGGACTTAGGTAAACCTGTGATAAAATCCATTGAAATCTCCTCCCAACGTTGACTTGGAATGGATAAGGTTGTAGAAGTCCTGGGGTCTTAATTGTTTCCACTTTATTTTGCTGGCAAACCAAACATTCCGCCACAAACATTCGAATATCAGATTTAAGGCCATCCCAAAAAAATTCTTTCTTCACCCTGTGGTAAGTTTTTAAAAATCCTGAGTGTCCTCCTAAAGGAGAAGT